>CM032446.1:61593708-61641208 GCA_019049505.1 Pachyrhynchus sulphureomaculatus
TAGAGAGAACTGTTGGCAATTTCTCAAACAAAACCCAGCATGCTTAGTTTTTTTTCTGGCTAATGGCAGATATATGCCTTGTAAAAGTAAGTCTTTCATCGAAAACAACCCCAAGGTCCTTTGCTGAACTCCTGTAAGGAAGTTGAACACCTTCGATCGAGTATGAGGATGGGACTCTATGTTTCCCTCTATAGAAGCTAATGGTAAAACATCTGCTTACATTTAAAAATAGATGATTGGACTGGGTCTACTGCCAAACCAGATCAAGGTCATCTTGGAGCGCTACAACGTCCTCAACACTACCAACCCGCCGATAAATCTTCAAATCATCTGCAAACATAAGCCTCGTTTGAGCGATTCGATGCAATGCCCATATCAGATCATTTATAAACAAAATAAAGAGCAGAGGAGCGCAGTGCGAACCCTAGGGGATGCCCGATGTAACATGAATAATACTGGATGACAAACCATTGATTCTTACAGTCTGGGTACGGCCCAAGAGAAAACTCTTTAATCAAGCTATGATCTGCTCAGAGAATCCCAGGGAAAGAAGCTTGCTCAATAAGATCTTAAAGTTAACTCTGTCAAAGGCCTTGGAGAAGTTAGTATAGATAACATCTACCTGAACACCCTTCTCCATTGCGTCCAGCAGAGTAACTTCATATAGTGCCAAATTTTCTGTGCTTGATTTCCCAGGACAGAAGCCAAACTGGTAGGAATTGATCATTCCCCTGCAGGACCAGTTTAACTGGTCGCACACTAAACTATCGAATAGTTTGGGCATGGCAGACTGAATACATACTCCTCTATAGAAGCTGATATCCTCCTTATTACCCGATTTGAAGATGAGAGATATGAAGTTGTGCTTCCACCTAGATGGAAAAGCACAAGAGTCCAGAGACTTATTGAAAATAATTTGCAGAGGTACAGTGATTGAATAAATGCACTGCTTTATAAACAGATTGGGTATATTATCTGGACCACATTTAGTTTTATCAGGCAGCCTCTCAATTTTGGAAAAAATCTCAGATAGACTGAAATTCCTTAACAATATGTCATTAAAACAGTTCTGATCGAAGTCGGGCACCCAACAGTCATTATCAATATAAGCACTGGAAAAGTGCTTCGCAAATAAGTTGACAATGTCAACACTGGAATGCGCCATAATTCCATCCAGGTGCATGCTATTCGAGAGATCCAATTGCATTTCTTTTACTATTGACAAACTTCCAAAAGTATTTAGGGTTATCAATAAGAGAATTTTCCACTCGAGCACGGTGTGCCTCATGACATTTTCTGGACTCAACCTTACATAGATAACGCAAGTGCCTGAAAGTTACATAATCATCATATACTCTGGTTGACTGTATTTTTTGTGGGCAGCCTTCTTTTTACAAATTAGTTCCTTTAATGGTGGGGTGAACCATTTAGGAAAGCTTGAGTTCTTTACTCGTTCGACTGGAACGCAGCAGTCAACGCAGAAATACAGACTCTCACAGAATCTATCCACTGTATCATCCAAGTTCAAACAGCCCAAACACTCCGGACAACTCGGAGGAATGTTAGCATCATCAGGAGCGATGATTGACCAGTTAATCGTGTCGAATGCAGAAATAAAGTGTTTGGAGTAGTAGTGATAATTGTGTGTAGGAACAATATTTTATGTTAGAGAATTTTGTAAATATAATTATGAAAGACAAACCTGTAATTATACGTTTTTATCTTGCAATTGAACATAGATAAACCTTCTACTCTGTGATATTCTCAGTAGAATTTTTGAGTTCTGCAAAATGCGCAAACTTAGTCATTATGCACTCCAGGCGTCTCGTCAAAAATGCGTTCGCGATTCGTGTAACGGCGATGACGAGACGATTGCAGATCTGTACATGGAGCCTAATAAAAACGTAAGATATAGTTAATTAAAGGCCTTTAGAATGATTAGTTAAAAAAATGTATAGTGGAGAAGAAGAGCCTGTCCCTGTAGAAAATAGCGTTTAGGAACAGGGTTCTTTTTCATTCTATGAAAGAATCGTTTTTTTTTTTTGTAAAAAATAGTGTTGTAATCGATCTTTAACTGAAATCAATACAAACTACTAAAATTGGACAAAGTCTATTTTTGAGCAATTTTTGACTGTTCTCTCATCCGTCAATTCATCTCAGAACAAAACATTAAGTATCGCAATACTAGCGTAAAGAATAAGTAAGATACAAATAATTTGAGCTTATAGGTAATGTAATTTCAGTTCGGTGGCTGTTTAAGGCCACCTACCGATAGAGCAATTGATCAGCAAGTTGCTAATAATTATCGCTGGCAATATTTTATAGGGTACCTCAAGGATATAAAAATCAATATAAACTCATAAAATTGGTCCCGTAATACGGCAAAACACGGCCAAAGATGGATTGACGGATGAGAGAACAGAAAAAAACCGCTGAAAAATGGACTTTGTCTAATTTTAATAGTTTATATTTATTTTTATTTAATCTGGATACAACCCTAAAGCGGCAATTTTTAGCAAACTTGCTGAACAGGTCCTCTACCGGTCTGTAGACTTGACAGAGGGTAGGCAAGCCTTCAGAACTAGGCTTATATCAGCTAGAGGTGCAAATTATTTCGATTTTTAACTGGTTTTAAGCTTTTAGAGTTCCAATATATGAAAGATTTCTTTTTGCGAAAAATCTCCCGATGATTTAGGAGTCATCGATTTTTAGATTGAATGGAAGTTATTAAATTTGTATTTTAAAAAGAATTCTCTTTTGTGAAAAATCTCCTTCCTTATCCTCCTCCGTCCTTGATTTTGAGTTTACTATAGTACACAAGAACGAAAAAAATTAATCTTACATTTCATTTTACATTCTCTAAACTCTTCGACCTTCCCCAATACAGTAAACTCAAAACCAAGGACGAAGAAGGATAAGGAAGGCAATTTTTCAGAAAAAAGAACTTTAATAAGTTCCATTCCATCTAATTTAATTTAAAAATCGATGAACAGGGTGGGGAGAGATTTTTCTCAAAGAGAATCCTCTCATACAGTGGAACTCTAAAAGCTTAAAACCAATGAAAAATCCAAATATATATATATATATATATATATATATATATATATATATATATATGTATATATATATGTATATATATATATATATATATATATTTATATATATATATATATATATATATATATATATATATATATATATATATATATATATATATATATATATATATATATATATATATATATATATATATATATATATATATATATATATATATATATATATATATATATATATATATATATATATATATATATATATATATATATATATATATATACATACATATATATATATATACATATATATATATATATATATATATATATATATATATATATATATATATATATATATATACATATATATATATATATATATATATATATATATATATATATATATATATATATATATATATATATATATGTATATATATATATATATATATATATATATATATATATATATATATATATATATATATATATATATATATATACGAGGCTGGTTTGAAAAGTCCGTGCAAAAATAAAAGTTTGTGGTAAACCTTTTTTATTTCTCGACATAGTCTCCTTTTAGGCTTATACACTTCGTCCAACGATGTTCTAGTTTGTCGATCCCTTCTGAATAAAAGGATTTGTCCAAGTCTGCAAAATATCCATTAGTGTCTGCAATCACCTCCTCGTTTGAATAAAATCTTTGTCCCGCCAGCCATTTCTTCAAATTGGGGAACAAATGGTAGTCCGAGGGAGCCAAGTCTGGAGAATAGGGGGGATGTGAAACGAGTTGGAATCCTATTTCCATTAATTTTGCGACCACAACTGCTGAGGTGTGTGCTGGTGAGTTGTCGTGATGGAAAAGGACTTTCTTGTGGGCCAATCGCGGGCGTTTTTCTTGCAGCTCGGTTTTCCAACGGTCCAATAACGATGAATAATATTCACCTGTAATAGTCTTACCCTTTTCCAGATAGTCGATGAGGATTATCCCTTGCGAATCCCAAAAGACAGTCGCCATAACCTTTCCGGCCGAAGGAACGGTCTTCGCCTTTTTTGGTGCAGATTCCCCCTTGGTAACCCATTGTTTAGATTGTTGTTTGGTCTCAGGAGTATAGTAATGTATCCATGTTTCATCCACAGTGACGAAAAAACGCTCAAAGTCCTCCGGATTCTTCTGGAACAGCTGCAAACCATCCTTGCAACACTTCACACGATTCCGTTTTTGGTCAAGCGTGAGCAATCACGGCACCCATCTTGCGGATAGCTTTCTCATGTCCAAATGTTTATGCAAAATATTATGTACCCGTTCAGTCGAGATGCCCACAGCACTAGCAATCTCACGCACCTTAACTCTTCTGTCATCCATCACCATATCATGGATTTGATCAATGATTTCTGGAGTCGTAACCTCCACAGGCCGTCCAGAACATTCAGCGTCACTTGTGCCCATATGGCCAGTCCGAAAATTTTGAAACCACTTATAAACGGTTCTAATCGAAGGTGCAGAGTCACCATAATGTTTATCAAGCTTCTCTTTAGTCTCCTGAGGCGTTTTGCCTTTCATAAAGTAATGTTTAATCACCACACGAAATTCTCTTTCGTCCATTTCTTGAAAATCACTCGACTTCCTTGATTTACATGAATGCCAAACACAAAGAAATAGATCAATATGGCTGAAACTTGGTGTGCGTTCATTCAAGAGATGCTACTAACTAAACATGACCTCGATACGCGCCGGTGGTGCCATCTCTCGGACTTTGCACGGACTTTTCAAACCAGCCTCGTATATATAACAGGTGCCTCATAGAAACTAAAATACCAACAGCTTGGGTAAACGCCTTTTGCTTATATTTAAAAAGGGAAACAAAAAATTGGAGAATTTCCCATCAGCCTGTTATCGGTACTGTACAAAATCCTTACTAGAATCATGACGTATAGATTAACGAGCAAATTAGACAGTTATCAGCCACGTGAATAAGCGAGATTTTGACGGGCATACAGCACTTTGGACCATCTTCAAAGAACTAGATTACTAGTAAATGAATATAAGGTCACCTTGTGGATAGCAATGGTTGACTACGAAAAAGCATTTGATTCGGTAGAGATATGGGCAGTCCTTAACGCCTTAAGTAACAGCAGAGTCGATGAAAGGTACACAACTCTTTTTGAATACGTATATAAAAATTCCACATCACAAATAATGCTTGAAGAAAAAACAAATAAAATCAAAATTAAAAGAGGAATTAGACAAGGTGACTCTAGAAGACATGTTCAAATCGTTAAAGTGGGAAAATAAAGGAATACTAATAGACGGTGAACGATTAAATTACTTAAGGTTCGCAGATGATACTCGTATCACTCTGATCGCCAACAAAAAAGAAGAATTACAAGAAATGCCGATGGATCCGACGGTAGCCAGCCGGCTTTGTTTTGCTCCATGTGTTTGTAGTACTAATAGCTATATATTTTATAACGGGGGGCTCTAAAAGGCTGATGACAAGATGTATTCGAATATCAGCAGTATATTTGCTGATTTAAAAAATAATGCATTTAACATCAATGATATGTTACTTTTATTTTTCCACACTTCTGATTTATTTTTAATTTTTAATTATAATATATTTTTATCTATCTAAATTGTCGTTTTATCTATTTTTCTTTTAATGTACGTTCTTGTTCAAATATAAAACGATATAGTAAAAACAAACTGCACCTTAGTTGTAACAGGTGATATGGTTTCCACGATAAACTGCAGTATATTTTTCTACATCTAAGTTTATTTCAAATGCAGCATAATTTTTACCAGTATCTTTTTATTCCTATTTTAGAGGAAGGCAAGCAAAATAAAATAAGAGCTCATTTCTTATAAGAAAGTATATATCATGGTACAAACGAATATTTTTTGCTATTTTTTGCTTATAGAATGTCTTTAACTTTAATACCATAATGTATTATTATGCCCAGTTTGTGTTAATATATAACATGTTATTTTGGGGCATCTCCTGGCAGAATGAGAATATTTAAAGTAAAAAAAAACCATCAAATTTTTTCTGTTGTGCAGATCACTTCGATGTAAGTATTTTAATATAATTATTAATCATTTTTGCGTTTAAGTTGAACATAACCTAGAGCCTTGTCACCGTATCTTTCGCGTGACACCCTACAAATAATTTAATTATGTTTAATAAAAATATTTTGTTTCTTATTTACATTTACCTTTGTAACAAATAAAACAAAATATAGTATACTTCAATAATTTTGAGAGGCAGAAGCTGTTGACAGTACTTACGTGAAAACAGTTTAACATAATGACGTAACAAACATGGCACCCAATTGTGGCACTTTCGTAGGCACGTGATTTTTTTTAAAAGTTGTATAAATTTTAATTTATTTATAATTAATTGTAAAAAAAATTTTTGCATCGATTATCAATATTTTTGATGATAAAGTTTTAAAATAAAGTAAAAAAATCGATAATTATTTTTTATTCAAAAACCCAATTCAGACGATAGCTCTTCTAAAAAGTTAACGTTTCAGAATTCAACTTACTTATGTCGAGACAATCCATTACTGGAATCGTCACTTAGCTTTCTGTGCTTTAACTTGGAAGCAGGTATGTCTTGGCATGGACATGTTGCATATATACCGCAAAAAAATTCTCGAAAATTGTGAATATTTTTTCGTACTACAAAGCTGGATTTTCCACAACAACTTTTAATACTGTGTGACGCGCAAATTTGATCAACGATGGAATACTGCTTCCATATTTGGGGCTCTGCTCCCAAACATAAACTGTATTTACTAGGTTACATGTAGAAGAGAGCTATTCGCCTGATTACAGAGCCAGATCTGACTAGCAAACTTGATTCCTCAGACCATCTAAGTACCTTTGTCTACTTGAGTCTATTCTTTAAGGCAGAATTCGAGGGCTGTAGCCAATTTAATTCATCCCAGAGTGGTGCATGCTAGGAATACACGTCGCGGTAATACATTACATTTGTATGAGATTCAGCTTGTCATTTCTCGTACCACTCTTTATATGAAGAACCTATTTCCTTTGGAATAATTTGCACAGGACCGTGTTTTCCACCGAGTATAATTTGCAGCGATTTTATTTAATGAAACCAAGACATTCACTTTAAATAGGGAAACACGTTATTTTCAAATTGGAAGATAAATTGATTTAGTGCTAATGCTCCAGTCAGAATATGATTTTGATTTTTAATTACTCGTCTCGACAAGAATATTAAGGAAAAAATATTGCGACCGCTGAAAAATTGGGGCAACACCCTCAAAAATTTGAGAAATAGCTCGTTTTTGGGTTTTTTAGCGTATTTTTGCAATTTCTGACATATTTTGATTCTGGATAAACAAATGAAAAATTTAAGGGCCTATGGGTGTCATTTGAACCTACCCGTCAGGGGAAATTGGCTATTTTTGTCGTTTTTTTTTCGTAACTTTTTAGGACTAAATAGGTGTACTTGCAAACTAAGCTAATTTTTTTAGTTAACTCTAAGAATATGTTTCCCAGACATTTCTTTAATTGATCTAAATATAATTTTAGCCATTTTTTACATATTAGATATATTTTTCACTGATAATATTGATAAATTTTACCGATTCACGTTTTCTCCTTCGTTTAAACAACAACTTTTTTTCAGTATCCTACTGCCTTACCTAAAATAACACAAATGTTCCTTAGTCCCTAAACTTTCATTTGAGGTACTTAAGAACTCATTTAAACAATTTAGGCCCGTGAAATTGGCCATTTTAGTCTCAAATTTAATTTTTTTTAATGCAAATTTACGATGTTTTTTTTAAAAATTATTTTTTTTTAAATTTTATAATATTTTCAGAAACCAAAGTTATTTTTAATTATTATACACAGGTTACTGTACATGTTGAGGAAGTTATTGGGGCAATTTAAGCTGAAAAAAACTGGCCGTTTTACTTACAATTTTATGCTTTTATGTTTCAAATTTACAGTTACTTTTAAAAAATTAATTTTTCTTGAATTTTATCATATTTGCTGTGACGAAGATCATTTTTATTAGTCATAAAAACACATGTTTTACAAGTAGAAGCCGGAGCAGTTCGGTCACCGATTTTGATGAAACTTGGTGACGAGTGAGATCCCACCGACATATTCAGAACCCCGTTTTATGTTTTATCTCATAAAATTTTTTTTTTTTTTTTAAATTAATTCTATTTGGCTTCTTAATGTTTTGAAAAAAAAGTAATATTTCCATTAAATAAAAAATACATTGCTACAACATTCTAAATATAGTTTATTATTTTATTTAACTAGTTAAACTTGTATAAATAAAATTATTATTTTGTGCACTAACTTTATAATTTTTATTAATTTAATTATTATATCTTCATATAAAATTTACATTTACAGTTAATTTAAGAGTTTTTTTACTTAACAAAAAGAGAAAATGAATTTTTTGTTTACAAAATTGGACTGTCACAAGAGAACTATTTTTTCCTCGATTTTTGCCAAAATGTCAGTACTATACTATAGTGTACTATTAGTATGTATTATGTAGTCAGTATGGTCTTAAAAGCACTAGAACTATATCTGGTTATATATCTAATTCCACCGTTTCTGATTGGATGAATATCGCTGAGTAACTAGACGTATAAATAAAGTAGGACCAATACCATTAAAAAATCTAGTTATAAAGCAACATTACACTAGTTACTTTACTTTAAAGATATAAAAACAAAATTGATCAAAACAAAACGGGGGAATAATTATGTTTTTAAATGTAGTAATTATTAAATAACAAAAAAAAATACGTTAATAAAAATATTTACAAATTGTACAAGAAATTATTTAATAATAATTAAAAATGAGTCTATGCTCGTAGATCGGTAATAAATTATAGTTTACTTTCTCGTAAAGGTTCAAATTACTTGCTGAGACTAACAAAGGGTGGAATGAGAATTTGGATCACCAATTTAACAATTTAACTGAGGCACTCAACATGTACAGTAACCTGTGTATAATGATTAAAAATAACTTTGGTTACTAAAAATATTATAAAACGTATGAAAAAATAATTTTTTAAAAAGAAATCGTAAATTTGCATTACCGCAGGTTGGTATATTTTATTTATTAAATTATTTAAGTATATTTGGCCTGGCCACGGACATAGGTAGTAGTTGTTCGCATAAATGCAATAACGCCAGAGGCAGCACTACCGCGTTGTCTAAAAGGTGCTGTGAAAAACAGAAATGTATGTTTCGGCACTTGGACAACGTTGACGGGTATTACGACGTTCTCGCCGAAATCCTTAGGATATGGGAAAAAAGGTAAAATCCCTACTCAGGCGGGGAGGTGAACAATAAAAAAAAAACTCTCGGGCCTAAATTGTTTAAATGACTTCTTAAGTACTTCAAATGAAAGCTTAGGGACTAAGGAACATTTTCTGATATTTTAGGTAAGATAGTACTATACTGAAAAAACCGGTCAAGTGCAAGTTGAACTTGCGCAATTAGTGTTCCGTACGGTGATTGCTTTTCAAATAAAAAATTTTGTTACAGAGGTATAAAATGATCAGTGACTTAACAAAACACACCCCAAATGAGTTTTCAACAAAGTTTGTTTCCAATCTTTATTGAAATCTGATGACCTTGAAATTTTTGTTTTTTTTTTTATATACCAGATAAATTATTAAAGGTAATGCACTCGTGATAATTTTCGTTCAACCTACACCCCGTGGAGAATATTCCAGAGTTTTTTCAAAATTTTTTGATAAGTACTTTTCGAGATAAGGCGATTTTTCGCGATATTTTTAAAACAATACAAAGAAAAGTGCGCGCAAGTATTACATTATATATATATATATATATATATATATATATATATATATATATATATATATATATATATATATATATATATATATATATATTTTACTCGTGTTTTCACAAGCTTTCATTTGACACCACACTCGATTACCTAGTAAAAAAATTTTTTTTTTCGCTTCCGATTTCACCCCCCAAAACTAACCCCTTAAGTCAAAATTTAACTTTCAAAAATACATGGCTCTGATGAGGCCATCAATTCCTATATTAGTGCCACATTTCAACTTTCCATGACAAATAGTTTCGGAGAAAATCGATTGTGACAGACGGACAGACACCGAAGTGATCTTATAAGTGTTCCGTACGGAACACTAAAAAAGGTGTTAAAAAAATTCGTCAGAAGAAAAAAAAAAACATGAATCGATAAAATTTATCAATATTATGAAGAGTGAAAAATATATCTAATACTAGCCGGGCCCGCGCCTCCGCTCGCGTGGACTTGATTCACTACTATCGTCAATGCTTATTCCTTATGTTACCCAACCCAAGTCATTATCTAGGCTTATCTCCGCTCATCTCCCATTATTTCTCCTTATCTCCCATTATTTCTCCTTAGCGCCCATTATTTCACCTTATCTCTCATTATCTAGGCTTATCTCGACTTATCTAGGCTTATCAAGACTTATCTCGCAATATTTCTCCTTATCTCCCATTATTTCTCCTTATCTCCCATTATCTCGCTATAACTCCCATTATCTAGACTTATCTCTGCTCATCTCCCATTATTTCTCCTTATCTCCCATTATTTATACTTATCTCCAATTATCTCACCTTATCTCCCATTATCGAGGCTTATCTCGACTTATCTCCCATTATTTCTCCTTATCTCCCATTATCTCATCTCATCTCCCATTATCTAGGCTTATATTGAATTATATAGAACATATGTATAAATTTATAAAAACACGTATAACGGATAAGTGGTTCTCAAGTGATAAGCTCACTAACGGACAGACAGACAGGCAGACAGACAGACAGAGAGATGTTGCATTTTATATATATTCTAGATAGGAGATTATAGATAACCTGGCCAGAGAACAAATGTATGAATTAACAAAAAAAACACGTAAATCGGATAAGTGGTTCTCGAGTGATAAGCGCACTAACGGACAGACAGACAGACAAAGAGACGTTGCATTTTATATATATTATATTCTTTGCTATATGATATTGTTCCATATTTAATGCTTTCGGCAGTGTATTGCAAGAGAACGCGCTAGCAGCAAACTTTCCTCCGACTTGATTCACTATTATCGTCACTCCTTATTCCTTATGTCACCTAACGTAATAAAATATATCCTATAACCTGGCCAGAGAACATATGTATATTTAAAAAAAAAAGTAGTTAAATCGGATAAGTGATTCTCCAGTGATAAGCGCACTAACGGACAGACAGACAGATAGACAGACATACAGAGAGACATTGCATTTTAATATATATTATATTCTTTGTTACATGATATTGTTCCATATTTAATGCTTTAGGCAGTGTATTGCAAGAGAACGCGCTAGCAGCAAACTTTTCCCCGACTTGATTCACTATTATCGTCACTGCTTATTCCTTATGTCAGCTAACGTAATAAAATATATCCTATAACCTGGCCAGAAAAACATATCTATGTTTAAAAAAAAGCACGAAAATCGGATAAGTGGTTCTCCAGTGATAAGCTCACTAACGGACAGACAGACAGACAGACAGAGAGACGTTACATTTTATATATATTATAGATATTTTTTGTTACATGATATTGTTCCATATTTAATGGTTTAGCATGTTTAAAAAAAAAGCACGTAAATCGGATAAGTGGTTCTCCAGTGATAAGCGCACTAACGGACAGACAGACAGAAATACGTTGCATTTTATATATATTATAGATGTAATAAAATATATATCTATAACCTGGCTAGAGAACATATGTATGAATTTAAAAAATCACGTAAATCGGATAAGTGGTTCTCGCACTAACGGACAGACAAACAGACAGAGATACGTTGCATTTTATACATATTATAGATATAGATTATTATTATTATTATTATATAACCTGGCCAAAGAATATTGTATGAATTTAAAAAAAGACACGTAAATCGGATAAGAGGTTCTCGCGTGATAAACGCACTAATGGACAGACAGACAGACAGAGAGACATTCCACTTTATGTATATTATAGATTATAGATTATAGATATTCTCTACTACATAATATTGTTCCATATTTAATGGTTTAGGCTGTGCTTGCAATGGAACGCGTTAGCGGCAAACTTTTTTCCGACTTCATTCACTATTTTACGTCACTGCTCATTCCTTATGCTACCTATCGTAATAAAATATAGCCTATAACCTGGCCAGAGAACATATGTATGTTTCAAAAATAAAAGTACGTAAATCGGATAAGTGGTTCTCCAGTGATAAGCACACTAACGGACAGACAGACAGACAGACAGACAGACAGAGAGACGTTGCATTTTATATATATTATAGATGTAAAAAAAGGCTAAAATTATGTTATTATTAAAGTAATGTTCATGGAACATATGTTCAGAGTTAACTAAAAAAAATTAGCTTGCAAATACACCTATTTAACCTGAAAAAATGCTAAAAAAACGACAAAAACGGCCAATTTCTTCCGTCCAGAAGGTTGAAAGGACATCCATAGCCCCTTAATTTTTTTTTATCTAGAATCAAAATCTGTCAGAATTTTTAATTTATGTTCCATAATTTTATGTTAAAATTGCAAAAATACGCTAAAAAACCCAAAAACGGGAAAATTCTTCCATTTTTGAGGTTGTTGCCGCAATTTTTCAGTGGTTGCATTATTTTTTCCTAGTGTACTCGTCGAGATGAGTATTTAAAAACAAAGTAGCAGTATCCGAGGATTTCTGTTTTTGGTCTGTTTTGGTCGTATTCTGTCTGAACTATAAGGCGGTTAAGCTGTGTTTTTCTGTCAAGTATCGTCAATCAAAAGCTTTTAACGTAACTCACACCACTATATCAAAAGTTTTTAGCCTTGATTTGGAGCGTTTAACTCATTTTACCGCAGTAAACGTAAGGTTTCATAATTTCCTGTGATGAAAAGAAAAGCTGGCAAAGACATAAATTAGAAACGTCTAATTTTTCTTCTTCCAGTTCTTCTATATAAGCACTTTAGCATGTTACTTATTTAGTTACTTAATTTCATCCCTAGAGGTGATTTGTTTCTGTTGTACTCCGATATCTTTTCTTTTCTTGTGTCCATTGATCCATGATCTTTTCTATTTTTCATTTTCCTCTGACTTCATCGCTGCTTATTCGATCATATTTCCAGTAAATCTCCTCCATTTTTAGCAACCGTAACGTTATGTTGCCTTATATATCTCAGATTTTCTTTCTGTTGCAATATGTCTATTTCTCAATAACCAGGAAAATACAACATATAACGTATGTGACTGCTGTGCCAAGCTAAATTTTGATACTACTCTGTTTACACTTTATAAAACATTTATCTGTTTTTATATTCTCTGACTAAAACTTTAATTTAACTAAGTAAAAATACAAATCTCAATAAACTTAATTGACAAAGCAAACCAAAACATAGATTCTTGCCATTTAGAGAAAATTTATTTGATTGGTCCTTTGCTTCTCCCAAAGCAAATAAATAAATATCTCCGACGTCGGAAACTGTTAGCACGGAATTCCGGGGTAAGACGTTTTATTGCTAGATTGGAGTGGAAAAGTTATATTTATTTGGGAATAAATATAAGTTTTTTTTTTATCAATTTTCACCTAAAATAAATCTGTAGAGAAACGTGCTATCAGAGAAAATCAACAAAAATCTCGTACATAAATGGAATTATTAGTGAGTAAAGGATGCATTGTCCAATATCGACTGAAAATCAGAGATATACTAATAAAAGCTTTCAAATTTTGGTATATATCTAGATTCTGCTGGTAATTTTACTGTATTTTTTTAATGTTCCAAACGGAATACTTATGGGATCACTTCGATGTTTCTCTGTCTGTCTGTCACACCCGACTTTCTCCGAAATTATTTGACAAAGAAACTTGAAATTTGGCACAAATATAGGAAATCAGAGTCATGTAGTTTTGAGAGTTAAATTTTGACTTAAGGGGTTAGTTTTGGGAGGTGAAATCGGAAGTGAAAAAAAAAATTTTTTTGCAAGGTCATCGAGTGGGGTGTCAAGTCAAAGCTTGTGAAAATACGAGCTCAAAAATATTTATGATGTAATACTCGTGCAAACTTTTCCTTATATTATTTTCAAAAATGGCCAATATCGGTGTCTCTCCACCCTATCTCTAAGAGTACTGATTAAAAAATTTCGAACAAAATGTGAAATATTCTCCATAAAGTGTAGATTGAGCGAAAATTATCACGAGTGCATTACGTTTGATAGCTTAAGAGCTTTTTTTATGAGTCCAGCACACGGCCTGCAGGGAAATTCCTAAAGCGCTACAGGAGCGACACTTGTGCGGAAAAAAAGCTGTTGTACTCGGTCGGAAACACAGTCCTGGGCAAATTATTCCAAAGAGATGAGGTTCTCCATATAAAAGACTGCTTGAAAAGGATTTTACGAGAAGTAACAAACTGAACATCATACGGATGTGAAGTATTAGCGCGACGTGTATTTCTAGCATGCACCGCTCTAGGAGGAATTAAGCGGGCTATATCCATCGAACACTTTCCGTGAAAATACTTGTAGAATAAACTTAAATCGCCAACCATTCTTCGATGTTCCGACGAATTAAGGTTGCTGGCCATTTCCGGGTCTCCAATCAGGCGAACAGCTGAATAGAATCCAACAAATGCAGTGTATGTTTGGGAGTAGAGCCCCAAACATGGGAGCAGTATTCCATCTTTGGTCGAATTTGAGCCTTGTATATATTTACCAGTCGTTGTGGAGTGTACAGCTTTTTAGTTCGAAATAATATTCCCAACTTTTTAGAAGCTCTCATTGCTATGCTTGCCTCGTGTTAATGCTAAGACATATTTGCTCCCAAATTAACGCCCAGCAAATTGAGTCACGATGCTAGACGAATGAAGTGCACCTAGACAACTATGTCGAATTCAGCAACGTTAACTTTTTTAGAAAAAACTGCTGCCTTGGTTTTTGTAGCGTTAAATTCTACCCCAAGATAAAATTTCTTCAAGGTCTTTGTTAAGTTGAACGACCTCCTGCTGTCTGCGGATATTTAAATGAGTAGCCGATGTTCGAGCACTCAAAGTGAATGATGAGATAAGCTTACTGTCATCTGCAAAGCTGTAAATTGGATTCGCGGTCTTTTCCAGCAGATCGTTAATATACATGAGAAAGAGAGTAGGAGACAGTATGGAGCCATGGAGCACACTGCCGTTGAAGGTGTTAGAAAGAAACTCGTCTATTGCCACTCTTAAAAAAAGAGTTCTCTTTGAGGACATTTGAGTGCAATAAACAGAATTTTTCAGGAAGCTAGGAAATAGCAATACGTATTCGGTGTAATCAATAATATACTTATATATTTTTCAGTACATTATTGCTCTAAGTTACATTACTGCTCTAAGTATTTAGCCAATCACAGATAAAATAAATTTCCATGATTGATGATAAACGGATATTTTTATTTTATTTGTTTATAATTAAACAAATATTTAGATAGTAAATATGTGTTTTGAACTTTTATTACAAACATGTATCGCTTTTTATATATTTTTGGTAATATTTATATTGAAGATGAAAGTATGACTGAATTTTATAGAATACTTCAGCAATCACGGTACATAACACTAATTGTGCAAGTCCGACTTGTAGTTGGCCGGATAGTTTATAAGTAAATCAAATACTTCACACATAATAGAATCTAAGCAGCTCATTCTATATTACTTGCCCGGAGTTACTACGCTTTTCGCGTACGTGATTTAATAAGACATCTCCATTTCCTGAAAATCTTGTATGTTGTCAATTTTCTCAGCATCGCAAGCTTGTTAAAACTGTTCAGGAAGAAGTATGAAGTCTCGATAGCAAGGCTTTAACTTCAGATGTGTGAGCTGCAGCCTGATTCCTCCATTATCTAATCATTATAGCATCCATCTTCTGAAAAGATTCAAGTGAAGAATTTCCTTCGAGATTTTCTTTGTTTCGGTATCAGAAATATTGTGTCAAAAGTCCCTTACGTAATCGTGTCGGCAAAAAAGTTATCGGAGATCAAAGGACGCGAAAATCAGTTTTTCTCAAATATTTCGTGAACTTTTAATTTTAATTAATTAACTTTTGATTTTACGTGAATTTTGGACAAAGTTGTTCACCATCAAAATCTGCACAAAATTGGCCCTATACAAAATTTACGAGGGGTAATAGTTATCGAGATATGAGGCTGAGAAATTTTGGACAAAAGCGCGTACTCCACTATACGTTTATATATAGCGGTGTAGAGAGACAATATGACGCATTTATGCGTAGAAAAGCCGTTTAATACACACACACACACACACACACACACACACACACATACATAATTCTTCCTCTCTGAGCTGTCCATGAATTGAACCCTTCTTCATAATAATGATAGTAACGACCTTGAGTTGCGGTTGCTTAGAATTCCATTATAATCTCATGGGTATACCTGAAAATATTTGACGAAGCATCTTGTCCCGTTTAAAACTCAGTTTAACGCTACGTATCGTAGAGCTTGGACGTTTTATTCATATCGAATCATTCTGTAATTCTATTAAAATGGCTGATAACACTTGTTTCATTTGTAGTGAATTTTTGTCGAGAGGCGAGATCGTGACTGTTGTTCGTGATTTAGAAACAATTAGAAATGCGAGTGTTTAAAGGGGTGTTGAACATCAATTATTCACAAAGCATAAATTCTGCGTCTTTGCATGTTGAGTGTCGTAAAAACTCTGCTAAGAAATTCACCATTGAATCATATAAGAAACGTCGTATGAGTGGTTCTCCTTCAATGCTCTCCTCGTAAGCACAGACCAACGTCACTTGACTTTGATACGTTGTGTATTTTTTGTGGTGAACTAGCCACTGAGAAAGTAGAGCAAAAAAAGGATAAAAATATCGACGAAGTATCCGATATGTAAATTTATTGTCATTCAAGGATACGGTAATACGAGCAGCAGATGTGCGCAACTTTGAATTCGACATGAATTTCGTTGTCTCAATTTTTCAATTTTTATTTAAAAAGCGTAAGTGCAAAAAGCATTCAAAAGTTTTTTTTTTTGATAATTATGCGAAATCGAATAAGGTCATAATGCATTAAAACATTCTGCGAGTTTTTAAACCAATTTGATGCAATTACTTACGAGCAAAATTATTCGCGCTTTGGAGAAACGTGTATTTTCGTGAAAGATGTCTGTCGTTATTCTGAATTGCTCCAATCTTTTAGTGTTCGCTTCTGAAAGAAACTGTTACAGTTAAATTACTTTGGGGAAATTTTCTTTCATTGGATTAATACAATATAATCGGCAAAGGATTAGTCTAAAACAATAGGTATAAGTCAAGAATATGCGGCAAAAAATATACCGACACAGTCACAAGAGAAAATTTTTTTCGATACCGGTGGAATTCAAAACTAGGATTATAGAGTACCAGACGCGCCCGCGGCTCCGCTCGCGTGGACTTAGTTCACTACTATCGTCACTGCTTATTCCTTATGTTTCCTAACGTAACATAGAATATATGTACTTATTTTATAAAAAAAAACACATAAATCGAATAAGTCGTTCTTGAGGGCTAAGCGCACTAACGGACAGACAAGCAGAGAGACGTTGCGTTTTATATATACTATAGATTTTTTTTTATAAATATTAAGGTAAGATTTAAAAAAAAAATTCGTAAATCGGATAAGTGGTTCTCGAATGATAAGCGCACGAACGGACAGACAGACAGAGAAACGTTGCATTATATATATATTGTATTCTTTGTTATATGATATTGTTCCATATTTAACGGTTTGGGCAGCGTATTGCGAGAGAGTGAGCTAACGGCAAACTTTTTTCCTACTTAATTCACTATTATCGTCACTACTTATTTCTTATATAACTTATAAAATATATCCTATAACCTGGCCGGAGAACATATGTATAAATCTAAAAAAAAACACGTAAGTCGGATAAGTGGTTCTCGAGTGATAAGCGTACTAATGGACAGACAAATAGACAGACAGACAAAGGGACGTTGCATTTTATATATATTATAAATTATAGATTATTATATTATATAACCTGGAAAGAGAAATTATTATTATATAACCTGGAAGAATGTATGAATAAAAAAAAAACGTAAATCGGATAAGTGGTTTTCAAGTGATGCGCGTGGTAATGAACAGACAGACATAGAGACATTGCATTTTATATATATTATATGCTGCATGAGAGCGCGCCAGCGGCAAATTTTTTCCAACTTAATTCCAATTATCGACACTGCTTATAAGCACGTAAATCGGATAAGTGGTTCTCGATTGATTAGCTCACTAACGGACAGACAGATAGACAGAGAGACGTAGCATTATATATATATATATATATATATATATATATATATATATATATACATATATACATATATACATATATACATATATATATATATATATATATATATATATATATATATATATATATATATATACATATATATATATATATATATATATATATATATATATATATATATATATATATATATATATATATATATATATATATATATATATATATATATATATATATATATATATATATATATATATATATATATATATATATATATATATATATATATATATATATATATATATATATATATATATATATATATATATATATATATATATATATATATATATTGTAACTTGGGAACTCGCCCTCAGGCAGAGGCATCTTTGTGGCGTCATTTTTTGTACCCTGTGAAAAGTTGTTTGTCCCACGCTTGAGCGCAATTTTCTTGCAGCCCCGCTTTAATTTCTGAGAAGGTATTGAGTGAATAATGATTTTAAAAGAACTAAAGAAATTAAACAAACACTAGCTCAGTTTTCCTTGGTAGAGAAATATGGGTAAGAGATAATTGTTGTACGTCTTTTTGGAATTATTTTTTTTATGGTTAAAAACTTTATTTGTACTATTTTTTTTTGGGCACCATTCATTTTAAAATAGAAAGGATCTAACTTCAGCTAAAAAAATGAAAAAACACTGAAGTGTTTATACAGTTCGTATAAAAGAATTAGTCTAGTACAACCCTTCTTATCCTGAAAAGAAAGATAGATGTACAGTGAAACACTAGCTTTAACCAACAAAAAGAAAATTTATTCATGATTTTAAAATAAAAGTTCCAACCCTTGCAGTTTTAAGAATTACAAAAATTCTAGCCTAAACAGTAGTTATTAAAAGTAAAGTTCCTAAATCAGACATTTTACTTCCAAAACTTTACTACACCCGAAATCAAAGAGTCGTGATATTCACTTCACGATTTATCAGTTCAAATTGCTGTTAAACACTTATTTGCGGGAAATAGATCTACTGATGTATGTTCTGGTGACTTACGGTTTTCCTACGGGCTTCTTGGCCTTAAATTGAACACAAAACCGATTTCACACATTCCATCACTTATTTTCTCGTATGGCTTCACGATGAGAAGAGCCTACTTCGGCTACTCCATGTAAAAAAACACACAAAGCCCACTACGGCTTTACGTTAAAAACTCGTACTTAATTTGGCTCTCGAAAATACTGTCAGAAGCCTCTACTGCGGCTTGATGGATAAAGCCTGGCTGCGGCTTCGTCGTAAAAAGCCTCTCGGCGGCTAGTTGGAAATAAGCCTTCACGGCGGCTTGGTGGAAGTAAGCCTCTACGGCGGCTTGGTGGAAGTAAGCCTTCTCGGCGGCTCGATGGAAGTAAGCCTTGATGTGCGTTCTCCGGACCCTTAAATAAGCCGTGAGAACTACGTCTCTAAAATGGCGACGCCGGAACCAAACTCCGGAAACAAACATTTGACCAATCCCGGCGTACTACGAATTCGATAGATTCGGTCGGAAACCCGCACTGCACCTTGTACCACGAGCGGTCTGCGAAATACACTGCTCGATACAAAGATGAAAAGAAGTACAATATAAAGCGAAAAATCAGTAACATTACATACTCTTAAAATCTAGGAAAAAATGAATGTTACAATATATATATATATATATATATATATATATATATATATATATATATATATATATATATTATAGAAGATTATAGATAACCTGGATAAAGAACAAATGTATGAATTAAAAAAAAAAAAAAACGTAAATCGGATAAGTGGTTCTCGAGTGATAAGCACACTAACGGACAGACAGAAAGAGAGACGTTGTATTTTATATATATTATAGAAGATTATAGATAACTTGGCCAGAGAACAAATGCATGAATAAAAAAAAATACACATAAATCGGATAAGTGGTTCTCCAGTGATAAGTGCACTAACGGACAAACAAACAGACAGACAGAAAGACGTTGCATTTTATATATATTATAGAATATATAGCCTATAACCTGGCCAGAGAACATATGCATGTTTAAAAAAAAGCAAGTAAATCGGATAAGTGGTTCTCCAGTGATAAGCGCCCTAACGAACAGACAGCCAGAGAGACGTTGTATTTTATATATATTATAGAAGATTATAGATAACCTGGCCAGAGAACCAATGTGTGAATTTAAAAAAAAGAAAACACGTAAATCGGAAAAATGGTTCTCGAGTGATAAGCGCACTAACGGACAGACAGGCAGAAAGACGTTGCATTTTGTATATATTCTAGATATTGTTTGCTACAAGATATTGTTCCATATTTAATTGTTTAGGCAGTGTATTGCAAGAGAACGCGCTAGCGGTAAACTTTTTTCCGACTTGATTCACTATTATCGTCACTGCTTATTCTTTATGTTACCTAACGTAATAAAATATATCCTATAACCTGCCAGAGAACATATGTATGTTTTAAAAAAAGGCACGTAAATCGGATACGTCGTTCTCGAGTAATCAGCGCATTAACGGACAAACTGACAAATAGAGAGACGTTGCATTTTATATATGTTATAGATATAAGATTATAGATAACCTGGCCAGAGAACAAATATTATAGATGCCACCTTATGCTTTACTAACTATACCAGAACACGAGCGGTACTCCTTAAATAAGAAGGAACACCTGAGGGTGATAACGATTAATGTATCTTAAGAGGGTATTCTGGTGTGGCGGGTTCAAAAATCGATTTTTTTTTTTGCATAATTTGCAACTATTTAGTATAGAAATGATTTCTGCAAAACCATTTCGCTCGATTCGCAATATTAATAAAGATTTTTTTGAGCAACAAGAAGATTTACTCTGTGGATTCAAAATAGGTGATTGATCGTAAGTAAAAGTGTCTCTGTGTAATCAGTACACAAAACTTTAAACGTGTTTTTTTAGAAATAACTTTTTTCAAATTGGCGATTGTGATATCTCAAAAACCAGTTGAGCAATTGAGTTGTACTTGTGCACAAATCTTCAGCATATATGTGGCTATAGCCCCTACTACGATGAAGTCAACATTTTTTGTGTTGTATTTTTTACAGCCCTTCAAAGGTGAAAAAAAATGATCTCAAATCGATATTCAATTTTCTACATGGCGCAATTTTTTATCTTTTGACGATTTTTTTTTTTTCATTCTGGTACCGGTACTAATTAAGAATCTCTTTGATTTTTTTTTTCAGATGAATAGAACTGCTGAAATAATGGTCGCCATAGAACACAGTTTTTTCTTCACGTTATTTTCATATATTTTTAACATTGATTATTTGTAATTGTTTAGTAATATAGAAATTTGCAAACCTATTTCTAAAATATATAAACATATTGTAAAAAACCATTTTGCAATAACCCTTTACTTCTCTCCCAAAAAATCGCAAAAATAGCATAAAATCTGGACCGCTAGACCAGAATACCCTCTTAAGGCTTTTGATGGAGTTTTGTATGAGAAACTGGTACTTAAACTAATATACTTTGGTTACTCACGCACATTTAGAAACTAATTCCGTCATTAATCGCGAACAGATTATTCAGATTCACTGTTGAAAGAGTGACTTCACAGAAGTAAACAATGAAGGTTAGAATCTCACAAGACCTTCCATTATCGCTACCCTTGCTTAAGATTTATATGGCCGATATTACTAACATGGAATAGAAGCTTTTCTACTTTGATTAGATCACAAATCATAATTCTTGGTGTGGATTTCAAGAACCACGATTTCTCTCTCAATGGTATAATGTGCCAATGATACTACACGTCAAAAGATAGAATAATATATATATATATATATATATATATATATATATATATATATATATATATATATATATCAATCGGTTTTATAACGTCTTCCGTCTTCCGATGCCTAATTTCTACTCCTCCCGGTTTCTCCATCCCTCCTCCTCCAGATCTCTCTCTAGTACTTCCTTGTTGATTCCTGCTCTCCAGCTTTGGCGTGGTCTTCCTCGCTTTCTTTTTCCATGAGGGTTCCAATTTAAAATCTTTTTAGGTAGTCGGTCTTGTGACATTCTCTGTACATGTCCGTACCATGCCAACTGTTGGGTTCTGATTTCGTCCACTATATCGTGCTTTATTTCTAAAGCTCGCCTTATCGTGTCATTTGGTATGCGGTCTTTTCTGGATTTTCTGGCTGCTCGTCTCCAGAAATCCATTTCTGTAGCTTTTAGTATTTTTTCTGTTCTTTCCTTTAATGGCCACACCTGGGAGCTGTAAGTTATTATACTTTTCACTATTGAGTTGTAAATTCTCTTCTTATTTTCAATGGTTATGTTTTTGTCCCATAGTATACTATTAAGCATTGCAATCGCTTTTCTTCCTTGGATATTCCTCTCGAATATTGCGTCTTCCAGTGTTCCGTCCCTAGATATTCTCGTTCCCAAATACTTATAACTGGCACAGTGTTTGATGGTGTGTCCTGTGGCCAGTTTCAAGTCCTGCTGTTGTCCTCCGACGCACATGTACTCGGTCTTTTTAATATTGACTTCTAGGCCCCATTTTTCATATTCCTCCATAAGTTTTCGTGTCATGTATTCCATATCATCGATGTCCTGAGCGACTACTACCTGATCATCTGCGAATGATATCGTGTACAACCATATTTGGTTTTCACACTATTTCTTGCGTGTTGGTATAAGGATTTTACGCCTTTAATTATTTCGGTGCTTACGTTACTCTGTTGTAGTGTTTCCCACAATCTCATTAGGGGCACGCTGTCGTAGACCTTTTTTAAATCAACAAACAAGATATGGACTTCCTGATCAAATGCGGTTTTTCTTTTCTAGGATTTGTGTCAGTGAGAAGAGATGGTCTATTGTGGATCTTCCTGCTCTAAAGCCTGCCTGTTCTTCAGCTTCTACGTCCGCGTATTCCGTTTCTATTCTATTTTTAAGTATTTTTCCGTATATTCTGCTAATAGATCCTGTAACCGTTATTCCCTATAGTTATCGCAATTATTTTTGTCTCCTTTCTTATGAATTGTTGATATGTATGATATTTTCCATTCCTCAGGTACTTCTGATGTGTTAATGCATCTTTGGAATAAGTTCCTTAAAGCGCTAAATAGCTTTTCAGTTCCGTATTTTACTATCGCTCCTGGGATGTTTCCTTTTTTTAGCGTTTTACATACTTCTTTAACTTCTGATGTTGTTATCCTTATTGGGGATCCTCGTATAACTATATTTGGGTTTCCATGTTGGGTACTTTTGAACTCTGGTCTATCTTCTGTTAGCATATTTGTAAAATATTGGTTCCATTTTTCTGGTGATATATAGATAGAATAATACCTAAACAAATATCTAGTCATCTCACGTTTGGAGGTAACAACAGTCTTGCATTGCGTAACAGTGTCAAGTATTTACAGTATAACAAAAGACTGGCATGGTTTGCAACTGTAATAATTAAAGCCAGAGCCTTATTATTAAGGATGCCCCTAATGTCCACCAAGCTTAGGCTTCGTAACAAATTGACAATATTTAAGATGATTGCCTGAATGAGACTTCTATATGAACACCATGCAAGCGATACACAATAAGGTATAGTATTTTTCACGATCTAAGAAATTGACTTAGCTACCTATACTCATTCAAAATTCAACAAGATTCGAAAGTGATTAATTTATAATTGTTTAATGACAAAACATCGTGCAGGGCCGGACTATACCTGATTTTATAATTGTTGGGTTTAAAATTTTATTGTGATATGGCAGTTGAATTTTAATGTTTTATATACTGAATAATACACAATATAGTAATTACACAAATATATTAAAACAGTGTACAGTGTTCTCGAGTACATTTGTTACAATTTTAGTTATTAATTAATATTTAGTTCAATTTCGCTATCGTTACTATCTTGCAAATCAATAATAAGTTATTTTACAGGTTCTAAACTATTTATTTTTATGTACATACAAGCCTCCGTGAAAGTGACAATAACGTAGGAACTGTTCTGCATACATTTCATAAATTTTGAGGCGGATTAATTTTTTTTGACCGAAATCAATACATTTCGTTTTTTGACCTTTTTTAGGCGCTATCGAATTATTTACAATTTTCCAAACCGTACTTTCAGGGATGCTTGTTAAAGCTGATGTCTTCATCAATGAAAAGTACTTTTTGTGGCCTCGCACTACTAACTTTAAACAAACACGTTTAACTATCACTTTTGCCTCAACCGGCAAACATTTGCGGTTCTCATGGAAAGGGCTTCGGACATTTTAAGACACTATGGTAATATACACTATTTCAGTATAATACTGCAGATAAAATGAAGAATATTTTTTATATTTATAAACACGAAGTAGCCAATAAAATGTAAGATTGAACGGGAAGCCGTAACAGGGGGAACCTGTTACGGCCAGGTACGTGCGTACGGTTGTTTAATGTTTTTATTGCGTCAATTTGCCAAATCACTTTCTTAGATCCTATACTGCAAATCGTTACACGATGATCTGAATATTCAGAAACTGTATACGTTTAATCGTTGTTACAATTCAATAGCAGGTTATAACAGCAGTTCTCGAGTGGGCGGTTTATCATGCACAGCCAAGGATCTTAGAGGTCCTTAGATGGAGATAAAACAGGAGAGTCGATTAACTTTGATTTAGGAACCCTATCCCAGTTGTCTAGGCCATTGTTTGATACAGTAAAAGTCCACTTAATCAGTAAGAACCACAGAAGTATAAAGGGTTAGAGAGAAGTTATAACCCTGTATTTTGAGGTAAACAGCAGTCATCTATAAATCACCTGCGTTGCTCATTTAGAGATGTCGTGTATCGATAAATGAAAATCTCGATATGTACGCGTATCGATGTTTCTTTCATCGAATATTTTCCGAGAAAAATTTTAGCGACCATTGGAATTATACATCACAATGGAAAATTATTTTATTTATTAGATTTTAACACTGATACAAGTAACGCATATTAGTTGAAATGAGGTACCAATACAGGAAGTTTTTCAGTGGAAAACGGTGTAAAACAAGTAGTGACACTTTCTAGATCCAAAAAATCGAATTGCTTGTTCATAATAATAACTTGTAGGAATTGATAAAAAAAAGTTTTTCCAGTATGATGTATATTTCTGATGGTCATTGCAAATGAATATAAAATAAGGAAAAACATACTAAAAATTATATTCACTAAAATTTAAAAATCACCAGAAAATATATATCTCGACAAACGAAGATAAATTTCGTTTTTTATTTCATCAGCATTAATGACCATTCTTAATGTTGTTTACTCGAAAATAAACAGAAAACCAAAGCAGAATCACAATCAACAAAGCTTATGGTTAAGAATTACAGTCTAATATTAGCGTTATCTATAATATATATAAAATGCGACGTCTCTCTGTCTGTCTGTCTGTCTGCCCGGTAATGCGCTTATCACTGGAGAACCACTTATCCGATTTACGTACTTTGTTTTTTAAAACGTACATATATTCTCTGACCAGGTTATAGGCTATATTTTATTACGATAGGTAGATAAGGAATGATCAGTGACGTAAAATAGAGAATGAAATCGGAAAAAAGTTTGCCGCTAGCGCGTTCCCTTGTAGTACACAGCCTAAATCATTAAATATGGAACAATATTATGTAGCAGAGAATATCTATAATCTATAATATATATAAAATGGAATGTCTCTCTGTCTGTCTGTCCATTAGTGCGTTGTTCACGCGAGAACCACTTATCCGATTTAGGTGTATTTTTTTAAATTCATACATATATTCTTTGGCCAGGTTATATAATAATACAAATAATCTATATCTATAATATATATATAAAATACAACGTCTCTCTGTATGTCTGTCTGTCCGTGAGTGCGCTTATCCCTCAAGAACCACTTATCCGATTTACGTGATTTTTTAAATTCATACATATGTTCTCTGACCAGGTTATAGATATATATTATATTACATCTATAATATATATAAAATGCAACGTATCTCTGTCTATCTGTCCGTTAGTGCGCTTATCACTGGAGAACCACTTATCCGATTTACGTGCTTTTTTTTTTAAACATGCTAAACCATTAAATATGGAACAATATCATGTAGCAAAGAATATCTATAATATATATAAAATGCAACGTCTCTCTGTCTGTCTGTCTCTCCGTTAGTGCGCTTATCACTGGAGAACCACTTATCCGATTCACGTGCTTTTTTTTAAACATACATATGTTCTCTGGCCAGGTTATAGGATATATTTTATTACGTTAGGTGACATAAGGAATAAGCAGTGACGATAATACTGAAACAAGTCGTAGAAATACACTGCCTAAAGCATTAAAGTTGGAACAATATCATGTAGCAAAGAATATAATATATATAAAATGCAACATCTCTCTGTCTGTCTGTCTGTCCGTTAGTGCGCTTATCACTTGAGAACCACTTATCCGATTTACGTGTTTTTATAAATTTATGCATATGTTCTATATAATTCAATATAAGCCTAGATGGAGATAAGCAGAGATAGGTCTAGATAATGGGAGTCATGGCGAGATAATAGGAGATAAGGAGAAATAATGGGCGATAAGGAGAAATATTGTGAGATAAGTCGAGATAAGCCTAGATAATGGAAAATAAGGTGAGATAATGGGAGATAAGGAGAAATAATGGGAGATAAGGAGAAAAAATGGAAGTTGAGCAGAGATAAGCTTAGATAACGGAAATTATGTAGAGATAATGAGAGATAAGGAGAAATATTGGGAGATAAGGGGAAATAATGGGAGATATTTTATTACGTTGGGTAACATAAGGAATAAGCTGTGACGATAGTAGTGAATCAAGTCCACCCGAGCGGAGCCGCGGGCCTAGCTAGTTAATAATAAAACCTCTTTTAACTAACTTGGTTGATCAATTTTATTTTTACACTATTACAGAAGAAAAATATTCTAGACGAGTGCTTTAAATAAACACTAAAAGTAATTATTGGTCAGTCAATAAGTTTTGGAAGCGGAAATGAAACAAGATGAACTAAGAAGTCAAAATGCATTTACTCTTCAGTATAATCACTCTTAAGCTCAAAACATTTTTTCCAGCATTTTTCAATTCATTTACTCCATCTCTGAAGTGATTTTCCGAAAGATCTTCAAAATACCCATCGGATGCTATCACCTCATCATTTGTTGAAAAATGCTTCCCATGTAGAAATCTTTTATGGTTTCGTAACAGATGGAAGTCAGACGGAGCCAAATCTGGAGAATAGGGTGGATGTTCCAACAATTCCTACTTTAATCGGAAAAGTTTTGCCGTTGCCAAAGCACCTCTGTGAGCAGGTGCATTGTCGTGATGACAGATGATTTTTTCTTCTACAAACCGGGCTTTTTCTCACGAATTTTTTCATTCAGCTGGTCCAAAAGATTACAATAACACTTTTCTGTAATTGCTTTACCGGTTTAAAGGTAATTAATTAACAAAATTCCTTTTTTATCCCAGAAAACTGATGCCATAATTTTTTTGGACGATTTTGTCCACTTTGGCGGGTTGGAGCTGAACAACCGGGGTCTGTCCACTGTGCGGTTTTTTGTCCCAGTTTAAGATCATACTGGCAAACCCAAGTCTCATCCATAGTTACAAATTGACGAACAAAGTCAGTTTTATTGTTTGTGAATAGCTTTCTCAAACCCAAAATATCAGTTAAGATGTTATGTACTGATCCATGTCAGATGCCTATAGCCTCAGCTATATCATCCATGATTAATAGACGGTCTTTCATTACCATATATCTGGTACTTGCACAACAGTTTCTTCAGTTGTTGCAGTTTTTGGACTTCTTGAACGTGGATCATCATTTACGTTTGTACGACCTCGTTTAAACTATAGAGTCCCTCTATGAACAGTTGGAAATGAAGAAGCAGACTCCTTAAATACTTTCACTAACTTTGCATGGATTTCAATTGCCGATAAACCATTCAAAGCAAAGAATTTTATCACTGTACGATATTCGATTTTTTTCATTTTTAAAAAATACTCAAACACGTCTACTTTAACCAGCCGATAAACAATGAATGACTTGACAGATGGATGTAATATAAATTTAGCTTTAGTAGGCTTATGTCTCCCATAACACTTTGCAAACAAAAAATCTTTGAAAATTCAGGGACTTCTAATACCTATCTAAGAACCTTAATTTTTGTAGTTCACCCTTAGGGCCACAAAAGTTTTTATCTGTAATAAACAAAAAAAATGACATTTCATAAAATATTCTACTTTAAATGAAGGACACAATATAAAACTTATCAAAAAAAATACTAAAAGCAGTTCCAGAAACAAGCAGTGAATTCTACAAATACCGAAAATGGTAAAAATATCCGTATAGGAAAACTAGGAAAAATGAACTGTCAGAAAATAGTGGGACCGACATAATATGGTTTTACTTCACGATTTAGGTAACGAAATAAAAATAATAAACAATTACTAACTAAACAAATTAGAAAAAAGGTGATGACTATTTTAAAAAAATAAAACAACGAAAAAATACTCTAGTAGTCTAGTTACGACATAAAAGTTCTGGCCGTTTTGCCCCCTTGCCTCTTTGATACGTCCTGCTGGCGCCCTAGTTCTAGCGCTGATACTCACCAGGTAAAAACAATAAGGGTAAAAGTAGTAAAGGGGTTTTTAACCTACCCTAGAGTGTATACAGTAGGGTGGTCACGAGGTGTAGGGGAATAAATATTTTCATCGTATGGCGGCGGGACCTCCCTAAAATTTGCCATTTGTCTAGAAAATAGGATTTGTACAGTTTTAACCCAATTAGATGACACCAACCCGTGCCTCATCGAGGTTAACGCTATAAAATTATATTTTTTTGCAAAAAATTGTGGTTTTTTCCTCATAAAATGAAAACCATTCATCCTAGGAACCTGACTCTTATTTCATTTCATAGGAAATGTTGTTGTCTTAAAGTTTTTGTTAACATTTTTTTATCTGAAGATATTCATTATCCAAAATTGGACATGATTCGAATTCTTAAATTCGACCTCGACCTGTTTAGAAAACGAAAGTGAAAAATTGCAACAAGTATACCCAATTTAAATACTTTTGACCATTTTTTGTTTCCTTTGTATTATAAACAATTATACAAATACACTATTATACAATATATAATAAGACATAAAATTGTCATTTGTTTTAACTTTATAAATAATTTTACGAATTGCAAGATAGCTACCTGATATTTAGTTCTATTCTTTAAAAGGTTTGTTTTTGTTATAAAAAAGCTATTGCTAAGGACCCTTTTATCAGAGGATTCTACCTGGAGTGTCATAAACCACACACACCCCCTTCTTTTTTGTTCTTTATCTGGGATGCCTGGGGAGAAGTCAGAGAATTTTAGTTTACTTTTGCCTTTCAAGCGGTGAACATTTCAACAGCGTTCGTTTAGTGAGTTTTTTGTGAGGTTTGCGGGACAATGTCTTCTACAGCATCAACGAGCCATGCTTGTTCGGGTTCGAGTTCAAAGTAGAAAGAAATGGTGTATTTAGTCGGTCACATGTCTAATCAAATCAGTGGCAGTAAATTACTATCAAGTTTTATGCAGTTTATTTTATAATATACGGCAAGTGAAACTAAACACTAGAGAAGCTGCAAGACTTACAATACAGGAAGTTTTAATCTTTTGAGAGAAAGCTAAGATACCAACCGGACACCTGACGGATTGTGTTGCAAAATTAGAAAGACTGTACGAAGAGTGGAGAAAACTGCAAAAAAAACGCTAAAAGATCTAGTTCAACATAAAAATCGGTAGAGGGAACCTTTGTCTACGACGCATTTTAGTAAAAGTATCAGTCGATTCCGAACTTTTATCGCAATCACGCAAAATCCAAAATGAATCACTTGCTTTCGCGTCGTTTCGAGGCAATCCTTCTTTGTTTCCATCCAAAGGGGCTTAAAATGACCCATTCTGCGGTCGCCTAATATATTAAAAAGTCGGTATCGTTTGTGAAGAAGTTTTAACGAAACAAAAATGTAGACGACTTGCCAAAACGTGGCTGGTAGGCAAAGCTATTCCGAAAGTCAAAAAATGAATCGTGTCTTTGTTTCCAAGAGATCCGAAATTAATGCTGGGTCGAAGAACGCAAAATTAACAAAATTGGGTTTGAATGTGTCCCATGAGACCATTCGACAATATCTTCGTGCTCATGACGTCAAATTTCGAAGAACGTTGGAGAAACCTTTGTTGGGCGAAAACCACGTCGCGAAGAGGCTCGCTAAGGCTCACGATAAGATACTATTGGCCCGCACAATTGCCGAACGCCAACCCTATTGGAAACGTTTGGTCCCTTGTAAAGAAAAAGCTCAGAGGACAGACTCTGAGGACTTTGACTCAGTTGTCTCGCGAAATTCGAAGCATTTGCAGAGTATGCAGAAAATCTCGTCGACAGCATGCCTCGAAGATGCCAAGCGATTGTTGATGCAGGAGGCGATTGGACAACTTACTAAGATAATTGCTCCGTTGCACATCAAAGAATACATTGATGGCAAAAAAATGCTTTCGAAACACATTTTTTTCAAGAATACGAGCGATCACGTTCTTACTTGACAGACTGTATCTTTATACCTAATAGTATTGACGTGGACGTAGAAAGTTTCCAGTACGTATAGGTAGAAGTGCTAGGAGAATAGCGCGGAGCAGATTTCTGCAACCATTTGCATAATTTATCCGTAGAAATGAAATAAAATTGAAAGCGGTGTATGCATAACCTGTCTCCCAACTCGCCGACTTAATATAAAATAACCATCTTGACAGATACCTGTAAATCTTTTAATATTGATTTCTTTGATTTCATATGAAAGTAGATTAATTAAAATTAGCTAAAACTATTTTATTATTGTTTAAAAATATTTTTTATTAAACCAGTTTAAAGTTATAACAAAATGCAATGAAAATAGTTTCTAATAGATTTATATTTCGGAACAGACTGACGAGCATTTTTCTTCTCGTAATAGTAACTGAACTCCCCTTCTCAAATAGCCGATCTATCATTTGTCATTCATCGTTGAACTGCTTCACCTTTGTTAGGTCAGCATCATTTGACCCATTTTACGAAGTTTAACAAATTAGATTCATCGCCAGTCGAGGACAAAATTTATTGAACCAGAAATTTTTAGTTATTCTCTTTATTATGTAGAAACTACAACGATATAAAAAAATTGGGTCGTTTTAATAGTAATTACACATGCTTTAGAATTAATTTTATTTTTAGGTGTGAATTAAATTCTTCTTCTTGAGGTGCCATATCCGATACGAACGTAAGCGAACTTCTCGCCTTTGGTTGTGGTTGGTGCCTTTTTAAGTGTTCCACAGGTCAAGGGAATTTACAGTTTAATGTCAGTTCCAAATAGCCAAAGTGAGACGGTTTTCCTAGGCATGATATTACCGGTAATTTGCCATTGCCTTCCCGAAATAAGCGACTGTCACGTTGCAAAGTATTTTTTTTTATTGTTCCGTACGGAACACTTATAAGATGACTTCGGTGTCTGTCTGTCTGTCACACCCGATTTTCTCCAAAACTATTTATTATAGAAAGTTGAGATTTGGTAATAATATAGGAATTGATGGCCTCATCAGAGTCACGTAGTTTTGAAAGTTAAATTTTGACTTAGGGGGCTAGTTTTGGGGGGTGAAATCGGAAGTGAAAAAAAGATTTTTTTACTAGGTCATCGAGTGTGGTGTCAAATGAAAGCATAAGAAAATATGAGTAATATATATTTATTTTATTTACTTATTTATTTACGGGCAGACCCATTTTGTACAAAGTATTTACAGAAAAATTTCAATAATATAGTAAAGTTATAACAATACAATAACAACACCAGTAATTATCATTTCAAAAACTCAGTGGACTGTCAACAGTTTTTCTTTCAAACGTTTTAAAGAGAGATTAAAAAAATCAAGATCCGCTTCACTGGCACCATTAGTGATTCTAGTGATCGGCGAGAATAGGCCATAGTTACATCTGTGGTACCTCGGGGCAAAGAGTACGTGGTCTCTTGTTGATCTTGGTGGGAACATGAAAATTTATCAGACTCAAGAGATCAGAGCAGTCTATATGACCATTTACAAGTCGAAGTAAGAAACATATATCAACAACTTTCCTACGTCTTGAAAGTGATTGCAGTTGAAGTCTTCGTAGCTGGTCCCCATAGGCAGTGATGTTCCACTTAAATTTGCAAGAGACATATCTAGCATACTTCCTCTGTACCTTTTCAACACCCTCAATATGCACAGCATACGATGGCGACCACACACATGACAGATACTCCAAAGAAGATCTCACCTAGGCCTTGTACAGAATATTCACGCTATCTACGGTCTGGAAATCCCTAGTATTCCTACAGACGAAGCCAAGGAGTTTAATACATTTGTTAGTAATAAAGTCATAATGAATATGAAAATCTAGCTTAGTGTCCAAATAAATACCCAAGTCACACAATGAGGAGACTCTTTCGAGAAGACAATTATTAATACTGTAGTCATACAAAAGCGGAACTTTCACTCGAAAGAACGACATAATCTTATATTTTTTAATATTTAGTTTCATTTTGTTTCTCCTGCACCACTCACTCACCATATCCAAGTCTCCCTGCAGTCTCATAGCATCGTCAACAGAATGAATTGCCGTAGACAATTTCAAGTCATCTGCAAAAAAACTAGGGCCTTGAAAATAGAATCATCTTTCGTAGGTCGTTAATAAATATATCTCCGGTTTATATATATATATATATATATATATATATATATATATATATATATATATATATATATATATATATACATATATATACATATATATATATATATATATATATATATATATATATATATATATATATATATATATACATATATATATATATATATATATATATATATATATATATATATATATATATATATATATATATATATATATATATTTATAGCGTCACTCTGCGTCTTCCGGTTCCTAGCTTCCATTCTCGCTGATCATCCCAGTCACCTGGTCGTAGGTTTCGTTCGGACATTGCTTTTGTTATGCCTATAGACCAGGTTATTTTCGGCCTTCCCTTTTTCTTTCTTTCTGTAGGTGTCCACTGTAGGATTTGTTTTTGGGATTCTATGGTGTTGCATCCTTTGGACATGGCCGTACCACTTTAATTGTCTCTCCTGTACGTCCTCTATCAGTGTTCTTTCCATTTTCATTTTTGACTGGACCCTTTCATTTGATATCCTATCGAGCTTGGAAATTCTCGCCGATATTCGCCAAAAATCCATTTCCAGAGCATTTAACTTTCTTTCAAGAGTTTTGTTTAGTTGCCATGTCTCGCACCCATATAGAACTACACTTTTGAAGATGACGTTGTAAATCTGTTGCTTTCTTTGTCTACTGACTTTTTTTGACCACAGAATGGAATTGATGGCATCGATTAGTCTTTTCCCCTTTGCTATCCTCTCTCCCACTTCATTTTCTGTTCTTCCAGTGCTGTCTATTCTAGTTCCCAACTTGCTTCAATTTCGATGTTATTGTCTAGTTTCAGGTTCTGCCTATCCTCACCGATCCGCAAGTACTTTGTTTTGCTCATGTTTACTGTGAGTCCCCAATTGTTATATTGGTCTATGAGCTTCCTTGTCATATATTCCAGATCTTCTGGATCTTGGACGATAAGCACCTGATCATCTTTGTATTATTTTTAAAAAATTTCGAAATATCGCTGTCCCCCCACCTTATCTCGAAAAGTACTGTTCAAAAATTTTTTTAAAAAATTCTGGAATATTCTCCACGGGGTGTAGATTGAACGAAAATTACCTTTAATAATTTATCTGGTATATAAAAAAAATAAAAAATTTCAAGGTCATCAATTTTCAGTAAAGATTAGAAACAAACTTTGTTGAAAACTCATTTGGGGTGTGTTTTGTAAAGTCACTGATCATTTTATACCTCCGTAACAAAATTTTTTATTTTAAAAGCAATCAACGTACGGAACACTAACTGCGCAAGTTTAACTTGTACTTGACCGGATTTTTAAATTTATTATTTTCCCACCCAGGTCTCCGGCGTAGATTACAGATACCTTAGCCACTACCCTATAGCCGCCTCTATAAATTAACTACGTTAATTATACAACTGAAAATACTGCTTTTAAGTGACTGCAGACTGTTTAGAACTTTATGACATTAAACATTTCGACTAGTTTCCACGTAGAATATTCTAGAATTTGTTATAATGTATTGATTTGGTCTGATGTGCCAGTGGGATGTTTTACAGTTTTGAAAAATTCTATATTATAACTGATTGTCATATAAAATATGTAAGAACTGTGTGAAAATCTGTTTCTTTGTCTATTGTGTGAGTAGAGTAAGTTATACTCTTATAAAAGTGTTACATTCTGTTAAATTTTCCTTTATATTTGTTCCAAGAGTGATGTACATTTATAAAATAATATTAATTTGGGCTGAGCTGAGAGAAAGACAAGAAGAGGTTAGTTTAGTGATTTAGGTAAGAATTGAGAAGATAATTGAAGTACTTTTTACGCTGACATGCCTTATAATCTGATCTACTTTAAAATGTAACCAAAAAATTGAAAGAGAATTCAGAAAACTTAATGATTGAATTGTAAATCGCTTTTGGAAAAAGCATTGACATGGAACTCTGTAAAAACTCTGAACTTAAACTAATTTTTACATAGAAGATTCTAGAATTTGTATGAATTTATATATATATATATATATATATATATATATATATATATATATATATATATATATATATATATATACATATACATATACATATATATATATATATATAATATATATATATATATATATATATATATATATATATATATATATATCAGGTGTACAAGTATGAAATGCGGATTTCAGACAACAGATAGTGCACCAATGCAGTTTGTGCTATAAAGAATTGGCACTGCGCCATTTTGTTGTGTCATCAACAAGTGTCAGACGCTCACGAGTGATAAATTGGAAAAGTGTGTGCATAGTATTGTGTTGTTGTGTTCAATATGTCGAAATTTATACCGAACAAAGAGCATTCGTGGACAGCATTCATTTTTTGTTTTCATTTGAAGAAAACGGCTGTTGAATCATACCGATTACTTGGAGAAGCTTATGGTGAACATGCTTCATCGCAAGATACGTGTGAACGATGGTTTCGGCTTTTCTTAAATTGTGACTTCGATGTTGCAGACAAGGAACGTGGAAAACCGCCAAAAAAAAATACGAAGCATTATTGGACGAAGATAATTCGCAAACACAAAAACAACTCGCCGAGCAATTGGGCGTGAGTCAACAAGCTGTTTCCAATCGGCTACGAGAGATGGGAAAGATTCAGAAGACCAGTAGATGGGTACCACATGAGTTGAACGACAGGCAAATGGAAAAGCGCAAAAACACGTGTGACATTTTGCTCGCTTGGTAAAAAAGGAAGTCGTTTTTGCATCGTATAGTTACAGGAGATGAGAAGTGGATTTATTTTGAGAATCCCAAGCGCAAAAAATCATGGGTAGACCCGAGGCGCACCATCCACATCGACTGCAAGACACTTTGGCAGAAAAACGATGCTCTGTGTTTGGTGGGACCAGAGGGGCGTGGTCTATTATGAGCTGTTGAAACCTGGGGAAATGGTTAATACTAAACGTTACCAACAACAATTGACTGATTCGAACCGTTCGCTGCTTGAAAAAGGCCAGAATACCTAAAGAGGCAACACAAAGTCATTTTTCTTCATGACAATGCTCTATCACATACGGCAAAACCAGTTCGCGACACGTTGGAAGCACTCAGCTGGGAAGTTCCACCCCATGCGGCTTACTCACCAGACTTGGCTCCTTCCGATTACCACTTGTTTGTATCGATGGGTCACGCACTTGCTGAGCAGCGCTTTGGTTCGTACGAAGATGTGAAAAAATGGCTCGATGAAATGGTTCGCAGCAAAAGGGGAAGATTTTTACTGGCGTGGTATTCACAAATTGCCCGAAAGATGGGAAAAATGTATAACAAGCGATGGAGCATTCTTTGAATAAAGCACTTTTTATCATTCTTCCGAATTTAAGATGTTTTTTTAGAAAAAAAAATCCGCATTTCATATTTGTAGACCTGGTATATATATATATATATATATATATATATATATATATATATATATATATATATATACGAGGCATGTTTTTTAAGTAAGTACCGTTTTGGAATTAAAAAAGACGTGCAAAGATATCGCTATAATTTTATTTTTACATGAAAGCCTGTACCTTAATCTACTTTTCTACATAATTTCCGTGAATATTGAGGCACTTGTCATAACGTGGCACCAGTTTTTGAATACCCTCCTCATAAAATTCTGCCGCCTGAGAAAAAAAAGTCTTCTCGGTCACAATGCGATACAAAACACTACGAGAATATTGAGGAAAGCAGTCGCACAATGATGAAATTGTAAAGCGTCTGTTTTCTCTCACCTTTTCGTCCACTTTCTGCACCAAATCTTCACTAACGACCGAAGGACGCCCACTCCGTTCTTCATCATGCACATTTGTGCGGCCATCTTTAAATGCTCTCACCCATTTCCTTACCATTCCATCACTCATAATGTTTTGTCCGTAAACTTCACAGATCTCACGATGAATATCGATCGGTTTTACGCCTTTAGCACTAAGAAATCGTATAACAGTCCGTACTTCACAATCGGCGGGACTCACGATTGTCGGAGGCATCTTAAACACTCAGTAAACAACGTATACAATGAAGAATCAGACTGTAATGGCGTCAGTGCGTAGACATGAGATGTAGGTTACCAGCGCGCATGCGCGGAACGCCGACCGTATCGCTGCGGCGGCGGAATCGCAAAACGGTACTTACTTAAAAAACATGCCTCGTATATATATATATATATATATATATATATATATATATATATATATATATATATAGATATATATATATATATATATATATATATATATATATATATATATATATATATATATATATATGCCTAGATTGTTAGAAAAATGATGTGCTTCTACTGCTCTCGACATAGACTGTTCTAGAATTATAGGCATTTGTTCTGACTGACGCACAACGTGCGACCAATGGAAAATAACCGGCCAATCTACACCCTGTACAGAATAATCCAGAATTTCTTAAAAAAATTTTGAGATAAGGGGGGACAACGATTTTTCGTAATTTTTTAAAACTAATACAAAGAAAAATGTGCGCAAGTACTACATTATATATATTTTTGAACACCCTACTCGATGATCTGGTAATTTTTTTTTTCACTTTCAATTTTACCCTCCAAAACTAACCCTTTAAGTCAAAATTTAACTTTCAAAAACAACACGGCTCCAATGGAGCCATCAGTTCCTATATTAGTGCCAATTTTCTATGTTAAATAATTTCGGAGAAAATCGGGTGTGAGAGACAGACGCACAGACACCGAAGTGATCTTATAAGTGCTCCATACGGAATACTAAAGAGTGCTTTGTTAAAAAATGTTGATAATTTAAGAGTTCCAGTATATTGTCACTTAGGTAACGGACTATCGATATATGCGAGGTTTTGATTTAAGTAGTATTATTAACTACGTTACGAAGATTTTGGACTCGGATACAACAAATTTAATCATAGCTTCTGATGATGCTAACTAACACGTATGTATTACATTAAAATAAAGTGTTTGGTAAAAGGGTTGTAGCTGCTGTACAATACTTGTACGGTATTTTTTTGTTAAGTAGAATTTTTACTAAGTTACAAATCTGTTTTCTTATACCTAAGATAGTTACTTATTAATTTTTTCACAATTATATCTAAAATCATCTCTATGCTCTTTACGACACGTAGTTCTTGCATCCCTGTATTAATTATTTTTACAGAACCTCTAGTGATGCCGTTAGTGTGCTATGAAAAGCACCTGATTATATTTGTAATCTCCACAATTTGTCTTAGACCAACTCTTGGTGATCCTTTACTCATCAAGCTAGAAATCTATATTCTTATAACCAATATACCTCTTTAGATATCGTGCCCCAGAATAATAATAATTACAAACAAAATACATTCACTACGTCTTATAATTGAAAAAACAGACAACGCTGTTGATTTAAAAATTTACAGAGAAATTACTCAAATCAACCATCTTTCGTCACCGAATCACCTTTAAAACTAGATCCTCAATAATCTTCTCCACCTCTTTTGTTCAATTCGTATGAAAACTTGAAAGTTGAAAGAAAAGGACATCATATGTTTTTTACCCAATACAAGAAGCTATTTTTTAAAAGTCTCATCTTCTTACCTTTCTTAGGAAACTTATCCACAGTTATTGATATGATTCTTAAGGAAATTAAATAACAGCAATAAAATTTGTTATAAATAGGCACTTTACCTTACCTTTTTCCTTGCCTGCAGAAAAAATTAAATGATTTATATAAAAGAAGTGTATTGATATGGCTGTGTGATTTATGTCCTGTTGAACATATGGGAAAAAGTGACAGTATCAAATTATGTTATAATCAAAGAACATTTGAGAGCTCGCAGGTATGTGCATTTTTTATATAAGATCAAGATTATTTTGAGAAAGAATTTCTCCACCTTTCAAATATAGGCAAAATATTATACATACTGGAAAAAAATAGGTTTTCATTCTAATAATTCCAGTCCCTCGATCATTCGCTTATAGACAGTCTATAAGTTGTTTTTCTTAATATTTTGCAACTTTTTTTCTTCTATTCATTGTCTCTCGGTCTACTTATATATACAGATGCTTTAATTCTGCAAAATATCACTAATTTTTAAATTATTTAAGCTATTTTACTATTGCTTTAATAATTTTTGTAAATTTTTTGAAGTTAACCTGGTATATGTATCTGTATACTGTTTCTGCCTTTTCGTTTTTACTCCTATAAGAGTTTTGAAAATTTCGAACTTAGATTAACATTCCTTTGTTGTTTTAATCAAAATTAATGCTAACACTGCACTATTGTATACCACCTCAGTAGTTACAGACGATTAGATATTTTACGAGACCGAAACTATTATTAATTTTGTCTAAATAAAGAAATTTTTCTTTTCCTCGTTTTTATAATGTTCCTTAGGGAGAGTTACTACGACTACTAAGCAATTTCTCTCGATAGCAATAAAAGAAGATGAAGCGAACGAAGACTACACTTTGATTGTGTGCTATGGACCAAATGACAACGCAAGAATTGAGGAAAAGGACAAATTTTTCAATGATTTACAGGAAGAGATAGACAATACAAACAATAAGTTAATAATAATGGGAGATATGAACGGAAGGGTGGGAATGGAGAACGAGGTAATAGAATGGTGTCTAGGAAAAACAAGGAGAGACAGTGAGAAACCACAATGGCGAACGAATAATACAGATAAGTTTGGAAAACGAATTAAAGATCGGTAATACTAATGTAAAAAAAAAAGAAGTTCAAAAAATAACTAGACAAGTGATCTCGAGAAACGAAAAATCGATTATAGACTACTTTTTAATACATAAAGAAGGTTGGGATAGAATAAAGGATATTGAGGTAAAAAGAAGCCCGGAGATAGAAAGCGGTCACTTTCTTTTAAAAATGGTATTAAAATTGGGAAAAGATGTAAAGAAAAATAAACGCAAAATAATAAATTCAAAAATTAAATGTTATAAATTGAGACATAGTGAAGTAAGAGAGGAATACCAAAGAATATATGAAGAGAAAATGAAGACAAATGGGAGAGGAATGGGAGTGGAGGAGGGGTGGAAAGAATTTAAAGATACTGTTTTAATGGCCGCAGAAAATACCTGTGGCTCATCAAAAATAGTAAATAGAAATATGAAAAAAACCAACTGGTGGACGAATGGGGGTTAAGGAAGAGATTAAAGACAAAAAGAAGAAATGAAAAAAATATCTACAAACAAAAGATCCAACCTATTATAAGGAATATAGACAACAAAGAACACGGGTTAAAAGAATAATACAAGAAGAAAAGAGAAAATTGTGGAAACAATTTGGAGAGCGAATGGAAACAGCCTATAAAGATAATCAGAAGCTATTTTTCGGTATGATTAAGAATATGAGCAGAAAAAAGGTAGAAACAATAGCAAATATAAAAGACAAAGAAGGAAATATCATAAGAGAGGAAGAAAAAATTATGGAAAGATGAAGGGAATATTATAAGGAACTATTGGATGGGAGTGACATAGCAGATAAAAATCATTATAGAAACATTTTACCAGAACAGGATATAGAACTCACACAAACAGAAGAGATTAATACAGCGGAAATAAAAGAGGTAATCGGCAAATTAAAATTGGGAAAGGCGCCCGGACATGATAAGATCACAGCAGATATGATGAAAGCACTCCCTGAGGTGGCAATAGAAAAACTTAAAAATGTAATGAACAACGTAATGAAGAACAAAGCACCTACGGACTGGACAATAGGCATCATAACCCCAATATATAAGAAAGATGACACTAAAGATTGTAATAACTACAGAGGGATAACCCTAACTAGCACTGTGTCAAAAGTATATACTAGGATACTAGAAAAAAGATTAAGAAAGAAAATTGGGCATACATTGGAAGAAACGCAGTTTGGCTTTCGGCCACGTAGAGTGGTGAATAATGCAATATTTATAGTGAAGCAATTATGTGAAAAAGCAATAATAAATAGGGAAATTTACTTGGGTTTTATAGACCTACAAAAGGCTTTCGACAAGATTAAAAGAGAAAATATATGGGAAACACTGAGGAAAAGAGAAATACCAGAAGTAATAATGAAGGGCGTACAGAGTTTATACAAGGAATCAACAAAATTATGTAAGAACAAGACAAGACAGATCTGAAATAATTGAAACAACTATGGACCTTAGGCAGGGATGCATCCTGAGCCCCATGCTTTGCTCAATAGTTCTGGATGAAGCAATAAAAGAAGCAAAGAAGAAAGCGGTAAGACTATACCAGATAGGCTATTGAAAGATGAAAAAGATAAAAATATCAGCACTGTGCTATGCGGATGATATGGTTAATATAGCAAAAGACGAGGAAACGCTTAATAGGAACATACGGATATATGAAGAAGCATTGGGAAAGATAAACATAAAAATTAATAAAGAAAAGCAAAAGCGACAACATGAAATAAGGATTGGAGAGGAAAGGCTGGACAAAGTGGAGAAGTTTAAATGTTTGGGATCAACAATAACGGAGGATGGGAGGATGGAAGGATGGAAGGATGGAAAAGAGGAGATCAAGGAGAGAATAATAACAGGAGGAAGATTATTTAATAGTATAAAGAATACATTCCTAGAAAGGAGAGACATACGAAAAAATATTAAAGTCCAAGTATTCGAGAAGGTTGCAACACCAATACTTTTATATGGAGAAAGATGGACAATGGCAGAAAGACAGAAAGGAAGGATAACGGCTACAGAAATGGGATTCATAAGGAAAATAGAGCACAAAACAAGGATGGACAGGGTTAGGAATATACAACTCAGAAAGAAGTTGAACCTGAAACCAATGGTTTGGAAAAGGTTGAAGAAGCACAATTAAGATGGTATGGTCACGTCGAAAGGATGCCTGAACAAAGAATAGTTAGACAAAGTGTTTGAAGCCAGAGTGAGCAAGGAAAGAACAAGAGGCCGACCTAGAAGGGCATGGTTGGGGGATGTTAGAGAGGCAGTGGCCAAAAGAGGAATAGAGTGGGAATACGCAAGACGAGCTACACAGGATAAAAAGAGGTGGAAGGAATATGGAAAAGACAAATATAGAATAACTTAACTCCACGGGCCTTACAGCCCTAAAGGGTTGGAAAGGCATAAGGATTAGGTAAGTAAGTATTGGTACTTCAAATACACCTAGTACTCTCATAAATACTGTTAAAAACTTTCACGTACGCCCTCTATAACCATTAATACTTTTTTGCTGAAATTATTTATAAGTTATGTTACTCAGTTGTTATAAGGTTTTATTATGTGTAAACATATTTACAATTTGAATTCCTTAAAGAATGCAGTGGGGTGATCGAGAAAATAAGATTGCTATTACAGCTTTATTTAAGTGCGGTATGGAAAAAAAGCGGCATTTTTATGGTAAGACCTTAAAACCGCTTAAAATAAGTCGTATGTAAGTTTACCACGGGCGATAAAATTATTTACTAAGACGGGAGACATAAAAGACAGGCAACGTTCAGGAAGAGCAAGGACAGTTCGAACGCTACAAGCTGTTAAAGCTGTGAAAGCGCGAATTGACCGAAATTTTATTTCGTGAGATGAAAATTTTGAAAAATTCTGTCTGTATTATTAAAAAAACCTAAGACTTGGCGCTTATAAGAAATACACTGGTCATTTACTAACGGAAGATCTAAAGCGAAAACGCTAATGACAAAAACAGAAGAATTTTGTTTTCCACGAAAAAATTTTCACTGAAGAACAATCTTTCAATAAACAAAATTGATTTATGCCCGATCTTCTAAGGAAGCGTCTGAACTTGTTCCAACATTTCAGAGGGGTCGTCATCCAGCATCAGTTATGGTTTGGTGCGGAGTCAGTTTTGATGAGGTACCAAAAACCAATACTAGTAGTATTCGTTTTTGTGAAAAAGATGTGAAAACTTCGGCTAAAATATATCAAGACATTATTTTAGAAAACGCTGTGAAACTCCTAAACCATACTCTTTTCAAAAATAAGCTTTGGGTCTTTCAGCAAGATTCTGCACCTGGGTACAAAGCTAAAACAACCCAAGCATGGCTTCAACAAAAAATGTGCTTTCATTTATTACTACAGAAAATTTTCCTTCTGTAAGTCCTGATCTAAATTCTCTAGATTATAAACTAGGTTCCCCCTTAGGGGGTATGGTTTGCTCTAAAAGACATGTCAATCCTGATTCTTCAAAACGAGCTTTAACAAAAGCGGTGGACAATTTTCTGTTGGATCAAGTGCGTGCTGCTATCGACGCCTCGGCATGTTCACTTTCATGTAAAGTATAAGAATCTTTAGAGTAGACACAGGTAGGGGAAACGTAAAAGAGGCAAAGATAATAGTAAAGATAGGTACAAATAGCAGTAAGATAGTGTAAATGTAAAAGAGGTTGAAATAAGAAGAGGTATGAGTAAAATACGATAGAGTTCGAAGAGATAAGAACAATGACGTGAGGTAGCCAAAACTCTTGTCAGAAAAGTATGGAAGATAATGAATTGCTGCTTTCTAAGAAAGATTCTTGCTGAAATATTACTTAATGGATTCTTTACCAGTCTTAAAGATAGGGGTAGAAAGGAGAAAAATACATAGTTTATTACTACGTAATAGAGTTAAACAAAGATGGTTGGGTCTTAAGGAATTTTTATAGGTTGAAAAGCAATTTTTCGCTAACACAAGGAAAGTCGGGAAAAAAAACTATTATTTAATATTTTTGTTATAATTATGTTGTTTCTTCTTTAATAGTTTTCAGCATAATAGGTTTTACGCTTATCTTTTTATTTCAACTGTGTTTTTCACTAAATTATTAAACAAAACATACTATATGCTTAGTAATCCAATAAGTACAGCAAACAGAAACCTAAATTTTGGCGCCTGAAGGAAATTTATTTGATTTGTCTTTTGCTTTTCTTCAAGCAAAGAAATAAATATCGCATTTAACCGAAAATATTTCTCACGAATTTTTTGGGTAGAACGATTTACGGAAGAGAAATAGAAAAGGGACACTTTTTAAAGAATCATTTGACAAAAACAACATTTAGTTTTTGCATCCGAAAAAGTTAAAGCGTCTCTTAAGAATTACACCTAAAATCGAGTTAATATGAAAGTTGACATTTTCTTAAATTAGAATCTCGATGAAAGGGACTATTTACCTGGACTTATTTTCTCTTCTTCTTTGCTTAGCGCAAATACAATTCATCATATCCAAGATTCTATAAACGTAATATAAAAGGTGGTATTTTTCTAAAAAGAATTTTCTTAAATTGGAATCTGGACGTTTGGGAGTATACAAGCTCAATTCTTTCACGACTAACAAAGCGAGACTATGCGTACAAGTTTTTTGTATTAAGACTCAAGTTTAGACGCCTTACAGTACAGTACAGTAAAGTAAAAATCGATGATATTATACACATACATAAAAAAAAATATAAATATAAATATATATATATATATATATATATATATATATATATATATATATATATATATATATATTCTTCTTGAGAATGCGGTTCTTGATTAATTTAGGCGAAAAGTGTTTTTGGTAAAATTATATTTTCTGTCAGATTTGGTGTTGGTTCATTATTATAAACGTTTCGACATTTGGTCTTCATCAGTATTTACTTTTCCTATTAACAATTACATTCTATAAAATATTTTATTACATATATATTTTCGTCTGTCATTCTAATTTCCTAAGAAGGGGGGTTTCATCATAATTAAAAGTTTAAAAACATGAATAGACAAAGCATTTTCAAAATATTACCATTTTCCTCACTAAAATAGACTAAAAACCATATTCAGTCTCTGTAGCAAAACTGTTTTTACTGAAAGGATTACACAGGCCAATAAAAAAAATATTTCGTAAAAACTTTTTAAACCAATATGTCCAAGTGTTATGTATTTTTGGGTGCTGAAACCATATCTGGTGTCAGTTTTTTTTGTATCACCTACAGTTCCCTCACAATATGAAATCGATTAAATTTCAAAATAGGGAAAATTTGATATATAAAAAATAAAAACTTAAATCGTACTTTTATTTGATTAGGCTACAATTTTGATCTCTTGTTCTATAATGGTAAATAGATGTTTCAGATTCCAATAAATGTTTTTCTTTCAGCCTAGAACCAAGCAATTCTGCTTTTTCCTTAGTTCAACCCAATTCTTTCACTAAATCATTTAACTTAGCTTGTGTAAACAAATGTGGTTTTAAATTTTCTAGAGAACATTGAAACTCATCATCATCTGGTCGACTTTCATTAATTTCGGGACCGGACTGTAAAACGTCATCAATAGACTGAGGTGGCTTAGGGACAGGAAGTCCCGGTCCATATCTTACCGGCCGATTAGCTGAAGTAAAGTTAGAATAGACAATTACTTTCTTATTTTTGGAGTTATATCCAGAAACATCAACGCCGCAAAAATAACAATCATTTGAATGATTTTCTTCCTCTCTCCATACCATGGGTACTGCAAATCTAAAAGACTTCTTATACCATTTCCTAAGATCCTCGACACAAACATAACATACTTTGTGAGGAGTCCAACATTTTTCTTGATTAGCGATTTCTACACCAAAATATGCAAAGTATACTTTTTTTACAAAGTCAGTTATGTTTCTTTGATATTTTTTAACTACAAACTCACCACATATATAACAAAAAGTATCTTCACATTTTGAATATTAAAATGTTGGTCATTGTTGGCCTGTGTTATTTATCAAGATATCAATCAGCCTTCGATTGTTATTGTTTGTAAGTTCTTGTGCATATGTAGAGTAAACATTATGGTGTATTGTAATTATGATGAAATTCCCTTTTTAGGTATGTTTTTAATGAAATACGTATTGCAAACCAAAATATATCTCAGTAATAGTATTTTTATGTAATAAAATTTTTTAGGGAGTGTAATTGTTAGTAGGAAAAATAAATACTGATGAAGAACAAATCTGGTGGAAACGTTTATGATAATAAGCCAACACCAAATTTGACTAAAAATATAATTTTACCACAAACAATTTTTACCTAAGTTAATCAAGAACCACATTTCCAAGAAGAAAATAATCGGTCTAGTGCAAGCTGGACTTGCGCAATCAGTGTTCCGTACGTTGATTGCTTTTAAAAACAAAAATTTTTGTTACGGAGGTATAAAATGATTCAATGACTTCACAAAACACACCCCAAATGAGTTTTCAACAAATTTTTTTCTGATTTTTACTAAAAACTGATGACTTTGAAATTTTTGTTTTTTTATGTACCAGATAAATTAGTAAAGGTAATACAATAATTTTTCGTTCAATTTACACCCTGTGGAGACTATCCTAGAACTTTTTAAAAAATTTTTGATCAGTACTTTTTAAGATTAAGGGGGGACAGCGATTTTTTACAATCTTTTAAAAATAATACAAAGAGCAAAGTGTTAAATATATTTTTGAACTTGCATTCTTACGAGTTTTCATTTGACCCTCCGCTCGATGCCCAGGTAATTTTTTCGTTCACTTCCGATTTCAACCGCCAAAACTAGCCCTTTAAGTTAAAATTTAACTTTCAAAACTACACGGCTCCGATGAGGCCATCAATTCCTATATTAGTGCCAATTTCAACTTTTTATGTCAAATGGTTTCGGAGAAAATTGGGTATGACAGATAAGACAGACACCGAAGTGATCTGATAAGTGTTCTGTATTGAACACTAAAAAAACAAAAAAGAATATCTAAAGATGGTTCAAAAACGTTTTCAATTTATATATATATATATATATATATATATATATATATATATATATATATATATATATATATATATACGTATATACATATATATATATATATATATATATATATATATATATATATATATATATATTATACGTATATACATATATATATATATATATATATATATATATATATATATATATATATATATATATAAATTAAGGAAAGAAAGCAAAAGTGTTTGAAACACTGGATGCTGAAAAACATTTTTAATTAATTCACCCGAAACAACCACCTATGGTCGGCACCATGCACGAAATGATTGACATACAGCTGACAGAAGACAGCTACCTGACAGAGATAAGAGACTTGTTTAAAAAAACCTAAAACCGAAAAATGTAAACAACCCCAAGGAGAACTGGTCCACTGAAAGATATATAAATGGTCAAATAAAGAAAGGAAGAAATTACCAACTTAACGATTTGGAAATTAGGATTTTTTTGATCCGTGAATTAATTAAAAATGTTTTTCAGCATCCAGGGTTTTCAAACACATCTCCGTTATAAATTCGATCTTTTTAGCTTTATGTATTAGTTTATAGTGTTTACT
>CM032446.1:61646208-61738607 GCA_019049505.1 Pachyrhynchus sulphureomaculatus
TCACCGTGGAAGAAATGTTTTTAATATCGAGTGAGGTATTATTCTTTCTCCAAACTTTAGTTCTGCCATCAGACCCAAAAAAGGTTAATTTTAGTTTCATTACTAAAGATTACGGATTCCTAAAATTCAGGAGGTTTAGTAATGTATTTCCTAGCAAAAGCTAACCGCTTTTTTGCGATTAGCTTTCGAAATTAACGGCTTCTATCTGGCTGCACTCCCCTTATAACCTGCTCTGTATAAATAGTTTCTCACTATATGTGAACAAACACTTTTCGAAAATAGTTCTCGTACTTCTTCTTTTCATTTTGATGTACTTTTCTTGGGATCTGTAATTATTTGTCTACCAACACTGGCCTCTTCACGTGGAGTCAGTTTTTTGGTGCGACCGGAGCGTGGTCGAATTTTATAGGAACCGTTGTTTTATACTGGTTTACAATGTACTGAACAGTAGCATGTAACTTTTTACAAATCAGTTATGATCTTTCGAGATTGAAATGAAATTTCACAATTTCTCTCGCTCATTTTTAATACTACTTTGAAAACCCATTGTAAAATTACTAGCAACAAGTGACAGATTATAAAGTATGGCCGAAAATTATTCATTTGTTTTCAGTTTAGCGAGCAATAGATAGCTTGATAAAATGCGGCTGATAACATGTTTTTCAATGCAGTTCTTAAGAATATGGAAACTTTTTTGACATTAATTTGGTTTACATTTTTATAACAACGTTGTAACTTCTAAATAAAATGTTCCTAAACATGTTTTCTCATAGTTCCAATTAATTAATTAAATATAGTAGTATGAAGGCTTTTTGGACTGGCTATATATATATATATATATATATATATATATATATATATATATATATATATATATATATATATATATATATATATATATATGTATATGTATATATATATATATATATATATATATATATATATATATATGGCGTGTTATCGAAATCGGTTAATATATTACAACGGGTGAATCCTCGATTCAAGTGAACATTGTTCAGAATGCGACATTTAAAAAAGCCATAATGGTTGAGATGAGCCTTGAAATTTCTGAATGAGAGTGAGAGGGAGCTTTAAGGATGACTTGAAGAGCGACAATAGACTCATGACATTCATCGGTGAAATGGCAAAGACGTCTTAAAGGTTTATATCTTGAAAGGTTCTTTTGGTGAAATATTGCAAATGGGTAATGTATTGAAGACTAGTGACAATTACTTCTTATTACAGTTTATTTAATTCTTCAAAAATACCGATATCATGTCGTGAGGTGTATATGATATCTAAATTTTAACTTATATGTCTTTTGTTTGACGCATTTTTTACTTGGAAATTTGTCAACACGTTGTTTGTTAGTTATTTTGAAGTGGCAAATAAAAAAAAAACGTCAACTGATTGCAATAGGAAAATTGGTGGCGGTTTTTAATTTTCAGTAGACCATCAGACATGCGAGGGCGATGATTAACCCTTTGAGACCTTCTTAAATTAGTTTCACATTTTATTATTGAGCGGCTCTTTTGTTATATTTTTCTTCAATTGTTTTAGCCGCAGTAATATGCCATTGTTATATATATTAATGTAATAGATTAAGCGATTTTCCTAACACCAGAATATTATTTATATATATATATATATATATATATATATATATGTATATATATATATATATATATATATATATATATATATATATATATATGTATATATATATATATATATATATATATATATATATATATACATATATATAAAGATATATATATATATATATATATATATATATATATATATATATACATATATATATATATATATATATATATATATATATATACATATATATATATATATATATATATATATATAATATATATATATATATGTATATATATATATATATATATATATATATATATATATATATATATACATATATATATATATATATATATATATATATATATATATATATATATATATATATATATATATATATATATAGTTCAAATTGAGTATTTTTAAATACAAATGTGAAATAGTTCATTATCTATTATATTAATAAAATTTGTTATTTTAACTCAAGCACTAAACAGAGAAATGCTGTATTAACATGCTACTAATCTAGAAATATTTGCAATATGTATCAACACCAAAAAGACCGATATCATGTAGTGAAGTGTATATAATACCTAAATTTTAACCTATATGTCTTTTGTTTGACGCATTTTTTACTTGAAAATTTGTCAACAAGTTGTTTGTTAGTTATTTTGAAGCATGCAAATAAAAAAAAAAACGTCAACTGATTGCAATAAGAAGTTGGAGGAGGTAAGAAGTTTCTAATTCACCATCAGACAGGCAAGAGCGGTGATTAACCCTTTGAGACCTTCTTAAATTAGTTTCACATTTTATTATCGGCGGGCTCTTTTATTACATTTTTCTTCAATTGCTTTGGCTGCAGTGATATACCATTGTACCATATATTTAATAATGTTATATATTATGCGACTTTCCTAATACCAAAATAGATATATATATATATATATATATATATATATATATATATATATATATATATATATATATATATATATATATGGTTTGCTGCCGGCAGCAAACCACATGACATTAAAGGAGCAAAAAAAGGATAAATTGACACAAAAAACAAAACAACTACTGGAGAAACGAAAAGAGCTAATAATGTCGAACCTGAACTGCAAGAAGAATGGCAAAATAGGATATTAGAGAATACCAGGAGAAATGGATAGAAGAACTGATACAATAGAATAGGAGTTCAAACATATTTAAAAAGGAAAGCTCACACAGAAGGGAGATTAACAAACTGATAGACAAAAATGGAAACCCTATAGAAGAAAGACCACAAAATACTTAAAGTGACAGAAACATTCTATGTAGATCTATACGGATCGAAAGCCGATGAGGAAAACTGAGAATATCAAGAGAGGATAAACGAAGAATACTTAATATCGGTTCCAAAGATCTACCAGAGAAGAAATTGAAAAAGCCATTAACCGAATTAAATATGGAAAAGCAGCAGGAGAAGACGACATGCTGCCTGAAATACGAAAAGAGAGAGGACCGCCATTAATCAAAGAGCTTAAAAAACTCTTCAATAAATGTCTAATCGAAGGTGTGATACAAAAAGATTAGGAAACTGCCATAGTTATATTGATATAAAAAAGGAGATCCTAGCAATTTGGAGAACTATAGGCCAGTAAGTCTTCTACCGCAAATATATAAACTATTCATGAGAATAATCCCAAACCGATTAGACAGGAAGTTTGAAAATTACCAACCCATAGAACAAGCAGGCTTCCGAAAAAGATTTAGCAGAATCGAATATCTACACACGGTCAGAAAACTTATAGAAAAGGTAACTGAATCTAATATCACAGCCTGGATGTCACTTGTCGACTTCCGAAAAGCCTTTGACACGGTGGAATACTGGGAAATTGAGAAAGCGATGAAAAACGCAAGAGTCGATCAAAGGTACATTAACATACTGACAAAAATAAATTAACAATCAAAACTAAAAGTCAGATTACACGAGGGTACCAAGGAAGTAAAAATAAAGAGAGGTGTTAGAAAGAGCGACATCATATCACCCAAAATATTCACCCTGATACTAGAAGATATCTTCAAGAGCTTTCATTGGGAAAACAGGGAACTTAACATATCCGAAGAGAGATTCAACAACTTAAGTTTAGCTGATGATATCGCACTTTTTGCCGAAAATGAAATCGAATTGAGAGAAATGATCCAGGAATTACAAACTGAAGCAAAAAAGGTCGGTGTAAAGATGAACATCACAAAAACCAAATTCATGACGAATGAACAAACAACCATTAATGACGTAATACCCACACACGGACAACAAGTGGAAAGGGTCGATACATATGTATGTTTGGGACAGGAAGTTACACTCGGAAAATTCAATAAAGAACTAGAAATCAGTCGAAGGATACTCCTGGGATGGGCGGATTACGGTAAAATGAAGCATGTCTTTCATTCTAAACTGCCTTTACAACCTAAGTAAAGTATATAACGAATGCATTCTACCAGTAGCGAAACGTGGGTTTTGAGACGGAAAATAATTAGAAAATTGCAAGTTCATCAGAGAGTAATTGACAGGAAAATCCTGGGTATATCACCTAGGGACTGCAAATCAAACGATTTGATCAGGGAGAAAACAGGGGTCCACGACAGAACTGAGAGGATATCTCCTCTCAAGTGGAACTGGGCCCGCCATGTGGTCAGAAATACTGATAACTGGAGCGGAAAAGTGACCATGGAGAGAAAAAACAAAGTACATAATTCTGTGAAATTGTATGAAGCTAACGAATCGAAAAGCGACGAACTTGACCGTTTTACTGCGTTTAAGGTGAGCAAACCACCGGAGAACGGTGATAAGAAGTATATAAAACAGTTTTTTATCTTTTTCTCCCTTTTTTGAAAATGGAATTTGCGAGGAGCACACGCAAAGTGTTTATAACAGAAAGAACAATGGATAGCGATGATTATACATCAGGCGACTTGAAAAGATGAAGAATCGAAGAAAAAGAAGAGCCAATGGGATTATTTAAGAAGAGTAAAAAGCTAATAAGGACACCACAGAAAGAGAAAAACGAAAGAGTAGATAAGATAGACAATTTGACAGAAATGATCAAAAGAGCTAATGTCGGGGTGTAAAGGAAATAAAACAAGATCAGAATAGATACCAACAAGAGTTGAAGGAACTAAGAAAGGAGAATGAAGTATTGAAAGAGTAAAATAAGATAATTAGGGAAAACATGAGAAGTATGGATTTGAAGATGAAGTCAACGTAAGGAATAATATTGTAATATCGGGAATGAGATTTGAAGCGAATAACCAACCAGATCTGAAAATGGGGGTAGAAGATTTTGTGGAGAGGAGTATGAACACAAAAGTACAGATTAAAGATGTGATAAAAATAGGAGCGACTATATATAAGATAGAACTTGGAAACACGGGAGATAAAGAAGCTGTGATGAAAAATAAAAACAAACTAAGAAATCTAAGAGAGAGGGTTTACATAAACAACGATTTAACAAAAAATGAACGGGAAATTTAAAAAAAATTGAAGCATATAGCAGAGAACGAGAGAAAGAATAAAAATAGGATATCAAAAAATCATAATCGAAGAAAGAGAATATAAATGGGACATTGAGGAAGAAAAACTGAAAGAACAAACAAAGAACGCTTCGACCATCAAGTTAAAAAACTGAGAAAAAGGAGAGAGATAGGTAGATTGACGACGACCCTGGCAGAGATAAAGGATACGAAAGAGAGGACTAATCAAAAGAAATACAAATAAGAAGATAATCAAAGAAATAGGAAGAAAGAAATGGGAAATAATTATCGAGTTATTAAATTGAGAACACGGAATAATAGGAGTATAAACGGAAAAGAGGTTGAACTGACAGAAGAACAACAAATGTACTATGTAGGAACCACAGAAACAGAAAGGAAAGGAAATAGATACAAAAAAAATAGAAGGAAATGTCATAAAAGGAGAAGAACAGAAGAGATGGGAATGACATAGCATACAAAAATCAACATAGAGACATAATATCGGAACAAGATACAGAACTCACACAAACAGAAGAAACTAATACAGAAGAAGCAAAAGAGACAATCGGTAATTTAAACAGGATAGAAATATATAGAAGGAAATATGGAAAAGACAAATATAGAATAACTCAAGTCTACGGGCCTTATACTAGGCAGGTAGAAAGGCATAAGGATTAAGTAAGTAAATAAGTAAGTATATATATATATAAATATATATTTATATATATATATATATATATATATATATATATATATAAATATAAAATATAAATATATATATATATATATATATATATATATATATATATATATATATATATATATATATATATATATATGTATATATATATATATATATATATATATATATATATATATATATATATATATATATATATATATATATGTATATATATATATATATATATATATATATATATATATATATATATATATATACATATATATAATATAATTAAAATTGAGTATTTTTCAATACAAATAAAATTCATATCAATGTTCATTATATATTATAGTAATAAAATTTATTATTTTAACTCGACCACTAAACAAAGAAACGCTATATTAACATGCTATTAACCCAGAAATACTTGAAATATGAATCAACACCTATTATTAAACTCAAAAAGCTTTATTTTAAAAATAATATGAGAGAATTTACTGAAAATATGAACAAATATATTGTTTTTGCAACAAAAATTTTATTTTTGTGAAGTAATAAATAACATTAATTTTCTGATTGCCTATAATACAGTTTTATATTTTATTTAATATCTAGTATTTGCGAGTAAAATCATGCTAAAATTTATTAAATACTAAAATTTACTGAAAATAAACGCGTTTATTTTACCATAGAATTTTAATATATCATTGACAAATTCTATATTTGTTTTAGGTATTTATTTTCATTAACTAAATAATATTTTATCTATAAAATTCTTGGACATATATGAATTCAAATTACAAAATTTCAATGCTTCAAAAGTAAAATGTTTTTTTTTTTTTTTATTTTTATGTATTGTAATATATTATGCCAAATGTATGTGAAAGAATTCAAAGACTGCCAAGGAAAAGTTTCTTTTAGAAGATATCTGCGCTTATTTGAGCATTACATGGTGTTAATTATCAATTAATTTAGGCGAGTCAAAAATAAAGATAAAGTGGTCGATCAGAAGTTAGATCCGTGTTGCTAAAAACAAAGCTGTACTTTTTTGTAAAAATCGTCTCACAGTACTTCGACAAATTACTATTGGGTTTATTGTTAATAAATTGTGTTTATGGATAACTCAAATGTAAATACACCATTGAAGTATCGATATATGCAATATCCTGTGGACTAAGTAGCATTGAATTGAGCATTTGAAATGATTTAATTCATGAACTTGTATCAAGTAGAACGTTTAACAAGTTATAAATTTATTCTCTTAGATATATGACGGTTAATTAAATAATTAGTCCATCTATATAATGCAGGTTATTACTAAATATGTATTGAATATTATCTTTACATTATTTTCTCTAGAAGGATATCATATATAAATAAAGAACACACATAATTAGTTTCCAAAATAATTTAAAATATGATTGTATTTCTTTAATAATATTTTTCAAGATTATATCCTAAATCATCACTGTGTTACAATATGCATTTTTTTATGGACCTAGCACACAGGCTGCAGGGAAATTCCGAAAGCGCTGCAGTAGCGACACATGTGTGGAAAAAGCGATTCACGTTGGTCTTGAATCGCTGTAAATTGTACTCGGTCGGAAATACAGTCCTAGGCAGATTATTCCAAAGCAGTAAGATTCACCATATAAAAGACTGCTTCAACAGGGTTGTACGAGGAGTAACAAGCGGAACCTCAAGTATTAGCGCGATTTGTATTTCTAGCATGCACCGCTTTGGGAGGAACATCGAACACTTTCCATAAAAATACTTGTAAAATAGGCTCCAGTCGCCAACTGTTCTTCGATGTTCCAACGCATCAAGATTGCTGGCTAGTTTCGGGCCTCCAATCGGGTGAACAACTCTTTTCTGAATAGAATCCAATTAATGTAGTGTATGTTTGGGAACAGAGCTCCAAACATGAAAGCAGTATTGTTGGTCGAATCTAAGCTTTCTACAGAATTAACAGTTGTTATAGAGAGTTGTCCGTTACTTTGTGACAGTACATTTTAACAATAAAACTACTTAATTACTTTGTTAACTGTCACTAAATATATTTGTAAAGATTTTACAATTGCGTTATCGCGATTTCGCAGTACAACTACTTTGTCAAACGCTTAACTAAGACTAAAACAGAGTTTTGGTATTTTTATGTTTATATGATGAACAGATGTGGGTCTATTATATGTTAAAACAGTTGGAACAGAACAGAAATTGCCACGTCTGATTGACTATTCAGTAAATTTATATTATGGTCCTGTCTGTAAATTTCTATGGATTCTAAGAAATTGAGCAAAACTCAAGCAAGATGCAACAGCTTCTTTGCACTTTCGGTCATGTATATTGGCCTTTCCCTACTGTGAATATTTTTATTTCACTTTTTGCAGAGGATCGCGGACTGTTATTATATAAAATTACTTTTAAAACCTCTCTTTACCACTGTTTTCTTGATAAAAGTGAACCATAAATGGTAGATCTATCCAAATAAATTGAACAAACTTGATGAAGAAACTTTGTGGAAAAAAATATGCGTTTGCTAATTTAATGACGTTGCAACTCCAATAATAAAGAAGTATTTATAGATAAATTTAGACCCTCTGTATGTATAAGCATCTACCATGTAATATGTGTAATCAGACCACAATGAAATAGAAATCTAATTATTTATGCACAACTGAGTTATTTAGTTGAATGTTTAGCAAATTTAATCATAAACAATATACTTAAAAGAAGCGTATTAAACTTATTTAAACTTACTATCAAAATTGGCGTTGTGTAAAAAAAAACCATTACAAACTTTTTGATGAACATATTCGACCGAATGGATCAACAATTCAAAAATTGGTGAAAAAACTTTAAAAAATTCGGTCTGCTCATAATATACTAAAGTCAAGTGGTCCAAGACATATTAGGTCGAATGAAAATATTGCTGCTGTGAGTGTTGTTTAATGAACCATCCTCGTTATTCTCAACAATTAGGCATTTCTTACGATAATATGGAGCGAAACTAGTCAAAAGTATTGCATTGAGAAGAAAGAGAGGGAGCCAGACATCTTAGAGTCAGAAATTCGACACACAATAGGGAAACTAAAACTAAATAAGTCAGAAGGAACAGATAATATATTTGCCGAAGAACAAAAACATCTTGGAGATCAGGAATAAAAATCATACATGAGATATGTAAACAAATTTGGAAAATACAGGAATGGTTTACTGACTGGAAAGGATTCTTATTGCCCTTCTTACATAAAAAAGTCTCCAACAAATTATAGCACAGTTTTTCTCATCCGCCATGCCAGCAAGATTCTGCTCTACATAATCAACGAAAGGCTAAAATCGTATCTCCAATAGTAGATACCCAGAGAACAAGCTGAATTTTTCAAGGGCCAAGGTACAAGAGAACAAATGGTAAACATAAAATAGATGACAAAGAAAAGTCGGGAATTTAACACTCTTATGCTGTTACGTTTTATCGATTACTCCAAAGCCTTTGACTGCGTAAGATGGAGATATTTGTGGAAAATTATCAGGAAAATAGGAGTGCCTGAACATCTTGTAGTCCTGATATCCAACTGATATACAGATGGCGAAACTACAGTTAAAGTTAATACCATTACATCCAAACCATTTAAACCGCAGAAAGGAGTTAGACAGAGCTGTATCCTGTCACCTATTCTATTTAATATTTACGAGGAGTATATAATGAGAAAGCTCTTGAAAGGATGGAAGAGTGGCATTCTGGTAGGAGGTAAAAACTGAGAAAGAAATGCTTAATCTTAAGCACTTTCCTTTATGGATCCGAATCATGGATAAATCGTGCTGCAGAAAGGCAGAAAATAGACGCATTCGAAATGTAGTGTTAGCGATGTATGCTTCGCATACCTTTGACAGCCAAAAGAACACATAAATTCATTCTCGAACAGTTAAATATTGAAACAAGATTGTCCAACATTTGTTACCAGAGACTTCTCGGCTACTTTGGTCACATAGCAAGAAGAGATCCGGACAATTGGAGAGCCTGGTCATGACGGGAAAGGTGGAAGAGACCACGTGGCCAACCAGGTAAAATCAGTAATGGGGCTTAGAGTGGCCGATGCCCTGAGGCAAGCAGAGAGCAGGGACCGATGGCAAAAATTGATTGCTAAATTGACTAAAAGCTTTCAAGACGGACGCGATCTTCAGTAATGAAGCTTACGACTGAAAAGAAGAGATGTAGAGAAATTTGAATAAAGATTTGCAAATGCATCATATTATTATTTCATGATGTTTTAAGAAATCCTCTCTAATAAATATTATATCGTCTGCCTATTTTAGTGTGTTAATTTTGTCCTTTAATCTGTACGTCATAATACTCCCGGTTTAGTTTTTTTAAATACAACTTCCATCACCAATTTGAAAAGTTTCAGTGATATGAAGTTTCCTTGCCTGATAACATCCTAAATTTTAATTTCAGCAATTTTTAAATGTTGTTTCACTATATTGGTTTTTCTTTATGTATATTTTGATAAGTTTGATATGTTTTTAATCTTCATAGTATTCTTGTAACGCATTTAAAATTGCTCACATTTCAATCGAGTCAAAGGCTTTATTACAGTCTATAAATGCTAAGTATAAAAATTCTTTCTGATTCTCTAATGTCTTTCCGATAATGTTTGGAATTGGTTTTATGTAATTTAGAAAGTCATATTCTTATCTGAAAGCTACTTGTCTTTGCTGTGATATAATTGAAATTTGTAAATCCTGTAGTTGTTATTTTCATCAGTAACATATTGACTTATTGCTCTCTAATTCCTTAGTTCTGTCACTGTTCTTTTGCAGTATCACAATTACAGCACTGTTTCAGTCCTATGGTATCTTCTTCTAAGCGTTTATCTACTAATATCTTAAGATTTTTTATTAAAGGCTCTTGTCCTTCCGTTCGGAAATTATTCCTCCTTCTTCTGAAGCACGATTTAATTTAATTTCCCTAATTATCTTTCCTGTTCCATTTACTCTTATTTCTGGTATCTCGTCCGAACCGATGTTTATAATCTGTTTTTCATATACTGGTCTGGGTTTTTCCCCCCATAAAACTGTACATGTGTTGATAATATATTTTTGTTATTTGAATGATTACACAGGTATACAAAAAAAATTTATCTGTCTTGTAAGCGAGACACATGTTTCCTTAAGTATTTTTTTTTATTCTGAATCCAAAAAGATTATAAAAAAAGACATCAGCCTTGAGGTATTTTCAGAAAACACACTTGAAGATGCCAGGAAACTATTAAATTGAAAAAAATACATTTTAATAAATAATGTAAAACTATATAATTATTAGAATTATGGAATAAAACTATTATTTTGGATCTTTAAATGTTCTGAATCTACATTTATCATAAAAATTTAAAAATATTAGGTTTTAGTGTTCATGTTTAACAAGAAACACGCATACACCATCTTCATCTAAGCTACGTAGCAAAATGTTGTTTAAAATAAATATGTGCAACTGCTCAATTAAAAAATTGTTTTTAATTTTTATTTATATTGAACAAAATTATTATTTCCAGTGTTTTTTGGAGTTCTTAATCCAGACTTAATATCAAAAAATAAAATTTTATGTTCAGTTTCAACAAAAAACTCGCTTTTAGCATTTACAAGTGTACTATGTGGTTGGTAAAATGCTTTTTTAAGTAAATAAATGCAATGAAATAATAGTTTTGTTCAATAATAATGAAAATTAAAAACATCTTTTTAATTTAGCGGTTGCATATATTTATTTTAAACGGCATTTTGCTATGTATCTTAGTTAAAGCTGATGTGTGCGTGTTTTTTGTTAAACATTAACACTAAAACCTATTATTTTTAAGTTTTTATGATAAATGTAAATGCAGAACATTTAAAGATGACTGAAATAATAGTTTTATTCCATAATTTGAATGATGTATCAACAGTTTTACAATATTTATAAATTTTTTTTTTTTTAATTTGATAGTTTTCTGGCAACTTTAAGTGTGTTTTCTGAAAAAAACCTCACGGTGGATGTCTTTTTATATGATTTTTTGGATCCAGCCTAAAACATACTTAAACAAAAACATGTATCTCATTTAAATGTTTTTTTGTATAACTGTGTTATAATCTTTATTAGTTAGTGTTTGGTCATTCCTTTTTAGGTGATAATTAAGACCGATGTTGGTCATTAATTTTCTTTGTAATACTTTTAGATTTTTATTGTCTTCAATTGCTTCTTCTTCTATTTGCTGTACATCTCACCTGATCTCTTCTTTTATGTAATTTATTATAATTTCATTTAATTTTGTGTTCTGTCGTGTTTGTCTTGGCTCTTTAGCATTCCCATTTTTTTCGCGAGTTAAGTCTCGTTTTTAATATTTTTTCCTCTTTAATGTTTTTTTAGTTTCTTTCCCGTTTGCCAGATTGCACTTGTCATCTTTTTATTTACTAATTTTTCTTCTGTGCGAATCTTACTATACTATAAGTTTCTTCTTAGTTCTACTTGCCATTCGTCAGTCTTTTCTGTAATAATTTGTCAGTCAATTACCTTTAATTTATTCTCATTAGATTTGTTCATTTCAATATTTATCTTTATATAATCTCTTATCACTCTATGAATAATGCTCGTTGGAAATTTGTTAATTATCTACCTTTACCTTCACATATACCTTTGTGGTACCTTTAAAGTTAGATGTATGTAGGTGAGTTGCGGTAGTCAAATGGAATGCATTATTTATTGTTACAGTTGGAACTTTTTATGTTGATTTTCGGAGTTCCTCTTTTGAAAAATGTATTCATTATGTAAAGATTTTTGTCTAACAAATGTTTGACTTCATTCATTTCTTTAGCATATTTACTATTTGACAAACTAGGTACAATTTTTTAAAATACGCTCGTATAAATTGAAAACTGCAAAACCCAAAAAATTTTAAATCGAAGCACGTACAAACCCCAAACTTTAACCAGAAGTTTGAAATAAGTTAAAAATCATATACATACTTTCAAGTTCTTATTGAATCGTTTGAACTATAAAATCTTTGCAGAAACATGATAAAATCTATGAACGTGTTCAACGTAAATAACAAGCGTACTTGTTACGGAATTTTTACTTTGAAATATAAAGTTTTCTTTGATACGTTGAAATCTGAAATTTATTTTATTTACTTTTGCATTTTTGGTTAGTTACTCTCAGAAATAAAATGATTGATAACTTGATACTGTTCATATGGAGCTGATATGAGTCTTCAACCGACAACACTAAATCGTATTATCAACTAGAAAAAGCAATTATTTTATTCTATTGTGAACAAAAGGAAGTGCAGATTGTTGACGATTCAGGCCAATTCTTATACGTTTATATTATCAAAGTAACATGCCGTGGCCAATGGAAGCGTCCTGCCGCTAGCGCTGCGGGCGGCACAAGCGATGCGAGCTGGGGCGAACAAAGCGGGATATGTGAGCAATACTGGCATTATGAAATAAGTTTCCTGCATAGCTGCAAAACTTACCAGCTTTGATATTCTTGGTCAGGAATTGTATTATTAAAAGTTTTTTTTTCTTGAATTATCAGAAGCAGCGTTGGTAACGTTGTAACTGAGATAGTTCTAATAGGACTTTTTATATTTTAATACAGGGGGTGGATAGATGGCGCTTTGCATTGACTAGTTGATGTAAATGTGCTCCGACAAATTTAATAAGTTAAGTTAAACTAAAGCGATTTTTTTTTCTTAAATGTGTATTTAGTAGTTTAAGTGAGAAATTGTGTTTAAAGCTAAGTTAACAGAATGTCCAGAAATCAGACAAAAGACAAGGATATTCGGGATCTTCGTGAACGTGTGGAAGAGCTGTCATCTTTATTTACTGAAAGAAAGACAAATATGGAGGAGAAATGTCGACCTCAAACATCATTTGGGGTAACTAGTAAAGTTCAAGATGTATCAGAAGAATTAGCCGTATTTAAAATACAAGTTTTGGAAGAACTCAATTCTATAAGGGTAGATTTGAAGTCACTAGAAAAAAGAATTCAAGATAATAATGAAACTGCGCAAGCGCAGGCGAAAGTCAATTCCATTATAAATATATGGCCTGAAAGAAGATAGAACTAATATCTATAACAAAATAATTGACATGACACCTCAAAAACTAAATGTTAATTTAAAAAATGTGATTTAAATTATTGTTATCGTTTGGGTTCCAATATGAACAAAACAAAAAACCAGAGAAAGCCTCGCCCGGTAGTCGTCGAGTTCACACATCGTTGGGTGCGCGACCAAATATTTTTTGCTAAAAAGAAATTAAAAGGCACCTCACTCATGATAATTGAATTCTTAACTAAGGAAACAAGAGCAATGTTTAAAGTGGTGAGAGCAAGTGCGGGCAAGAATTCGTGGACGGTTAGTGGTCAAATCTTTGTTATATATAAAAATAAAAAAGTTGTAATAAAATCTGACGAACAATGGGCTAAACTTGAACTATGAAAACGTGAGTGAAAATTCTGTGTAATCACAAGGATGCATGATATGTGTATGCATTGTTTAATCACTATCCGACAAGAACTCGGATTGTAGGAACTGTAAGTTGCAATAATTTGGATTTTTTCTTTTTTTTAAACACCTTTCAGTTGTAATTGTTTCACACTATGAGAATGATAATTAATATTGGAAAAATGGGAAATATTGTTTCTAAATAGAAGTCTCAAAAGAGTTTAGAAAATAAATATTTAACAATGTTGGGTCACATATTTCCTGTAAAGGTAGTTCTACGTCAAGGATGCATGATATGTGTATGCATTGTTTAATCACTATCCGGCAAGAACTCGGATTGTAGGAACTGTAAGTTGTAATAATTTGGATTTTTTTCTTTTTTTTAAACACCTTTCAGTTGTAATTGTTTCACACTATGAGAATGATAAATAATATTGAAAAAATGGGAAATATTGTTTTTAAATAGAAGTCTCAAATGGCTTTAGAAAATAAATACTTAACGATGTTGGGTCACATATTTCCTGTAAAGGTAGTTCTACGTCATTATTATTATTACAAAAAGTTCTTCTTTCTCACATTTGATCAATGTGGTTTCATGTTGGGCTGACGGGCCAAAACCAAGTCAGCACAAACGCTATTACCATTCCGTATTAAGGAATGACCTGACAATGTTACATGTTTTTAAAATCACTGACTTCTGAATGTTTCTGTGTATGCCTGTGTTGAGTCCTAATTGCACCAAATGTGGTGTGAATGTTATTGGTGTAAGGCCTGTGGCTGATGTAATGAGGGGGACAATGATGACTTTTTCTTGTCTCCATAGCCTTTTTATTTCCCTTGCAAGGTCTGTGTATTTGGAAATTTTTTCTGTGTATTTCGTTTGCATGTTTGTGTCGTTGGGGACAGCTATGTCAATTAGATAGGTGACTTTTCCTTTTTTGCACTGAAAAGTAATATCGGGTCTATTGGCGGAGACTGTTTAATCTGTATGGATACCGATGTCCCAGTAGAGCTTGTAATCTTCATTTTCAAGTATGGATGTTGGCGTGTATTTGTAGTAGGGATCTGTGTTTTCTATGAGTTTGTGTGTTTGGCTAGTGCTTGGTGAACTACTTTGGCAGCTGAATCATGCCTGGCTGTGTACTCTGTTCCGGCCAATATTTTACATCCGCTCGTTATGTGCTCGATCGTTTCTTTCTGCTGGTGGCATTTCCTACATCTGTCCTCTGCAATAGTCGGGTCTTTGATGATATGCTTTTGGTAGTTTCTGGTTAATATGACTTTATCCTGGATGGCAAGTAAGAAGCCTTCAGTCTCAGGGAATAGCTGCCCATCCTGTAACCAGGTGTATGATTGTTTTTTTATTTACGTGGTCTTGTTCTATATGGTATCTGTGTTTTCCGTGGAGTGCTTTCTCTGACCACGTTTTCATCTTTTCCTGTTGTAATTGGGTGTGACTGTGTGTGTCTGCTGAGTGGTCTGCCCGGGCTAAGTCGAGAGGTGTGTAGTTTTTGTCTGCTTTCACTGTCGCTGTGTGGAGACTGGTTTGCTTGCTGTGAAAGAATTTCCTAAGTGTTTGTATTTGTTTTGTGTGTAATGATCTGATGTCTATAATTCCTCTTCCTCCTGCCTTCCTCTCGATGGTAAGTCTTTCTTTGCATGCGTTGGGGTGTAATTTCCTGTATTTGGTGAATTGAGATCGTATAAGGATGTGAATATTTTCTATGTCTGTTTGTGACCATTTGATGATACCAAATGAATATGTGAGTATAGGTATAGCGAACGTGTTGATGGCTTTAGTGAGATTCTTAAGAGTTGAGTTTTGTTTGCAAAAGTTTCGTCAGTCTGTTTTTGAATTCGGTTCTGAGCTCTGTTTTGATGTGAGTGTGGTTGAGTTTGGTGCTTTGTTGGAAGCCTAGATATTTGTATGTTTCTTTATCGAACATGTTATCGAGCGTTTCATTGTTGATGGTTTCTGTCTCATGGTGGTGCTTCCATTGGCCTTTGTTGATGTGGAGCACTTTGCATTTACTTATACCAAATTCCATATTGACATCTAAGGTGAATATTTCTGTGATTTTGAGGAGTTCTTTCAGCTGTGTTTGTGTGGCAGCGTAGAGTTTTATGTCGTCCATATATAGGAGGTGGTTTATTTTATGTTGATTCACTTTTTGGTGTCTGATATTGAAGCCATGCTCTGTTCTGTTTAGTATATTTGAGAGTGGATTGAGACAGAGGCAAAACCATAGAGCACTGAGCGAGTCTCCCTGAAATATACCCCGTCTGATGTACAGCTCTTCTGTTTGGATCCGTTCGGTTTGTGTTTCTAGGCGTATTTTGGTTTTCCATGTTTTCATAATTTGCGCGAGAAACTGCCTGAGGTGTTGGTTGATTTTATAGATTTCTAGGGCCCTGATTAACCAGCTGTGGGGTATGGAGTCGAAGGCTTTTTTATAGTCTATGTAACCGATGTGAAGGTTTCTGTGTTCTTTTCTGGTTTGTCCCATAATCACGTTATCTATAATCAGCTGCTCTTTGCATCCTCGACTATTTTTCCTGCATCCCTTCTGCTCTTCTGTGAGGATATTGTTGTCTGTTAGGTGTTGTTCTATTTTCTTCGATATTGTGGCTGTGATGATCTTGTATAGGGTTGGAAGACAGGTGATAGGTCGGTAGTTTGACGGGTTTGTGGTGTCTGAGCTTTTGGGTTTAACGTATGTTATTCCTTGTGTGAGGAAAGTGGGAAATGTGTGTGGTTGTAGAATGGCTTTGTTGATTTGGTGTGTGAGTGCTTCGTGTGTGGTGGTAAACTGTTTGTACCAGAAGTTTTGTATATTGTCTATTCCAGGACATTTCCAGTTGTGTGTGTGTTTGATAGTTTCTGTAATTTCTTGTGTATTAAATGTGGTATTTTCTTGTTCTGTCACATGTTTATGTTTGTCTTCTTCGGCTTTGATCCAGGGGGTGTTATTATTGTGTTGTTTGGGTTCTGACCAGTTACTTTTCCAATAATCTGTGAGTTCTTGTTTGTTTGGTGGTTCAGTCACTGCTATCTGTTTGTTGTACATAGTTTTCCGGTAGAACTGTTTTTCGCTTCTTCGGAAGAGGTTGTTGGTGTCTTTCCTCTCATTTGATTCTTTGTATCTACGGAGTCTTGCGGCATATACAGATAGTTTTTGTTTCAAGGTATCGAGGATTTCTGGCAGTGTTCTGTTGGGAGACTTAGATTTGATCTTGTTTGCCCCCTGTGTGACACGTTTGGACGCGTTCCCGCTTATAAACTGGGTAAGATGTCCTAGATCTCTCCTGATGTTGTTGATTTTGTTTTCTATTCTTATTTGCCATTTGAATTTTGGTTTTGTCCTGTTGGGGTTTCCTTGTCGTTGAGGGAGTTTTTGATTATTTTGTGTTAGAGTGGTGATTGCTGCTGCGTATATTATTGTGTGAATGTCTTCGATTGTGCTTGAGTCTCTTATATACTGAGGTATTATGTGCTTGTTTAGTGTGTTGAGGATTGGTTGCGTGCTCTGTCTGAAGATTAAACGAGGGATGGGATTTCTTGTTGTGGGGTCGGTGCCTGACCATCGAGCTAGATGTGACTCCATTTTTGCTTTAAGTGTTTGTATGAGAGGTGATTCGGGGTGATGTTGTGTGGATGTCGTTGAGGGTGGCGAGTGATTCATGTTGTTGTCTGTGATATGGTGTTGCGCGGTACTCGCAATATTATTTTGCGTTATGCTCCTCCTGGGTGGTGGGTATTGTTGTGTTCGACTGGGTGGTTGTGTGTGTGAGGCTGGTTCGGAATTTGCTTTATTGTTTCTATTGTTTGGTTGGTCTGTGTTCAGTTCAACAGCCACTGTGTCCTTGATGGTTTGCAATTCGAGAGGTGTGAGACGATTGTTCTTGGTAATAACTCTTTTTTGGTCTACTACTCTCTGTTCTGAAACAAGTAATTGCAGATGTGGATATTCGGTCAAGAAAAGTCTGTGCAGTTGCTGTCTGTAGCCCGATGTTATTGTTTCGAGTTTGGTGGCGGTGTAGTAACAGCGCATCACCGTCCTATTCATCTCATCCGTCCACTTTAACCGCTGTCTTGGTTTTCCAGCCTTGGTAGTTGCATGTTGTCCTTGCAATACATACGGGCCCTGGCCTGGCTTTGGTGGTTGTGTTTGTCCCGTATCTACGTCGGTTGCGCTTGGGATTGATGTTGGTGGGTCCAAGCGGCGAGTGATTCTCTTCTCAGTGATTTCTTTGTCAGGTTTTGTGTTTTCATTACAGCAACGCATGGCGTGTTCGTTCATTCCTGTGGTGCAACTCATGCGCTGCTGTGATTTTCCCGCCTTGGTGGGTGTCGGCTTAGTCGCCAACACAACACTTTTGGCAGGTCCATTTTCGGTTGCCTGGTCTTCATAGTTTTGGTCGAGCTGCCATTTCCCGCGACGTCCTCGACCGTTACGTCGCTCGCCCGATGCTTCTTTTATTGGTCTGTTGTTCTCTGGAATGTTTTCAGTGTTTTGTGGTGTCAGAAGCTCAAAGTGTCCCGACATTGGGTTGCCTGTTAGTAGAAGGTAAATGGTTTTGTTGTATTTTCCCGTGCTTATTATTGTTGGTCTGTCCGTAAAAGTTATTTTTGTATGTCTTGTTCTTCGTTGTTTTGAGAAGATATGAAAGTTGCTATTTTGTGTTTCCGAGAGGGCAAGTATCTCTAGGCTCGTTCCATAGGTGCCATTTTTCCGCATATAATTATAATAGTTATTGAAGTCTTTTATATCGTCGACTTCAATTAATGAAAATGTGTGAAGTTCCGACCAGTTTTGTTGTAAATATCTTAGAGCAACCTCTCGGAGTTTCTCATGATGGTTCTGGTGGCCATATAAGTATAAGCTAACTGCACGGAAAAGGCAATTTCCATCACCTACAATGTCGGATCTGGTAAAACTATCGGGAGTAGTTTCGACTGAGGCGGTTGTTTGGTTCGTCTGTAGTTGTTGTTGTGGTGTTGCTGTAGCTGTTTGTACGACAGGGGTCCGCCTCCGCAACACTCTTCCATTTTCATTATTATAATTATTATTGTTTAACATAGTATTCCCACGAGTATCCTAGGAAAGAAAGGTCGACTGTTACGTAACTACGTCATTATTATTATTATTATTATTATTTGTACTATTCTATAATTTTTTTTTACTGTTATTGGTTCGTTTACTACGAGTTTAAACTTTTTTTTATTGTTCTGTTCTAGCAGAGCCTTATACTGACAAATGAATGTACGAAACTTAGAAAATAAACTTAGTAACATATATGTCATTTAAATATAAATTCACTTACAGCACATATTAACGAATTTCGGGACTATATTCTGGACAATTCTTATGACCTTGTAGCGGTTACAGAAACCTTCTTAAAGCCCCATATACCAAGTAGGGCTGTTAATTTTCCCAATTACACACTCCTGAGAAATGATAGATTAAATGATGTCAAAGGAGGTGTTACTATTTATATTAATAATTCAATCAAAAGTTATGAGGAATTGCATTACGATACATTTCAATGTTTATGAGTTAAATTTAAATTAAAGAGGAAAGTATTTGTTTTCGGATGCGTATACAAGCCTCCAAATCTAAACAAACGTAATTTTAATGATAAATTTGAGTCGGTGATTATTGATATTCTGCCGCAAGTAGATAGTTTTATTTGTACGGGTGACATCAATTTAAATTTAATAGAAGATTCTGTTGTTGACTTTTATCGAAGTATGCTTGAGAGCTGTGGATTGCTTCAAATTATCAACTAACCTATACGCGTAATGAATGGTGCCTCTACTTTAATAGATCATTTAATATTGAGGTGATTGAGTCTGAAGTCGAATCACGAATTAATTTTTTGTATTATGAATATAGAAATTCAGAAACCTCCTCCGATGACACATACCTATAGAAATTTTAAAAATATTAATTCGAAGGTTTTGACTGACCATCTAAAGTCTATTACATAGAGAAACATTTACTATTTGGATAACATTGATAAAAAAGTAACTTTCTTCAATGAAAATTTATTAGCCCTAATGGACATACACGCACCGCTAAAGACGATAGTTTTAAGGAAACCATATTGCCCCTGGATTACCGACAATATTAGATACCTTATTAGACTAAGAGATAAGGCGAAATGTAAATATAGAAGAACAAAAAAGCCAGAGGACTTTAATATCTACAGAAACTACAGAAACTTTACTAACAGCGTAATAAGAAGGGAGAAAAAAGCATATATTCAAAGCGTTATAATAAATTCAAGCCAAAAAGAAAAATGGAAAGCACTTAAAAACCTAAATATTATTAAAACTAAAAATAAAAAACTTCCTGACAATCTTTGTAATCCGAACGGAATAAATCAATATTTTGTCGATTCAATACCTCAAATTAAAAACCCTTTTTTCGATGCTAAAAATTATTACAGAACTGATAACTCAAATAAGACTGAACTAAATCGATATTCCAAAATAAAATTTCGGAATAGGGTTTGTTACTTGATTGGTCACTACAACAGAAAGTCGAGAAATTTGCACATGCAAAATGACCAACAAAGATCCCATGTATGCTACATTATAGCATTCATGGGACCTTTGTTGGTCATTTTGCATGTGCAAATTTCTCGACTTTCTCAAATAAGACTGCTTTAACTGCTGTTACTGAAACCGAGATCTCAAAAACTTTGTGTCGAATAAGGACAAAAGATGTGGGTTCTGATAATATTCCTATTGATTTTATCATTTTTTGCTGTCCCGTTATTTTAAAATATATATTTGTCATATTGTAAACTTTGTATGGAGATGTCAGTATATCCATCCGCCTGGAAAACTGCGCATGTTGTACCATTACCTGCCCAATGGCATACAGTGATTTACGCCCTGTAAGCATACTTCCAAGTTCAAGAACATATTTTACAATATATTCTTGAACATATTGTAAAATCACAACTAGTAGAATATATAGAAAAGTATGATATTTTACCTACAGTTCAGTCTGGCTTTAGGCGATCACACAGTTGTGCTACTGCACTTCTTAATGTAACCGACCATATATTTAGAGAGATCGATAGAAATAAATGTACTATTTTAATCTTGCTCGATTATTCAAAAGCATTTGACATGCTCGACAACTCACTTTTAACTCATATCTTGAAGTTTATAGGTCTGGACAAAGACGCTGTTAAGTTTATTGGAGAATATCTCAAAGATCGTCATCAGAGAGTTGTCTTGAGTGGATCTTTCTCGGACCTCCAAAGGGTGCCCAGAGGCGTCCCGCAAAGATCAATTTTGGGCCCTATTCTATTCTGCGTTTATACCCATTTATTTCCATCATTTCTTAAAGTCTGTAACCGTCAGATGTACGTTGACGACACTCAGTTGTTTTACTCTTTTTCTGAGAATACGGTGCTTGTTGTTGTCGACGGATAAATGGTGATTTAGAGGTTATACAGAGAGTTTCGGAGGAACATCATTTGATACTTAATCCCAACAAATGTGTCGCAATGTTGTTCGGTAGACCAATTGTTGTAAAGAGACTCACTTCACTAGTTGAAGCTAATATTTCCAATGAAAGGATACCTGTTAAAGCTGAGGCTAAAAATCTTGGCTTAATTTTGGATTCAACTTTAAGATTTAAAAAACACATGTCGGTTTGCATTAAGAGGGCAGTGGGTCTACTCAGGTGTCTTTATAACTCAAGACATTTATTAAATACTCAATTAAAACTCATGCTTTGTGATTCTATTCTATCTACATTTGAGAATTATGTTTTTAACAAAAAGGCACTGTTTTAAAGAGAATAATAACTTTTTGAATTAAATTTTTCAGTGCATTTATTTAATTCAAAATAATTACTCTCGAGTAAAGGCTATGGTAAATTTCCTTTAGTGATGTAAGAAGCTCCATTTAGGAATTATGGATAATCAAATGTAAATGCTACGAGAGCTGTCTTTTAAGTTTTTAGAAACGACCTATGGATGGCGCTATCGAAATATGACATTACTACAGTTGTAAAATTTGACATTTGTTATTGTTAAAACGGTGTCAGTTCAAAAATTGGCAGAGTAGTTTGTTTATAGGGAGCGTTTAAAAAAACTGTCTTGTGAACAAATGGAAATTTCTCGGGTATGTTTTCCTTTGATGATTTCTTTACAATTTGAATAAAGGCCTAGATCAACAACAATACCTGGAATCGCATCGTTCAACTTTTGGTAATGAATCACCATCAGAAAAGACTGTTTGAAATTGGTTTGCAAAATTTCGTCAAGGTCGTACTTCCGTCAGCAATGGAATTTGTGAAGATTGACCAAAATCGGTTGTTGTTTTAAAAACATCGACGCTGTGCTCAACATGATTGAAGAGAATGATAGGCATATCGAACGCATGTCAAACAATTGATTGTTTGGCGGAGAAAAACTTCGATTAATGTCTCATTGCCCGTATTCAATTGAATTATCGCCTAACGACTTCTTCTTGTTCCCGAATGTCAAAAAATGCATGGACAGCGATTTTCATCACCTTAAGAAGTTGTTGAATTCTTCCAAACCAATGTTTCGAGAATTGGTTCGAGCGCATGCAAAAGTGTATAAATCTTAAAGGCGAATATTTTGAGAAGCAATAAAAGGATTTGTACCAAAAATTTTGTTCTTTAATTGTTTTTGTAACAATTTAAAAGGTAGCCCTCGTATACCTCTTAGATGTTAATATGTAAAAAAAGTTTTTCCGCAGATTTATGAAATCTTAATAATTTTAGGATAAAAATTTTTCATAATGCACTCTATTAAAGGAAGTTACTTTTTACTAAATATAGAATGGAAGTTCAAGATTCTATACATTTTATTTCTCTAAATACTACTTAACGGGTATCCAACATGACCAGCTATGCATGCAGCCCAAACAGCATTTCGTATAGATCTGTTGGAATTTTGAGAACAAATTTTAATGACACAATTTTGATTATATGATGTACCGATTATTTGCTAAAAATACGGTTTAGTGAATTTTTATGTTATGCTTACTAACTTTAGTCAATTTCTGTGCTAAGCTGTCCCAAGGAAAGAATGGAATATTACAATTTTCAGATGAAAAAATCGTGAAAGTATCTATTAAACATGAATCAACTCACACTTTAAGAAATAAATAAATTTACAATGCTGCATTTATATGTAACCATCGGTTATTCATGTTATTATACAGAATTTATGTAACCCTCTAAGCTTTCATGTAAATTTTCCTAACATTATGGGGGCAAAATTACTGAGACATGTAAAATTACTACACAAAAATATATGATGGAATCTATGTTATATATTTATAAAATTTTATTATTCGCATGAGTATTTCAAATCTAAAATATATCAATTAAGTTTTGGAATAGAACGCTAAAATAATCCAGAAATAACAATAAAGTTTTTTATTAATACAGAACTAGACAGAAAAATAAAAGACTGACAAAACATATGTAAATTTCAATAATACATAGGCCCAACATCCGAAAATATTAATTAATATAAATAAATTTAAAAAAGTACTGTTATTTCGTATCACGATCTGCCTATTTAAAACCACTGCTGGATGTAGACTTTTCCCATTTCATGTCAGTGCTATCTATATATGATTTTCTCATCTACCGAGTTCCTGCAGTTTTTGCCTCGTCATCTCATATTTGATCTTGCTGCACTTCTACGCCGAAGCTTTACTCTCCACTTCAAAAATTTTTTCATCCACCTGTCATATCTTCTACATGCCACATGTCCCGCTCGTCTCCATTTTAATGCGGCCACCCTTTCTAATACGTCCACGACGTGTTTTCGGTCAGTTAATTTAATACCCAACATTCTCCCTTCATACGCCCGGTATGCTCTGGCTAATCTTTAAGCATGTTTTTTTGTGAGACTCCATGTCTTAGCTCCATAGGGGAGTACGGGAAAAATACACTGATCGTACAGTTTTTTTTACGCTGTTGGTGATGTTTAATGTAAGGTTGTCATTTAAATTACCAAATGCTACCCAAGATATTTTAATTCATCGAGAAATTTCGTTAGTCATGTGGTATTTAGTTGTGTGTGGTGGCTTTCTGTTCTAGATTATAATGTTCGACCTTCTCTAGAAGTAGGCCGTTGACCGTTATATTCGTGTGTATCTATGTTCGTCATGATCTTTGCTCTGTTGATATTGATTGTTAATCCTACTAGTCTGGAGTGGTAGTCTAGTTCCGTAATCATCACTTGTAGTTCAGCAGGGTTAACGGCTAAAATATTCACCGTTGCGGTTTATGCCTCTACCTGTCCAATCTATTTCTCTAAAGATGTTTTGAAGAGCTGATATTAACAATTTAGGAGAGATCGTTTCGCCTTGCCTTACACTTCTCTTTATTGGAACTGAAGATGTTTTTTCCAGAGGAGGATATGCATCCTTACCTGCGAATATGTGTTACAGGATAGCATAATTATTAGTGTTATTAAACAGCGCTATAGTCGTTGTAGGCCTCGGGCCTCATTTACATTTCATATTCACAATAATGTTCAAAATTTCTCACAACCACTCTCCACCGGACTCTCTTCATTGCCTCTCCATTCCACTCGCCGACACCCATACTCTTAAGATCCTTCTACACCATCTCCATCCACCTCGTCCTCGATCTTCCTCTCCGTCTTCTACCGACAGGCTTTCTATGTAGTACCATCTTCGGCATTCTCTGTCTCGACATCCGCTGTATATGTCCCAGCCATCTTAGACGTTGTGCCTTCACATATGTTGTTATTTTTGGTTTCTTATAGAGTGCATAAACCTCCAGGTTCGTTCTTCTCCTCCATCCTTCTTCCGTCCTTATTCCTCCCAGGATAATTTTCAGCATTTTTCATTCTCATGTTTCCAATTGCTCTTCTTTTTTGTTAAGCACCCAGGTATCACAAGCATACATATCATATTTGATATATTCACATTTTGGTCTTCCTAGATAGGTGTTTTTCATTAATATTCTCAAGCTCCTAAATTTTTGGCTTCCTTTCGCTATTCTTGCTATCTCCCTACCCTCATATCCATTCTTCTCTAGTACTATCCCCAGGTACGTAAATTCTTCTACTTTTTTGGAATTCATAATTTTTACCACTCCCAGAGGTTATCTTCAGGTTTTTTTCATCTTCCCCTCTGCTCATCCCCATAATCATGTACTTTGTCTTCTTTTCATTTATTATTAATCCATATTTTCTTGCTTCACCCTCTAATTTTGCCATAATTTTCTTGAGTTCATTTTTTGTTTTCGCCAGTAGCGTCAGGTCGTTCTTATAAGTAAGACATTGGTGGTTATTTCTGAAAATTGTTTCTCCTCTTTTCATTCCACTATTTCTTATGATTTCCTCCATAACTAAATTAATAGCATAATTAGTAGTATAAAAATATCCGCAGCTAATCTGATAGATAACTTTGGAAATATTTACTTTAAAACATCACTCCAGAAATCATTGATTAAATCCATGATATGGTGATGGATGACAGAAGAATTAAGGTGCGTGAGATTGCTAGTGTTGTGAGCATCTCAACTGAACGGGTACATAATATTTTGCATAAACATTTGGACATGAGAAAGCTATCCGCAAGATGGGTGTCGCGATTGCTCACGCTTGACCAAAAACGGAATCGTGTGAAGTGTTTCAAGGATGGTTTGCAGCTGTTCCAGAAGAATCCGGAGGACTTTAAGCGTCGTTTCGCCACCGTGGATGAAACATGGATACATTACTATACACCTGAGACCAAACAACAATCTAAACAATGGGTTACCAAGGGGGAATCTGCACCAAAAAAGGCGAAGACCGTTCCTTCGGCCGGAAAGGTTATGGCGACTGTCTTTTCGGATTCGCAAGGGATAATCCTCATCGACTATCTGGAAAAGGGTAAAACTATTACAGGTGAATATTATTCATCGTTATTGGATCGTTTGAAAACCGAGCTGTAAGAAAAACGCCCGCGATTGGCCCATCATCACTATCTGAATGGTAACTACATAAACCACAGCTAATATTTTAAATCAAATAATAATTAGTATCAAATATAGAACATCCTCTGAATGTATAAGTGGGTTTGTGTCTGTTTTAAGCCCATCAGCACTAACAAGACTGAAAGATCGTCGCCGGTCTTAAACAACAAATGAGAAATGGATAACGTCGCGCAGGAGTAAATATGAAGTATAAAGAATGATCGGCTGATATTTATATTTTATAATGTAAATAAAATCTAGTATTATGGAGAGTTGCAGTTGAATACCATAGATTTAATCAACCTTAAGTAATCATGCATATACATATATAAATTTAGTGTGTAAATCCAGCTTTTTAAATTTTTGGCTATAACATAAACATTCCATGATAATTTAATCTATTAGTGACGATTTTCTGTGTAGTTTTACATATATATCTTAGTGCACAACCCTGTGGATAACAGAAATGAAAAAAAAAAACATGTAATTTGGATACTTCTTTGTCAGAGGATTACAATACTAAGATCACCATGGTTTTTTTTTTTAGTGTCATAGGAGATTTAACATTTAACAAAAAATAATTATAATGGTAGAAAAACAAAAAAAACTATAAATGTTCTTTTTTAAATTTAATATTATAAAATTGTGTTAAAGATCCTTTTTCAATGTTTAGCGTTGATTTAAGTGAAAATAAAATAAGAAATGTGGCTTGTACTGACATCAAAGTGGCTGAAATGCTAATAATTCAAATTCATCTTTTAGAACTTAAATACGGACCTAACAGTATTTTTCTTTCTTATTAATTTGTGTTTATTCGCAGATATTGAGTAGTTTGATAGGGGATTCTTATCATTTAACTTCTCTCAAGCAGAACAGCAATTGATGTTGCACCCATTTATATTTTGGGAAAATAAGTCAAATCATGTAAATGAAAATAGCTGATCTAAATAAAACAATATGTCTGACACGAACGATTTTGGAACATATTCAGCTACGTTCAAACAAATAGAAACATTTATGGTTGTGTTTTATTTGAATATAGCTTAACAAAATTCTTATCGTATATAGATTATATTTGTCCTATTCTTTTAAAATTAATCAAATTAACGATAAATAAAGTAAATCCCAAAATATAAGATCCTGCCTTTTTGCTTATTCAATGGAGCAATAAACCCTATTACGGTTTTGTGCATAGTTGCCAGGTATTACAATAAACATATTTTTATTTTACCTGCTTTGTATCCCGCCCTCACTTGCACCTGCAATCATATTGAATCTATTTTTACGTATATATTTACTACCTGGCAACCCGGCTTGGAGCCCTTTAAGTGTTTAATAATATAGGCTTAATGACCACAGGTCCCCATTAAGATTCGAAAGATACTTTTTAATATTTTTATTTTTAGTTTTACTTACAACTTACAACACAACGATTCTATTTTAATTATGTGGCGTCCGTGGGAAAATTACAATAGTGGCTATCGCAAGAGAAAACATTTATCACTTGACGCTAACCAAATAGTGAAAAATGTTTACGACAGTTTGGAAAAAGAAATTTGAATAAACAAAGCAAGAAACCAGTGAACTTACAAAAACCCCAATTTCTACGATTAAGGGTATTGTAGGAAAACCATCACTCAAGAACAGGCAAAAAACGGAAAGATTTTCAAATGCATCATGTAGACGATTGTAAAAAAGACATCATCAGGAGAAAAATATATTCTATGTATGAAGAGCAGTTGGTGCCGACACTAGACAAAATAAAATTAAGACTGGTGCAGGACGGGACCAATAAACATTGTGGCCGACCAACCCTTCACAGAATTCTCTTAAAATGGGATTCACGTCCCGAAAAATCAACAAAAGGCAAGTAGTGATGGAGTCACAAGGATTACGAATCTTGCGACATACTCATTTACAAGAAATTAAAACATATCGATCATAGAATTGGCCAATAATTTACCTTGACGAAACATGGTTCGATAGCCAAGACACTGTGCAAAAAGGGTGGGTTGTCAGCAGTACAAAATTCCAGACTAACGCGCCTTCAAATAAAGGTAAACGAATAACCATTTTGCATACTGGATCTGAACAGGGCTGGGTTTCAAATTGTCTACTATTATCTGCAAAAACATTAAAGATTCTAGTTTTTACTATCACGAAGACACCGCAGAACTTTTTGAAAATTGGCTTCAAAATTCCCTTTTGCGAAATGTTCCCGAACAGAGTGTTAGAGTTATGGATAATGCAAGTTACCGTATTTGCATACTAAATAAAGTTTCTAATGCAGCTAACACCAAATCGGAAATTCAGAAATATATGTTAGAAAATGACATTTATTTTGAATTTAGTTATAAAAAAGTGATCTTTTGGAAGTTTTGAAAGAGTATAAAGTGAAAAAGAAATATGTTTGTGATAGTATGGCTGAGAAAATGGGACACACTGTTTTGCGGCTTCCTCCATATTATTGTGTGTTTAATCCAATTGAACATATTTGGCATCAAGTTAAATCAGAGATAAGGGCACAAAATGTTTCTCCTACTTTAAGCGTGTCAGTGGTTGAATTAGTAAAAAAAGTTATAAATGATATACCTTGTGAAAGCTGGGAAAATTCCATTCAGCACGTTGTTAAAGTTGAAGATTCATATATTTATGTAAATAATATAAAACCACTGATAATTACCTCAGCTGATGACAGTGGTAGTGAAACCGAATTAGGCTTAAGTTAAAATATATTTTTATTTATACAATATGTCCCCTCTTGTAAACCCCATTCATTCAAACTGTATATTTGTACTTCTTATCCATTTGATTTTACATGAATCTATAAATAAACATCTCCAAAAACACTTATAATTTTATTTATTTGCATTAATGAATACAATTCTTAAGTCCATCTCTGCAACCTATCATAATGAAAAGGTCAGAATTTTTATATTGCCCATTTAAAACCAACCAACAGATATCATTTATAGCATTAATTTTTGGTTTTTATGTTACACCCGTATTTCTTCTTTAGTATAAAACATTAATATTTTAAAGTTATTAACCTAACAATATTTAGAGGTAAAATTTTCATCAACATCGTTGAAACCAAAGTGCCAAAAGCCGAAAATTTTCATGGAATAGATAAATAAACAAAACATTTATTCTAAAGTATCCCACAGAGAACAGAACATCTCCTTTAGTAAGAAAACCAACAATGTTTGCTCTATCTCTAGAGTCTGGCTCTATTTACCTAGAAACTAACAAATACATATACAGCAACTTAGAGTCTATATTTGAGGGTTTTGGTTACAGATGTTGTTTATTTAAGTATTTGTTTTCCACTTAATTTAAACCTTGTGGAAAATATGAGTAGCTTTCATTGTAGATGATGAAAATAGGGAATGAAAAATGTAGAAATGTAATTCGAAAAAAATTAAGCTTCTTGACAGATGGATAGGCTCATTTAAATTTAAATTCTTGTTCACTAAAATCACCAAATATTTCACTAGATTTATAGACAGAACAAAAAAAGGAAGAAGTACAGAAAAAATAGAACAACAAAAGAATATGAAAATTATAAAAACGTTAGAAACAGAATTACCATGCAATAAAAGAACTAAAAATAACGTACTGGGAAAAATTATTCTCCGGAATGGAAAATGACCTATACGGAGGACAGAACAAAGTCTGGAAAATGCTTTAGAACAAAAAAAAAGCAGTGAACGAAGAAATATAAATAAATAACATTAGAAAGGAAGAACGGTCATCCTATATGCAGAACCTATACAGAAACGAAAATGAAGATGGGGCAGGCACAGATGAAAACCTAGAGGAAACACAGAACGAAGCGAGTATAACATAAGAAGAAATACACGAAGCAATAATAAAACTAAATGACAGAAAAGCCCCCGGACCCGACAACATTTCAAATGAAATGCTCAAATAAGGAGGTCCAGCACTAGAAAAAAACAATAACGACACTATTCCAAAAAATTATCTCAAATCAAAAAAATCCCAGAACAATGAAAGAAGAGCTTAACAACGCCGATTTTTAAAAAGAGAAATAAGAATGACTCCCAGAACTATAGAGCAATAACCTTACTGAATGCTACAAGTAAGTTACTAACAAAAGTATTAACCAATAAAATAACAAATAAAACTAAAATAAGCGAAGAACAACAAGGATTCAGACAAAATAGATCTACGATTGATGCAATATTCATCGTACGACAGGTACCTGAAAAATCACTAGAATTTAAAAATCACTGTATCTTTGTCTCTTCGATCTTAAACAGGCATTTGATATTATATAACTATCCGACGTCCTATCAATACTCCAAGAAAAAGAAATTGAACAATGCTATATTAAAATCATAGAATACCTAAATAAGAACAACACAATCCGAATAAAAACAGACCAAGGAATAACACAAGAAGTACAAATAAGGACAGGAATCCGACAGGGAGATAGCATTAGTCCAGTTTTCTAGTAATTGACAAAATTATAGAAAGTGTGAAGAAAGTTGATGGTGGATACAGAATGGGACAAAAGGCAATAAAAACACTGTGCTATACCGACGACGCAATATTAATGGCAGAAAACGACAGGTATATAGATTTTAAACAACAGCAGAAAAATATAATATGTAGATATCAGTAGAGAAGACGGAATCAATGGTCATATCTAAGGAACCCACTAGATGCAAACTAACAGTACATGATAAACCAATCCAGCAAAATATGCGTTGTAAATACTTGGGAGTCGAAATATCGAGCTACAGAAATCTACGCCAAGAAGTTCCATCACAAGCAAACAAAGCCGCAAGTTTTGGATGTTTGGGAGATCTCATCTGGAAGAATAAGTATATGTCAAAAGAAAGCAAAGTTCGTATTTACAAAACCACCGTAAGACCAGTACTAACGTATGCAGCAGAGACCCGGGTAGAAACCTCGAAAACAAAATCCATACAAAGAACAACAGAAATGAAAACATTAAGAGCTATTGGAGAAGTAACCTTAAGAGATCAAATAAGAAGCTCAGTAATAAGAGAGTAACTCAAAGTACAAGATATAGGAAGGTTCATAAGAGAGACGTCGAATGGAGGGACTATGTTAATAGAATGCAGCAAGATAGCTGGACAAAATGGGCCAAAGACGAAGGACCTGGCCGGCCACCTAAAAGATGGCATGAAAGCTGGACTTCCAAATCACAAGAAACTCAATAAAACAGAACAAACAAGACATAGTCTTAGAAGAAGAAGAAGAAGAGGATTTTTAAAAAACCGGCCAAGTGCAAGTCGGAAATCCTTACCTAGGTTAAGTTAATTGGGTCCCTGACATGTATATATACTAAGAGCAAATATGTATTTTCGCATTCTTTTCTTAGTCAATAATGTATATTAGTTATGTTATCTTAGCTACCTACTAGCCAACAAATCAGTCTAGCTCGATCTAGAACCTAGTAATAAAAGTGTAAAACAAATATTTTCTGTTTAACTATAAACAAATAAAATAAAATTCTTTTGTTTCAGTTCAAGAGCTACGCGCGAGCGTAATGAAAACTATATTACCAAAGCCTCCACCGTTTGTCAAGGAACGTAGTTTTCATTAATAAATTATCAAACTTAATGCACTTGTAAAATTTTTTGGTTAGTACTTTGCTAGGTAGGGAGGAGGGACACCGATTTTTGGCCATTTTTTTAAAATAATACCAAGAAAAATATGCGCAAGTGTTACATCATACATAATTTTTGAACTCGTGTTTTAACAAGCTCTTAGTTGACACCCCTCTTGATGACGTGATAAAATTTTTTATTCACTTCCGATTTCACCCCCCAAAACTAACCCTTTAAGTTAAAATTTAACTTTTAAAACTACACTGCTCTAATGGGACCATCACTTCGTATATTACTGCTAAATTTCAACTTTCTATGTCAAATAGTTTCGGGGAAAATCAGGTGTGACAGACGGACACAGAGACAGACGGACAGACACCAAAATAATCTTATAAGTGTTCCGTTTGGAACACTAAAAACACTAAACACTAAAAATAGCTGATGACCTGGCATTTTTTTTCACTTTCCAAACTATTTTCTTAAGATAAAATTTAACTTTCAAAACTACACGGTTCTGATCGGGCCATTAATTCTTATGTTTGTGGCAAATTTTTAAGTCAAATAGATTCGCACAAAAATCGGGTGAGACAGACAGACAGACGAAAAGACACCGAAGTGATCTCATAAGTGTTCAGTACAGAACACTAAAAAGGAAACGCGTGCTATATTAAGAAACTCTTCTCAACTCGATTTCAGAAGTGTACAATTAATTGTAGTTATTTCAGTTGTTCGTAGAAAAAACTCTTGGTTGCCTTGTAAACTAGGTGAAGGTTTTATTTTATATTTAGGTTTTTTCACCAAAAATTACAATTTCTAACAAATTGGAGGAAACAAATACTTTCAAGTAAGTGTTCCACTGACCAACTTTGACGCTTGGTATATCGGGAGCAGCTGAAAATAATTACTGACAATTGTATATTAAATGGATTAAAACAATTCTTCAATTTTCTACTTATTTAATCAATACACATTAATTATCTCTAATATGGTTCTGCTGTCGCCAAGTGTATTTAGTTTTTATGTATTCAAAGGATATTCCTCGTATTCCCGAGACAAATGTCAATCAAAATTTTGAATTTCAACTATTTAATTACTCCATGTTCATAATAATGAACTAACTACAAAAAGATTGTAACCAGCTACCTTTTTGTGACATGAAATTTGAGTTTTTTCAATTAAAAGGGTAAAAAATTAATTTTGTGCGGAACAATTAAGGTCTAAAATAGAAAATATTTAATATTTTACGATTTTTGTGAGTACTGAGTTTTCTGACATCCCTACATCTTTCAATCAGAACGCTGATGGAGAATAGTGTGTCGCTCCTTTCTAGTCCGTTCTTAGGAACGGCTTTAAAGCCGAACTGTGTTTGAGCAGTGGATTATTTTAAGGAAGAGTTTCAAGAGGTGGTTCATTAGACGTATATTTCCGATATTTCACGCACTTTCTAGGGTTATTCTTTTTTGGCAATGGTATAAAAATTATTGTCAACCAATCATGAGGTGTGTTATATACGCTGTTGAAGAGGTCCTGTTTAATGTCCATATGTTTTTCAAGAAATATTTTAATGATTTCTGTAGGTGTATTATCTTCCCACTGCCTTTTTGTTTTTAAGCTGATTTGCTGCTGCTAATATTTTGTCTTTATTTATGGGAGGCCCGTTGCATTAAGCTTATTTGTATTAAGTTGTCTAGTTAAGTTATTATACATTTCCCTTATATATTCTTCCCATCTATCTATTCTTTCTTGTATGTTCAGTAGTAGTTTACCTTCTTTATTCTCTATTACCTGTGGTTGCCTTAGTAACCTTAGTTTAGCGGCTTCTTTGATTTTCTTGTGTAAATTAAATATGTCATATTTCTTTGCTAATGCTTCTATTTGTGTGCATTGTTCATTTAGCCACATGTCTTTAGCCTCCTTTATCTTTCTTTTTAATAAGTTGCGGGTTTCTTTGTATTTTATATTATTGTTTTTCTTATATTTTCTTCTTACTTCCATCATATCCAATATTTCTTCCGTCATCCATGATTGTTTTTTTTTGGTTGTATTTTGTTTCAGATGCTTTTCCATTACCTTTTCCAGTGTTTCCAGCTTGTTTGTATCCAGACTTCTACCAATCTCCTTATGAATCCTCTTCTTTATGACTTTTTCTTTGAGTTTGTGGATGTTAATGTTTTTTGTTCATGTTTTAACTTTTTTAGTCTAATCTTAATAGTTGTAAACAGCAAATTATGGTCTGTAGGTATATCTGCTCCAGGACAGGTCTTGGCTGATTTGACTATATTTCGTTGTCTTCTATTGGCTGTTCTATAGTCCTTTTGAATTTGTATGACTTTGTTACCTTTTCCATTTGCAGGGGCTTCCTCGCTTCACTATATCTCAATATATCGATGTTGAGTCTTTTCATCTCTTCTATTAGATTTGCAGCTTTGCCTGCTTCAAGCAGACATTTGAAGTTCGTATTTTCCCTTTCGACTTCCACCGGGGGATACTTCGCATCTTCTCCTGACTTAAAGGGTGCCCGGGACTGGGGACCTTTTGTTCTATGTTTGTCAGCATTGTAATGTCCTGGGAAAAAAATAGTGTAGTGGTTTTCGTTGCCTTCTACACCGCTGTGCCTCCTCAGTGACTTTAACCACGCCATTTGCTATTCCAGTCCCCTTAACTTCTGCTTGTGGGCTGTTTTGAACAACAAGATGCCGTAGTTTAGGGTTAAGGATGCGAAGGAATGAAAATAATAGGAAGGTGGGATAAGGAAATATGGCCTAAATTCTTCTGAGAATGAGAAGTTGAAGAGAATCAATAACGCAGGGCAGGGCCGCTAAGTCCTGTAGTAGCCTGTCTCTTACCGGGATCGCAGAAGAGTGCTACTCGCTACCCTGTTTAATAGTTAAAAAGTTTAATACTGAAAGAATGTAGTATGTAGAATAGAAAAAAGTGAATTAAGTGAGACCCTTGAAAAAAATGTCCCTGTACCTTTTCCATTTGAAGGGACTTCCTCGCTTCACTACATCTCAATATATCGATGTTGAGTCTTTTCATCTCTTCTATTAGATTTGCAGCTTTGCCTGCTTCAAGCAAACTTCTGACATTTCAAGTTCGCATTTTCCTTTTCGACTTCCACCGGGGGATACTTCGCATCTTCTCCTCACTTAAAGGGTGCCCGGGACTGGGGACCTTTTGTTCTATGTTTGTCAGCAATGTAATTTCCTGGGAAAAAATAGTGTAGTGGTTTTCGTTGCCTTCTACACCGCTGTGCCTTTTCAGTGACTTTAACCACGCCATTTGCTATTCCAGTCCTCTTGACTTCTGCTAGTGGGCTGTTTTGAACAACCAGATGCCGTAGTTTAGGGTTAAGGATGCGAAGGTATGAAAATAATAGGAAGGTGGGATAAGGAAATATGGCCTAAATTCTTCTGAGAATGAGAAGTTGAAGAGAATCAGTAGCGCAGGGCAGGGCCGCTAAGTCCTGTAGTAGCCTGTCTCTTACCGGGATCGCAGAAGAGTGCTACTCGCTACCCTGTTTAATAGTTAAAAAGTTTAATACTGTAAGAATGTAGTATGTAGAATAGAAAAAAGTGAATTAAGTGACCCTTGAAAAAAAATGTCCCTGTACATGGAAAGTTATTACTAAAATTATTCACACCCATGCAGCGACAATTCGAGATTACTACTCGGACACATTCAAACTTAGATCTAATTTACACATAGCAATTTTGAAAATTTAGTATATACTTTTGAATATTTCTATAACAGGACCTTTATTTATTTTTTATTTTGACTACATGACAACATATAGTGAAAATTATAACGAGTATAATAACAACCTTTGCTTTCTCAAAACTTTGGGAGTTTTGCATCCTTAAAGTAAATATTAAAGGTAACTTTTTTAAAACTTTGATTCATTGATTTATATGTTTACTTAGATCAGAAACATAATATATGGCCACAGAAAGTTCAGCATAATATAACTTGCTATTCATCCCATAAGTGTAGATAAGTTTGGACAATATCTTTAGCAGTAGAGACTATATAAAGTTGTTTGCAAACACCGTCATAAATTAGTTTGATGTCTAGACTTTAGACATAATCTTTAATAAATTGAGATATATTCCTTTAAAATAGAAGTTAATCCCTCTAGAACTTTTACCTTTCCAACGGAAAATATATTGATGCAATTTTAACGTCATTATGAATGTTAGCGATTGTAAATTGTATGCATACAAATTATTTGATCAAAACAATTTACTTTGAATAAAAATAACATTTGCCCTATACTTGTACATATATATTTGTACAGGGCGAATCAACGATAGAGTAAAGTTCATTATCTCATTTGTTTCGGGAATGACGAAAAAATGTTAAATACAATAGTTTATGGAATATTAAGGTGCACAGTTTAAAATAATCTTTGAGTATACAGGGTACTTCAAAAAAGTGTGGCTGATATAACATATGTGTTTTTAAATACGAGGCTGGTTTGAAAAGTCCGTGCAAAGTCCGAGAGATGTCACCACCGGCGCGTATCGAGGTCATGTTTAGTTAGTAGCATCTCTTGAATGAACGCACACCAAGTTTCAGTCATATTGGTCTATTTCTTTGTGTTTGGCATTCGTGTGAATCAAGGAAGTCGAGTGATTTTCAAGAAATGGACGAAAAAGAATTTCGTGTGGTGATTAAACATTACACTATGAAAGGCAAAACGCCCCAGGAGACTAAAGAGAAGCTTGATAAACATTATGGTGACTCTGCATCTTCGATTCGAACAGTTTATAAGTGGTTTCAAAATTTTCGGACTGGCCATATGGGCACAAGTAACGCTGAACGTTCTGGACGGCCTGTGGAGGTTACGACTCCAGAAATCATTGATCAAATCCATGATATGGTGATGGATGATAGAAGAGTTAAGGTGCGTGAGATTGCTAGTGCTGTGGGCATCTCGACTGCACGGGTACATAATATTTTGCATAAACATTTGGACATGAGAAAGCTATCAGCAAGATGGGTGCCGCTCACGCTTGACCAAAAACGGAATCGTGTGAAGTGTTGCAAGGATGGTTCGCAGCTGTTTCAGAAGAATCCGGAGGACTTTAAGCGTCGTTTCGTCACTGTGGATGAAACATGGATACATTACTATACTTCTGAGACCAAACAACAATCTAAACAATGGGTTACCAAGGGGGAATCTTCACCAAAAAAGGCGAAGACCGTTCCTTCGGCTGGAAAGGTTATGGCGACTGTCTTTTGGGATTCGCAAGGGATAATCCTCATCGACTATTTGGAAAAGGGTAAAACTATTACAGGTAAATATTATTCATCGTTATTGGACCGTTTGAAAACCGAGCTGCAAGAAAAACGCCCGCGATTGGCCCACATGAAAGTCCTTTTTCATCACGACAACGCACCAGCACACACCTCAGCAGTTGTGGTCGCAAAATTAATGGAAATAGAATTCCAACTCGTTTCACATCCCCCTATTCTCCAGACTTGGCTCCCTCGGACTACTATTTGTTCCCCAATTTGAAGAAATGGCTGGCGGGACAAAGATTTTATTCAAACGAGGAGGTGATTGCAGACACTAATGGATATTTTCCAGACTTGGACAAATCCTATTATTCGGAAGAGATCAACAAACTAGAACATCGTTGGACGAAGTGTATAAGCCTAAAAGGAGACTATGTCGAAAAATAAAAAAGGTTTACCCCAAACACATAAGTAGTTTTTATTTTTGCACGGACTTTTCAAACCAGCCTCGTAGAACCTCCTATTTTCTAATTTATTTTTAAATTCTGCGCAAAATTTTATAACTCTTTTATTAATAATGTAATATACCTAAACCTAGTAGTTTTTTTAATATTTCAATTTTTTTAAAAAATACTAGTTTACAGTTTTGTAAAAAAATTGCCAGTAGCGCCATTATTTCTGAAGACGGAATACTCATAATTGGTACGAGCGTTCTATAGAGATGAAAAAAAGATACAGGGTGTTCAAAATAAATTTAAGCACTTCGACTATTTTAAATTGAAAAATCTTAAATTTTCTAAATTGCATACCCTGCATATTATTATTTTTTTCTGATAGATTTTACAAAACCCTCCAACTTTTGTTGTGTATGTCATATACCTATTTCTAATAGTTTTCGATTTATTTTGAATTTTTCAATTTTTACCCTTGTTTTTAATACACTCACGCTATAACATCACAGTTGCTAAGACAAAATAAAAATGTAGGCATTGTCAAATTTGGACATGTCTATTAAGCAAGTAAAAATAGTTTGATTTGTTGTAGTAAGTGACGTATAAAGGTAATAGTTATGGATTTCCCTAAGAATGAATTAATTTGTATGGTTTATATACTGGGCGAGGCGGGAAAAAATTGTCTTTTGGCAGTAAGGCTTTACCGAGTGAAGTACCCTAATAGACGTACACATCTAGAAAATCTTTTCAGTGCTTAATGGAATGGTTTGATGGTCGTGGTAGCGTTGAGTATGCGAAATCGAAAGTAGTAAACCAGAATGCTACCAATGAGGAAAAAGAAATGGAGATATTGCTTCATGTTGAAGATAATCCCCAGGTCAGCAGCCGTCAACTAGCTGACTTATCTGATACATCCCAATCTACGGCTAATTGCACCACGAGAAAATACAAGTATCATCCCTTTCATATGTAACTACACCAAAAACTTTAAGACCGTGATTTTGAACGACGAGTAAACTTTTGTACCACCATGAATGGAACAATAGAGGCCGTTCCAAATTTTTTATCCAATTTAATGTTTTTTGATGAAGCTATTTTTCGCAGTAATGGAACTCTCGTACCAATTATGAGTATCCCACCTTCAGAAACAATGGAGCTACTCTCAATTTTTTACAAAACTGAAAACTAGCATTTTTTAAAAAAAATTGAAATATTAGAAAAACTACTAGGTTTAGGTATATAACATTATTAATAAAAAAGTTATAAAATTTTACTCTAAGTTTAAAAATAAATTAGAAAATAGGATATTCTATTTAAAAAAAAACATATGTTTTATCGGCCACAGTTTTTTGAAGTGCCCTATATATGGTACTCAAAAATAATTTTAAACTCTGCACCTTAACAATCCCTAAAACTGTTGTATTTAACATTTTTCCGTCATTCCCGAAACAAATGATTGTGTGCAGAATGTGGACGAGGTTATCGAAAAAATATGTTTGAAAAAAATTATGAAAGTCAATCAAAACAAAAACCCCTATAATGATCAATTTACATAATACTTATTCTTTAAGAGGATAAGATAAAAATTTGAACTTTTTTTTAAGAAAAAAAAACAGAAAAAATTTGATGAAAAATTGCTTTGTATTGTGGCAGTATCAGACTTTTTTATACTTGCCAGTGTAAATGGCTTGCTCTTACACCAGAAAGACTAGATTTCAGGTGTTTAGAAGACTGCTGAGTATGCTTTTTTTTTAAATATATGCATCACCAATTTAATGTCTACTAACTCCTACCTACAATAAAAATAGAAAACGCCTATAAATAATTAAACCGACCAATTCGGACTTGCGCAATTAATGTTCCTTAAGTTGATTGTTTTTTAAAATAAAAAATTATAAGTATAAAATGATCAATGACTTCACAAAACACACCCCCAACTCGTGATAATTTCCGTTCAATCTACACCCTCTGGAGAATATTCCAGAATTTTTTAATCAGTACTTTTTAAGATAAGGGAAGGGACAGCGATTTTTCGCAATTTATTAAAACTAATACAAAGAAAAATGTGCACATGTATTACATTACATATGTTTTTGAACTCGTGTTTGTACAAGCCTTCATTTCATGATATGATAATTTTCTTTTCACTTCCGATTTCACCCTCCGAAACTAACCCCTCAAAATTTAACTTTCAAAACTACACGGCTCTGATGAGGACATTAATTCCTATATTAATGTCAAATTTCCACTTTGTCAATGTCAACTTGTCTACTGGTTGTCATGTCTAGACTGTCAGTCTTGCTATGTCGGACAGACATCACATTGGCTGAAGCAGAGACTAATACAACATAAAAGTGATTGGGGTTGGGAAAGAGATCACGTGCCGTAGTGGATCACTATTTAAAAACAGGGCATCAATTTGATTTTGTAAATGTAAAATTATTCTAAAAAGAAAGTGATTATAGGTATCAGTTATTTCTTCAAATGTGCCTCATTTTCAAACATAAAGATTGTGTTAATTTCAAGTCAGACACCAATAGATATTTTAGGCATATAAAAAAAAATATTATTACCTCAAACCACTGTATACATGGTTTTGTTGCCTGTCTTTTTAAAAAATTTGTTTCATTTATAGTAGTTAGAAGTTTGAGGAAAGTCAGTGTTATCCGCTTGATTGTTGGTTACATGTCGGTATTTTTTTCTTGCTGTACAGGTTTCCTTTTATTTTCATGAAATGTGAGTATGGAAGTGTTTCTAGCATTGTGCAGCCATATGACTAACTTTGGGCTGGTAAGCCTTATACATATTAATTTTTGTATTTACTGACACATTGTTTTGTAATTTATAGTGCTCCTGATGAAGTTGCAATATAGCAGCGAAATACTGAACCAACAACAATTGAGTTTTAATTAGTGACAGACCAGATACCATATATATTCCAAATTCCTTATATTATCGGCGAAACCAAGAAGGCACACAATCAGCGAATTAGAAACAAACTTCTCGCTTGTCCCAACAATTCCAGGTACTTTTGGTCAGTCGCTAAGGCAGTTAGTCAAAATTTCACCAAATCCACCATACCACCACACACACGGCCAGATAGTTCTATTGCAACCACACCTGTCGAGGAAGCAAACTTGGTCGAACTGTTTGCTTCACATTCTACTGCCGATTTCCAAGGAAAAACACTACCTACGATTCCCATAGTGCAGTCAACGATGCCCGATGTTGTCTTCAGACAGCGTATCATAAAATGTATTTTAATGAAGCAAGACACCAAAAAAGCTTCTGGCGCTGACGGAATACCTGCCATAGTTCTCAAAAACTGTGCAAGGGAACTAACATCAGTTTTCTGTAGACTTTTCAACCTACCCTACAGAAAAGGAATATTTCCTTCCTGCTGGAAATGTGCCACAGTTTAGACGATACCTAGAAAAGGTAAGAATACCTTGCCAAACAACTACCGACCAGTCGCACTGCTTTCGATAATATCGAAAGTCATGAGAAAGGCTGTCAATCAGCAACTTCTAAAATACTTTGAAGGATTCAACATTATTAGTGATCACCAATATGGCTTTCGTAAACATAGATCAACAAGAGATCTTCTGACTTATGTCACACATGTTTGGAACAACGCAATTGAACACTTCGGAGAATCTCGTACGGTTGCTCTTGACATATCCAAGGCATTCGACCGTGTTTGGCACGATGGACTGTTGGCTAAGCTACGTTCTTATGGTATGTCTGAAAAGTTCTGCTTGTGGCTCTCATGTTTCCTCAGAGAGCGTTCTTTACGAGTCGTAGTCGACGGATTTCTGTCTAACCCCTTTACTGTTAACGGCGGTGTGCCCCAAGGCTCCATACTGTCTCCTGCTCTCTTTCTCATTTATATTAACGATCTGCTGGAAAAGACTGGGAATCCAATCTACAGCTTTGAAGATGACAGTACGCTTATCTCCTCATTCACTTTGAACGCTCGGACATCGGCTGCTTAGGTGAATATCCGCAGAGAGCAGGAAGTCATTCAACTTAACAAAGACCTGGAAGAAATTCTATCTTGGGGTGACAGTAACCAAGTAACCAACGCTACAAAAACCCAGGCGGCAGTTTTTTCTAAAAAAGTTAACGTTGCTGAACCCGACATAGTTATGTCGGGGCACTCCATTCCCCTAGCATCGTCACTCAATTTGTTGGGCGTAAATTTTGGGAGCAAATATGTCCTGGCATGAACATGTTGCAGGCATAGCAAGGAGAGCTTCTCAAAAGTTGGGAATATTATTTCGAGCCAGAAAGCTTTACACTCCACAACAACTGTTAATTCTTTACAAAGCTCAAATTCGAACAACTATGGAATACTGCTCCCATGTTTGGGGCTCCGCTCCCAAACATACACTGCATTTGTTGGATTCTGTTCAGAGAAGGGTTTGTTCGTCTGATTGGAGACCCAGAACTGACCGGCGGCCTTGATTCGCTGGAACATTGAAGAACTCTTGGCGACTTGAGTCTATTCTACAAGTATTTTCATGGAGAGTGTTCGAAGGATGTAGCCCGCTTAATTCCTTCCAGAGCGGTGCATGTTAGAAGTACACGTCGCACTGATACTTCACATCCGTATGATGTTCAGCTTGTTACTCCTCGTACAACGCTTTTCAAGCAGTCTTTTATATGGAGAACATCATCCCTTTGGAATGGCTTACCCAGGACTGTGTTTCCCACCGAGTAAAATTTACAGCGATTCAGGAACAATGTGAATCGCTTTTTCCGCACACGTGTCGTTCCTGTAGCGCTTTAGGGACTTCCCTGCAGCACGTGTGCTAGACCCATAAAAAAAAAACTTACTATTATTACTTTGGCTTTCACTCTATTAATTGTCAATCCATAGTTTTTGCTAGCGATTTCAAGGCGTTGCAAAATTGATTCTAGATCTTTTATTGACGTTGCAAGTATAACAGTATCACCCGCATATTTAAGGTTACTTAGCTTTTTTCCTCCTATTGTCACACCCCACTCCAGCCATCTAAAACAGACCTCCTTATATGTTCACTATATATGTTAAAAAGTAAGGGTGATAAAATACAACCGTGTCCGATGCAGGTTTCTATGTTAAAGGGATCGAAAAAAAAATTATTCATTTTAATTCTGCCATTTGTGTTTTCACACAGGGATCGGATAAGGTTTACAAGATGTATAGGTGTTCCCATGCTGATTAGAATCGACCAGTTTCTTCCGTTGCATGCAGTGGAAGGCTTTATAGTAGTCTATAAAACAGATAGAATAGTCTATAGAACTGGTCACGAAGCTAAGCAAATAAAAAATCGTTAACGTTATCGTTATCATTATTTGTTAAAAGTTCTCGAAATCAATCGAAAAATTCGTGAGATTTTACAGCACGTACCTTTTTTTATGGGTGCAGTACATGCAACGCAGACCAGAAGGTCAGCGCGTTAGCAGCTGAATTGCTAAACGTTGCCCTTGTTGAAAACATATACCTGCCTACATATTTTTTTTTAAATAGTCGAAGAATGATAAGCTGAACCTCATATTGGTGTGTATTCCTAGAGTGATATATTTGAAAAGAATCACTCAAACCGATCTACTACTTCCCATGACAGTACTATATATTATAAAACAGGCTCAAGTTACAATTTTTTCTTTTTTTTCTTCGATGGAATCGCGGTTTCTTTTAATTTTCTGTTCCCCAATTAGGCGAACTGCTCTCTTTTTAATATAATCTTACAAATGCCGAGTATGTTTGGGGTCATATTCCCAAATTTGGGAGTTAAGTAACGATGCTAATAGTATAAAGTGTTTCGTTGTAACTATATTTGATTCTGGGTAATTTTCTAAAAAAAAACTTCTTCCCTAATCTTTGAAGAGTTAAATTTTATTTACTTTTAGTCACACTAAGAAGGAATTTCTTTTAGGTTTTATTAAATTGTTTAATTTCCTACTGTTTGTGGATATTTACATAAGCGACAGGTATTCAAGCGTTCTAAGTGATGACGATGCAAGCATTCAGTAGAGCTAAAATTTTTATTTTTCCAGCAGATTGTTAAGGGAAAGTAGCAAAAGAGTAGCCATTTTCTACTCTTTTGTTACTTTTTAGATATTGAGGTACGCAGGCGCTAAGATTAAATCTGGAAAAAATAATGATAAATATAAACGAGACTTGTCATGATAGGTTTTCGGCTTCAATTATTGTAACTTTCTTCAGCTTTATTTACATTTTGTAGACAGGTAAAATCCTGAGGGGAGTCCATTAAAGTTATTTTCTGTACGGAACACTTATAAGATCACTTCGGTGTCTGTCCGTCGGTCACACCCGATTTTCTCCGAAATTATTTGACATAGAAAGTTGAAATTTGGCACCAATATAGGAATTGATGGCCCCATCAGAACAGTGTAGTTTTAAAATTTAAATTTTGACTGAAAGGGTTAGTTTTGGGGGGTGAAATCGGAAGTCAAAAAAATACCAGGTCATCAAATGGGGTGTCAAATGAAAGTTTGGGAAAACACGAGTTCAAAAATATGTATAATGTAATATTTTCGTCCACTGTTCTTGGTATTATTTTTAAAAAATTGCCAAAAATCCCTGTCCCCCCTTATCTTAAAAAGTACTGATGACAAAATTTTGTAAAAAACTCTGGAATATTCTCCCCAGGGTGTAGATTGAACCAAAATCACGATTGCATTACCTTTTTCTGGTATATATAAAAAAAATCAATGTCACCAGTTTTCAACAAAGATCGGAAACAAACTTTGTTGAAAACCCTTTTGGGGTGTATTTTGCGAAGTCATTGTTCATTTTATACTTCCGTAACAAAAATTTTTATTTCAAAACCAATCAACGTACGGAACACTAATTGCGCAAGTCCGACTTGCACTTGGCCGGTTATTTTATTTTAAATATCATTGGCCGCCAGTCTGCAAAGCTTTATACGATCTAAAAATCTGGGTGTAATTTTATAAGATCACTAAAGTCGTAACTAAGAAAAATATAATGTCTAGGTTAAGGAAAACCATATTTTAATCAGCACTCTGAAAGCTCAGTAATGAGTATGAGGTATAAAAGTAATTTGCATAAGAACTTCTGGCTTATTATAAATTCTGGTTACAAAAAATATTCTAATATTAATAAGATTTATATTTTATTTTAAAATGCAGGCTAAAAAGCTTCTTTTACACACACACAAGTACAAATAAAGAAATTTTTTCGAATATCTATAAATTCCTTGAAGACATTAATTCAAATATTTAACGTACGTGTCGTATTTATAATCATCCAAGTGCTTACCTATTCCTACGTGTACAGAATATAACTATATATTTTGTACTACGTGTCATTTATTTTCAAAAGGACTTTAATGCCTCTCTGCAAGTAAATTTGCCGGAAAAGACCTCAGTGTACTAAAAACGAGTATACATGTGCTTATATGTTATCCTGTACGGTTGGGTAATAATAATTTAGAAATATATTTGGTACATACAAACGTAATATAATCATAAAATTTCAGGTCTTTTGGTCGGTAGCTAAGGCCATTACTCAAAATTTCATTAAACCCACTATACCATCTCTTACACGGCTACTATTGTAACATAATCTGTTGCAGAAATCAACCTGGTAGTTGGTCCCTGCTGGTCTTTGTTTCAAAGATTTTCAAGAAAAAAATAGCAATATATATCCTCAATGGACAGACATAACCGATATTATCTTCAGATAAAGTAAAGTTCATCCATACATATAGTGAAGTGACTAACTGATTCCTATTAATGCAAGCTGTAAAATTCAAATATGATTGAACAGATCCGTACTATGCTTAGAATTTAATTATTTTGGTGTTTGGAAAGACACTAAACAATCTTTATACTATGTTTTATTTATGTTTATTACAAATCATCTTATTATTACCAATAATTTTTATTACATATACAAATTATTACTTTACTCATTAGAATTAATTACAATATTCACTTAAAATAATATCACTATCGCTATCATTGAGTCTTATTATTAGTTTTTCTATATTATTTGCGATATGGATATATGATTTTTCAACTTTTTCAACATATATGACAGAGTTCTCCCAATTCTGTAGAGGGATATTAAAAACTTCGGTTTCCATAAGTTTCAGTACACTGGAATTAACAGTGGGGCAAATATTATTACGACGAATGGCAGACTTCAATTGATGCGAAATATGCTCTATAGGATTAAATATATGGTGGAATCCTTAAAACTGTATGCCCCATATCCTTTGCATAATTGTCACAGATATATTCCTTTTTTATGTTTAAATTCTTCAAAACTTCTATCAATTGCTGTTTGGTATAATCTTCGTGGAAGTAAATTTTATTATCGTACATGTAGTTTTGAATTGTTGCTTTTGTATCGTTTGAGCAGGGAGTTTTGATTAACTGCCTACTATGATAGCTTGCGCTGTCCATCACAATTACACTATTTGGAGGTATGTTCGGAATTAGCTGCTTTTTGAACCAATTTTCAAATAATTCGGCAGTGGTGTCCTCATGGTAATCGAGAGAAGAATTATTTATGTTCTTTGCAGACAGGGAGACTCAGCTGCTCTATCGCACACGAAGTAACAGTAATCACAAAGCATAAACTAAGTGGCGGCTGTATTTATATTACTAGACAGTAAGTGCCAATATGCAAGTTATTTTCGGGTAAATGCTATCTTTTTTAAACACCATTAAAATCATATTAAAATTTCATTAATAATTATTTAAGTTCCACCTTTGTTGTTTACAACCAGGTAAAACGAACATAGGGTCAGTGCTCCATTTGTGGCCACTGCTTCATTTCTGGCCACTTCAATGAATCTTTCGAATTATTTACTCGTAGTTTATAATTCATGTTCGCGCTACGTAAGTGGGAGTATTTTGTTTTTACAACGTTTCTGTTGGTCACGCTGCTCGCTAACGAATGTAGAATTTTCTTTCTTCTTTAACTATAAATACTTATAACCGAAGGTGTGCGAACTGCTGCATTTTCTTGTGCAAAACGTTAAGAATACGAGGTAAATTAAACGTTAGAATAATTATATAAAAGACATGATTGTGAGTACAATGTTATGTTTGTATAATCGGGTTACGGAAAGTCTAAAAGTTAACCTCAAAATCCGTAACCACGTATTTGACTCCTATTAAGAAAAAAATAATGAGTGTCGAAAACTAGATCATATATTAATATAATGCTCTATTTTTGGCCATAGGGTGGCCAGAACTGGTTGTTGCGTTGTTCCACTTGTGGCCAACAAAAATAACTAACGTGTTTTGTGTAAAATTATAAAAGTGAGTACAGTTATTTGTCTGGAGACAAACCTTATATACATAATTTCACATTGTAAATACACTAATTTTTGTTGTGTTTTTTTAGATGGATAATAAAAAGAATCGTTCTAAAAAGAGAACTTCAGAAAAAAAACACAGAAGAAAACTTTTTACTTATTCACTATCAAACGTAAAAGATGCTATCATTGCAATACAAAATGGATCATCCATATTAAATGCAAGCAAAACTTTTAATGTTCCAAGAACGACGCTGCGACATAAACTCAAAGGAAATACACCAATAACATCTGGTCGAATTGGTCCAGAGTCAATTTTAGGTTCTCGATTAGAAGAAATTTTGGTTAATTGGCTCCTTGACACATATAGAATGGGTTTTCCAATTAATAAAGAAGGCTTATTGTCTTCAGTGAAACAGCTGGTGGAAGCTGAAAATATTAGAACTCCATTTAAGGGCAATATTCCTGGTCGAAAATGGTTCGACAGTTTCATGAAACGCCATCCTTAACTTTCTAAAAAGAAAGCAGAGTATTTGAGTAAGTCAAGAGCATGTGTCACAGAAGAATTTATTCGTCGTTGGTTTTCTGAGGTGGAAATATTATTAAATGATTATAAAGAAGTGCTTAACGATCCTCAAAGAATTTATAACATGGATGAGACTGGAATGTGTCCAACAACTACTAGAGCAGTTGTAATTGCTGAACAAGGAAAACCAGCGTATAATGTTTCAGCAAGTAGTGACAAAGAGAGTATCACTACACTGTTCACAGTCAATGCTGCAGGAGAAATAGCACCACCTCTTACAATATTCGCATATAAGCGACTGCCGAAAAATTGTATAGATAAAGCTCCTAAAGGTTGGGGAATTGGAAAAAGTGAGAACGGTTGGATGACAAATGCTTCTTTTTTTGAATATTTTGCCAACGTATTTCATCCTTATCTACTAGAAAAGCAAACAGCATTTCCAGTGATTGTCTTTTTAGATGGACATAAGTCTCACATGTCTTATCATTTAAGTGAATTTTGCAAAGCGAAAGATATTATTGTAGTCTGTCTTCCTCCCAACACAACACACATAATGCAGCCTCTGGACGTTGCTTTCTTTGCTCCTCTGAAGAAAATGTGGAATAAAATTATTATCAAACATGGCGTATTCATCATGAAGGAATTGATCTGCATAAATTTGACATTCCATCTGTATTATCAGACATTATTAGAAGATGAAATTTTGTAAAGGATATTCAATCTGGCTTCAAATTCTGTGGACTTTACCTTTTTGACGCTAATAGTTTTAATTATAGGAAATGTCTTCAACAACATAGAACGGCGAGCACTACAAATATAGATCATGAGAATCATACTTCTGAACCAGATAGAAAATACCTAGAAATGCTAAAAAAAAATATCGAAATAAGCATTTTACAGCAGTTTAAAAAAATCTAAAGACTAATGGAAATGTCTGGACTGGAGATGTGAAATATCAAGGTTTGTTCGATACATGGAGCAAGATCGAGGATGAAATAGATGGTAAAATTGTAACAATACGTACTGAGCAATCCTTACCTGAAAATTCCGACCTTCTTATCCTTGATGATAATGTTTTGGATGGTACGTATAAATTAATATAGTTCATATAAATAATAGATTATGATTAACTATTTCATCAAGTTTGATTCCAATATTCCAATATGTATGACTATTAGATAAATTAATGTATGTTGCACAGGTCGACAACGTTTCATAACCAAAGATCGGAATGGGTGATCCAAATTCGCAAGCAGAAATGCCGTATCACGTCAGGTTTACGAGCAAAATGCGGTTGAATCTATTAAAAAACGCGTTTTAGGGCATTTTTGAAAATTCGTAGCTGACGAACCCGATGTATGAGAGACTTCGAAAAAGGTTCAAATTAAAGCTTGAAGGGTAGGAGGTTAGCTCGCTACAAGTTCAATGATACCGTCTGTAAAAGATTCGATATTTTCATTTAAAAGTACAATATTCAAGCTTTAATTTGAACCCTTTTTGGAAGTCTCTCACACATCGGGTTCGTCAGCAATGAATTTTCAAAAATGCCCTAAAACGCGTTTTTTAAGAGATTCAACCGCATTTTTCTCGTAAACCTAACGTGATGGAGCATTTCTGCTTGCGACTTTGGATTCAACGCGACAAAAACTTTTCGGATCACCTATTTTGATGCTTGGTTATGAGAAAGTGTTAATTTTTGTAGACCTGTGTTATTATTAGATTGCGATTCATTTATAATTACACGATTTATAGATAGGGATTTTTTAATTATAATTAATGTTTGTAAATATTAATAGACTTATTTTTTAATATTATTTCAATATAGGCAAACCCAATGAGAAGTCTGAATGGATGAATGAGTCTGTTCAATTCACCGGAGAGCTTGATTATGATACTCCAATAGAAATTATTGATTGTGAAGGTCCCTTGTCGAATATAAATTTAAATTTAGAAGACCAGACTTAAAGCAAAAGCAATAACAGGTCTTCAAATATTAATACAAATTCACTTTTTGCTGCAAATACCTTAAGCAATAATGGTTTACAGAATGATGTTGACAATTTTTATCGTAACTATTAATTCAGATTTATCAATAAATCAAATAATCGAAGTCAATGAAAATTTGTCTAACTAAACAAAATTTAGATAAACTTTCTACTTTAAATGAACCGCATGCGAATAGTTTAAGCAATGATTTAACTAATAATGTTAAGGAAATTTGTATACCTCAAATATCAGTACCCTCAAGTAGCAGAGAAGAAACTTTGAAAAACATTTTAGTTTATCCTGAAGTAAAGTCATCAAAAAAGAATGATAAAAATAAAATACATTTACCTTTAGTGATTACAAGTGATCGCTGGTTAGAGTTAAGAAAATAAGAAATTGATAAAAAGCGATTATTGTTAGAGCAAAAACAGAAAAAGAAAGCAGAATTATTGAGAAAACGAGAAGAAAATTTAATAGTCAAAGCAGAAAAAAAGAGAAAAAAAAACAACAAGAAAAGGAAAGAAAGAAGGAAGAAACAACAGCTAAAAAATTGCGAATTGCTAATAAAACAAGAAAGTTTTAATTTTTTAATATTTATTTTACAGCTCTTCATTTCTCTTTATTTTATTTACAATTGAAGTTAAGTTACTACTGTATGAATCTGCATATAAGATTTATAAATTTTAAAAATTATCAATAGTTGATAGAAGTTACTGCGTTATATGTTATATATATATCTTATTGAAAATAAATGTTAACATTTAGATATTATAACATTAAATCATGATTTTTATTGCATATACCTTTTTATTAATTGTTCAATTATAAATTAATCTCAATTTCATTATGTGGCCAGAACTGGTACTTATTGTGGCGAGAACTGGTGTTATGGTGGCCAAAAACGGTGAACTCGGAGATTATGCCATAATTCTTATTTTTGAAATATTTATTTAACTTCTTTTGCTTGCTGGTCTTAAATTTATTATCCAAATATTCTGAAGAATATATTAAAGTAGTTAAAAGCATTAGATAACGAAAAGTATGTAATTAAAACGAGTTTATTTTGTCGAAAATCCTTAAAGTGGCCACAAATGGAGCACTGACCCTATATCATATTTTTAAGTACGGTCCATGATTTACCTGCTTCTGAAGTGCCAAAAGAAAACCATAAAATTTTATTTCATTGTCTATTTATAGTTAATGCTTTTTACCCTCTAAGGATTAAGTATAGTCACTTCAGTATATGTATGGACGGACTTTACACGTATTTTACTGAAGATAAACATCAATAAAGCTTCTGGCACTGATAGAATACCTGCCAAAGTACTGAAAAAATGCACTGTCGAACGAACACTAGGTTTCTGTGACTTTTCAACCTATCGTAAAGAAAAAATATCTTTACCTACTGCTGGAAATGCGCTATAATGTAGCCGATACCAAAAAAGGGAAGAAGACTTTGTCAAACAACTACCAACCAGTTGCACTGCTTTAAGAAATATCGAAAGATACGGAAAATGCTATCAATCAGCATCTTTTAAAATATCTGGAAGGATTAATATTATTATCGACTATAAATATGGTCTTCTTAGGCAAAGATCAACACAAGATTTTGTAACTTATGTCACGTATATTTGGAAGAATTCAATTGAACAGTGTATTGTAGACTTTTCGACCTATCCTGCAGAAAAAGAAGAAATTTTTTATTGAAAACGCGCTAGAATTTAGCCGGTACCAAAAAAAAAGGCAAAAAAGACATTCCCAAACAACTGCCGACTAATCGCATTGCTTTCAGTTATATTGCAAATTACCGAAAAGGTCAACTAACATCTTTTAAATTATCTTAAAGTATTTAATAATATTAGCAAACATCGATATGGCTTTCGTACGCATATATCAACAGAAAAGCTTCTAACTTATGTTATACATATTTGGGACAAGGCAAATGAACATTTTCGGGAATTTCGAATGGTTGTACTTGATATATGTAAGGCATATGACCGGTTTGTTGGCTAAGATACACTCTTATGGTGTATCTAAAAAGTCTTGTTTATGGCTCTCGCGTTTTCTCAGAGAAAGGTATTTACGAGTGGCAGTTAGTGAATTTCTTTCTAATTCTACTCAGTATATATCACCACTACACCAAACACTTTATTTTTGCACTCGACGCGCGTTTCGCTAACCATGTTAACTTCATCAGGAGCGATGATTGACTAAAGCTAAAACTACAAATCTACTCAAGCGGAACTAATGACATAGGCAGGGCCCTCAGTTCCGGTCAAGTACCCAGTAGAGGGGACTATAAGGAATAGGCCCTCTGTCTTTATTTAAACTACTTTTACATTTTATGATTTCCATACTTTCGTATGCGTTCAACAATCTCCTATCAGATACATTTTTTATTAATCTTAGATTATCTAATGTTACAGTATGATCAGCTTCAAGGGCATGTTCGGCAATGCTAGACTTTTCTGTTCTATTGTATCTTAAGTGTGCTAAATGTTCTTTAAATCGTGTTTTAATTGACCTTTTAGTTTGCCCAACATACTTTTTGTCACAATCATTACAACTAATTTCATAAATTCCACTTTTCTCACAATTAGGAGTCTTATCTTTGGGATTTCCTAAGATATTTCTCAGATTGTCTGATGACTTATAGACTAAGGTGAGGCCTACCTTATTAAATACCTTACTGAGTCCCTTGCTATATTTCGGGTTATATGGTATGGATACATAACATATTTGGTGTTATTTTCTTCGCGTGTAAAAAAGGTGGAATTCTGAATATTAAACCTAAATTTATGTCTATTTATTAGCTTATTTACTAAGTCATCGTCGTAACCATTAACTCTAGTTATATTTTACTACTAAGATTCCTTTCTTTATTGAAGTTTTCTCTGTTCAGAGGGAAAGTGACCAAACGATGAACTAAAAAATGTAATGAGGCTAATTTATGTTGTTTGCAATGAAATGAATCATTAGGAATATATCTATCTGTTACTGTATCCTTCCTATAGATATCAAATTCTAATCTATTATTATTTTTAATAATTAAAATATCTAGATATTTTATTTCAACAATTATGGTGTCTGCAATGAATTATGATGATAATGATAAATTAGCCTCATTACATTTTTTAGTTCATCGTTTGGTCACTTTCCCTCTGAACAGAGAAAACTTCAATAAAGAAAGGAATCGTATTAGAAATATAACTAGAGTTAATGGTTACGACGATGACTTAGTAAATAAGCTAATAAATAGACATAAATTTAGGTTTAATATTCAGAATTCCACCTTTTTTACACGCGAAGAAAATAACACCAAATATGTCTCCATACCATATAATCCGAAATATAGCAAGGGACTCAATAAGGTATTTAATAAGATAGGCCTCACCTTAGTCTATAAGTCATCAGACAATCTGAGGAATATCTTAGGAAATCCCAAAGATAAGACTCCTAATTGTGAGAAAAGTGGAATTTATGAAATTAGTTGTAATGATTGTGACAAAAAGTATGTTGGGCAAACTAAAAGGTCAATTAAAACACGATTTAAAGAACATTTAGCACAATTAAGATACAATAGAACAGAATAGTCTAGCATTGCCGAACATGCCCTTGAAGCTGATCATACTGTAACATTAGATAATCTAAGATTAATAAAAAATGTATCTGATAGGAGATTGTTGAACGCATACGAAAGTATGGAAATCATAAAATGTAAAAGTAGTTTAAATAAAGACAGAGGGCCTATTCCTTATAGTCCCCTCTACTGGGTACTTGACCGGAACTGAGGGCCTTGCCTATGTCATTAGTTCCGCTTGAGTAATTCAAGGGTTAGACTAAGTATAAATAGGGTAGATTTGTAGTTTTAGCTTTAGTCAATCATCGCTCCTGATGAAGCTAACATGGTTAGCGAAACGCGCGTCGAGTGCAAAAATAAAGTGTTTGGTGTAGTGGTAATACATACTGAGTAGTATCATTGTGCCAAAGATTCCACATTCCCAACTAAGTTCTTTCTAATCCCTTCTGTTTCTATGCCAATATTTACAAAAAGAGATAAAATTTATGATTTTATTTTGAAAATCGCACCGTTCTAAAAAAGAAAATTAAATGAAGTCCTCTAAAGTAATTCAAAATTATATTATATTTTTTTAAAGCAAATTTATTTATTTCTTTTTTCGAGAGATTAATTAATTTTTTCTCTTAATTTTTCCCGTTAAGTAATTAAGCAATAGGTTTATGGAAGAATTAACAGATGTTTTTGTGGGAATTTTTACGTTCTAATGATTCGCAAATTGATTATGTCTAATGAAGTGGGAAATTAAAAATTGCTTTTATTTTTAAATCTTCTCCGAAGAAAGTTTAATTTGCTTAATTAATTTTTTATTGCTTTGGTAAATACTATAAAAGAAATTAATATTTTGTTTTCCTAAACCTAATATAGATTTTAATTTCTCAAAATTTCTTTGAGAAAGCTACATACAGCTTCTCTACAAAAAAATAAAGGCTAAGTTTTTTATTTACTAGAGAGATTTTGCAACGTTTATTTTTCGTATGCTTTTGTCCTTATCGTTATCTCAAGCATATAAACCTAGGTTTGTTTTTCATTCATTTCGTTGTCTAGCACACCGGTTATTAGTATTTGATGAGTCAACATAAGTTTTTAAATTAAAGTTGGGTTTATCATGTTTCTATCACTTCTTTTAATATTTCCAATTAGCAATACACACCAGTATGTGCCATTGTGCCAAAGATTGCAAATCTCAACACTGAACACTAATTAACTGTTGTCACTGTTATTTGCAATAAAAGATTATCGTTTCAATTTTATTGTATTTTCTTAGTAAGTTGGGAATGTGGAATCTTTGGCACAATGATACTACTCAGTATATATCACCACTACACCAAACACTTTATTTTTGCACTCGACGCGCGTTTCGCTAACCATGTTAGCTTCATCAGGAGCGATGATTGACTCGTCATCGCTCCTGATGAAGCTAACATGGTTAGCGAAACGCGCGTCGAGTGCAAAAATAAAGTGTTTGGTGTAGTGGTGATATATACTGAGTAGTATTTTCTTAGTAGTTTGTATACCTAAGTAGGAAAAAAAAACCAGGCCCTACCGTAATAGCGACAAGAATAACGAACTTCAAATAACCTCTTTTATAAGTTCCTCAGTAAAAGAAATAGTTATCCTTAATAAAGGTTTCTCTTATTTTGTTTCAATCCTGCGCAAGCTCCGAATGGTGTGGCATGCTTCAAATAACGATAACAGCTGAGTCTTTGGTATTTAATTTCTTCTCTTTATTACTGCGCAAGCTCCAAACTGTGGGCGCGTTAAATAAAGATAAAGTGAGTGGCCTATCAAAATAAGCGTGCAAAATCTTTTTAACATTCGTAAAAACCAAGGAATTAAAATCCATATTTCTGACGACCCGAAAAGGTAATAAAATAAATAGTCAAATAAAAAAATCGATTGCAAGTTGGGCTACCTCAATTACCAGTCCGTACCGTAATTGCCTTTAAAATAAAAATTTTTGTTAGGGGGGTATAAAATGATCACTGACTTCACAAAATACACCCCATATGAGTGTTTAATAAGACAAAAGGTTCCTTAGATGTATATATCTGAAGAGCCAATATGTATTATCGCGTTTTTTCTTAGTCAATAATGAATAATAGTTATAGCATCTTAGCTACCTAATAGCCAATAAATCAATAAACAAATATTTACTACCTAATTATTTTATTTAGTTATAAACAAATAAAATAATATTATTTTTTCTCGGTAGTTATTCGTCGGTCACCAGTATGTACTGAAAAATATATTAAAAAAACCTCCACCATATTGTCAATTCAAATATATTTTTTTATACCAGATAAATTATTAAACGTAATTCAGTAGTGATAATTTTTGTTCAACCTACACTTTATAGACAATTTTCCAGAATTTTTTCAAAATTTTTTAATGAGAACTTTTCGATATAGGAAGAAAATTACTTTTAAATAAAATATAAATTTATCATCTTTTTAACGCTCTGCTGCATGATTTTCAGTAATAACACAGCCCCACAAAAAAAAAAGTGGGGTATACTTTTGATGCGATATATCAGATCGATCACGAATCTGACGTCAGAATATCGCCATCACATCTCAATTTTTTTTCTAACCTCAAAAAATAGGTAAAAATTAGTAAAAATTAAGAAAAAATATACTCCTAAAAAATTGATTCAAGCTTTTTCATGAATCCAAAGATGTGTTAATATGTATTCGGACACGCTAAGTTAATATTCATCGGTTGGATTGAGCCATACAGTTCTGTTTTCTTTCTAACCTCAATAAATCAGACAGATATAGTGCTTCTCGAATGCAAAAACGAATTCAAATTAAAATTCAACCGATCCTTACCAAATTTGGTACACGGGGATTTTTTGGGTCGCTGATCACGAATATGAGGTTGGATTTGCAAAATTCAAGATGACAGATGTTTTCGCGCCATTTTGAACGCCGAGAAAATTCATCGGTAGATTTTTATTCTTCTACCTGCATCCAGGGCACCTCCACGTGGTGACGGTGGGCAACGGTGTTAATCCACTAGCCGGCAGAATCCCTGGATAACGGCTTAGATGCCGTCATGGCAGGTAGAAGAAAGAGAATTAAGATGCAGGGACTCGGAAACCCAGTATCGGCGGTTGGTCAGGGTAGGAAAGCGGGCCTGCAGCCGTCGTCATCCAGCGACCGTAGCTCTTCATGTGTGGGTGACTTGGCTCATGTAGAGTATAATGCTACAAGAAAACGGTCTCACGGTACAAGGACTTTTCATAAGTGCGATAAAAACAGTGATTCATTTTTGTTATATTTGCTGTCAACACGTATTGAGTAAAATGGGGTCACCGATAACGGATAAGATTAAAACCTTATATAAGGATTGTTTTAACATTGAAATACAGCACCAGGATACAGATTGGGTTCCCCACATCATTTGCAGTTCTTGCAAAATAATGTTGTACATTAATAAGAAGGCGATTAAATATTCCAGACCAGCAATATGGAATAGACCATACAGTAAAAATGATTGCTACTTTTGTATGAATGTTGTATCTAGGCATAACCGAAAAAATAAAAGCACTATTACTTATAACGATGTTTCGACAGTAACAAGACCAACTAAACTAATTCCGCCTCCTGAACCACTTGATGCTGATGTTATGGAAACAAATGATTTCATCTTATCAGTTCATGCCGAAAACATTGAGACCGTCGAAAAAGATTCAAACACTATTACTAATGAATGTTTTAGTGACAACCGATCATATACTAGTGACACAGATAAAGAATTTCTACCATACAACCGTAAACCAGAACCAATGCTCGTATCACAGTCAGAACTTAGTGATCTAGTCAGAGATTTAGGCTTATCCAAAGATGGTTCAGAGCATCTTGCTTCCTTTTTAAAGAAAAGACATTTACTTAAGCCAGAAGCTACGATTTCTTATTACAGAAACAGAGATGAAGAATTTCGAAAATATTTAACAATGGACGAGGAATTGTCACTTTCATAGTGTACCGATGTAAAAGGTCTAATGGATGAATTTCAAAATAACTCATACGATCCTGAAGAATGGAGACTGTTCATTGATTCTTCTAAACGGAGCATTAAGGCAGTTTTGCTGCATAATACCAACGTTTACGCTCCCATTCCGATTGCTCATTCCACAGTTATGGAAGAGCAATATGAAAAAATGAAGCAGCTTTTGATAAAAAGAAAATATGCTGATCATAACTGGAAAATTTGTGGAGATCTGAAAATTGTAACAATATTGCTTGGCCAACAGTCAGGGTTTACACTTTATCCCTGTTATAAATGTCTGTGGAATAGCAGAGACAGGGAACGTCATTATAAGAAAAAAATTTGGCCAACAAGAGAATCGTTCACTCCTGGTGAAAATAATGTATTGTTTCCACCATTGGTAGATCCAGGAAAAGTTCTTATTCCCCCGCTTCACATTAAGCTTGGACTTATGAAGCAATTCACGAGAGCATTAGATACAAACGGCCCATGTTTCAAATATTTGCATAAAAAATTTCCGAAATTTTTTGAAGTTAAAATTATGGCAGGCGTATTTGACGGGCCACAAATAAGAAAATTATTTCAAGATTCATTATTTGTTACTAAAATGAATAAAGTTGAAAAAGCTGCTTGGCTTAGTTTTAAAGAAGTCGCAACAAACTTTTTGGGAAATAATAAAAGTCCTAAGTACAAACAAATAGCCGAGAAAATGGTAAAAAATTTTCAAACATTAGGTTGCTTAATGAATCTAAAATTACATTTCCTGGACTCCCACATCGATGGTTTCCCAGATAATCTTGGTGACTACAGTGAGGAGCACGGGGGAACGTTTTCACCAAGATCTGAAAATCATAGAAAATCGGTATCAAGGACGATGGGATGACCATATGCTAGCGGACTATTGCTGGTTGCTAAAAAGAGAAACAAGTCCTCAAAAGCGTTTGAGCAGAAAGCCTTTGAATAGGTCATTCGCGGAAAAAAGAACAAGATACAGCAAAAAAAAGAAAAGTTAGGCGCGGGTCTAACCTTCGCAATTCTAGGGCTTAAGGGTCTACTATTTGAGAGTATAGTCCTGGTTTTGAGTTTATTGGGTCTCATTTTTAAAGTTACAGGGTTATTGAGGTCTATTTTTTGAGGTTACAGGGTGTGGGAGTCTAAGGTTTCAGGGTTTAGGGTTTAAGAGTATCAGGTTTGAGTATACCAAATTTGGTAGGAATCGGTTGGTTTTCAAAAATTTTGTCCGCCATCTTGGATCCGCCATTTTGAATTTTGCAAATCCGACCTCAGATTCATGATCAGCAACCCAAAAACCCCCGTGTACCAAATTTGGTAAGAATCGGTTGAATTTTAATTTGAATTCGTTTTTTTTGCATTCGAGAAGCACTATATCTGTGTGATTTATTGAGGTTAGAAAAAAAACAGAACTGTATGGCTTAATCCAACCTATGAATATTAGCTTAGCGTGTCCGAATACATATTAATACATCTTTGGATTCATGAAAAAGCTTGAATCAATTTTTTAGGAGTATATTTTTCTTAATTTTTACTAATTTTTACCTATTTTTTGAGGTTAGAAAAAAATTGAGATGTGATGGCGATATTCTGACGTCAGATTCGTGATCAGCGGGCAAAAATATTACGGATCTGATATATTGCATCAAAAGTATACCCCACTTTTTTTTTTGTGGGGCTGTGTTATTACTGAAAATAAATTATAGTATTTTTGGTGTTTTGTTTTAAGAAAATGTAATGCCTTTTACTGGTTAAACTAATTTTAAATGACACATTTCAAAATATAAAATACACCATAATCTAAAAATGTCTTATAGTGCAGTAAAAAAAGCATTTGAAATTGCACAGTTTCGATACAGCAATATTATGATTTTATTCTCTCTGGGGTATCACCAGGAGTATTGTCTTGAGTTTTGGACCTCGAAAAACTTGTGCTCTTTTGTTTGTAAACAATTGCAGTTTTAAAAACGCGTTTTTTGAATTTAAAATGCGAATAAGTCCGGTGATATATGTCGGATCTAAACAAAAAAAACCAAAGTCTTCGTAATGAAATTTCTAACAAATTCTCGTTACTTTTACGTCGCTCAAATGTGTAAAAAAGCCGTCAAAAAAACTGTTTCTTTTTTCATTTTATTGTACAGGCCAACTAAATGAATCGATCGGCTTGAAACATTCAGAAAATATTCCTTTTGTTGTATCAAAAATAACCTGAAATTTTGGTTAAAAAATGTTGAACTCAGTGGGCACAATTGAATTTGTTAGTTAAAATTTGAATTGCCGTCATTTTATGCCATTTGGTCCAAAATACATCTTTTTTCTTCCAAAATTTAAGTTTTGACGTCAGCTTTTCGATGCTCTTAAAAAAATTTTTTGTGGAGTTATCTTAACCGTTTTTTTTACATTTGTTTATTAATCAAATAAAAACAAACGTCGGTCATTAAAAAAAAGTTTACATTTTTTATCACACCTGATAGAGAATCGCGAGACCTTTATTTAAAAAAAAAATCATTTTGGATAACAATTTTATTGAAATTGTCAATTGTTATTTGATTAATAAACAAATGTAAAAAAAGGTTAAAATGACTCCAAAAAAAATTTTTTTTAATGGCATCGGAAAGCTGACTTCGAGACCTCAATTTTGAAAAAAAAGACCCATTATGGACTAAATGGCATAAAATGTCGGGCAATTCAAATTTTAAATAACAAATTCAATTGTGTCCACTGGGTTTAATATTTTTGCACTAAAATTTCAGAATACTTTTGCTACAACAAAAGAAATATTTTCTGAAAGTTTCAAGCCGATCGGTTCACTTAGTCAACCTGTAAAATAAAACGACAAAAAAAAAACAAATTTTTGCCTGTTTTTTCAATTTTGTAGGTTATGTACACATTTAAGCGATTTAAAACGAGGATATGTTGGAAATTTCGTTACGAAGAGTTTAGTTTTTTGTTTGTCTCGATCCGACTGATATAACAGGAGTTATTCACATTTTAAGCTCAAAAAACTCATTTTGAAAACTTTAATTGTTTATAAACAAAAAAAGGCAAAAAAGACATTCCCAAACAACTGCCGATTAATCGCATTGCTTCCAGTTATATCGAAAGTTACCAAAAAGGTCAACTAACATCTTTTAAATTATTTTAAAACATTTAATAATATTAGCAAACATATGGCTTTCGTACGCACATATCAACAGAAGAGCTTCTAACTTATGTTATACATATTTGGGGCAACGCAATTGAACATTTTCGGGAATTTCGAATGGTTGTACTTGATATATGTAAGGCCGGTTTGTGTATGACGGATTGTTGGCTAAGATACACTCTTATGGTATATCTAAAAAGTCATGTTTATGGCTTTCGCGTTTTCTCAGAGAAAGTTATTTACGAGTGACTGTTAGTGAATTTCTTTCTAATACCTTCTGTTTCTATGCCAATATTTACAAAAAGAGATAAAATTTATGATTTTATTTTGGAAAACGCACAGTTCTAAAAAAGAAAATTAAATGAAGTCCACTAAAGTAATTCAAAATTATATTATATTTTTTTAAAGGAAATTTATTTATTTCTTTTTCCGAGAGATTAATTAATTTTTTCTCTTAACTTTTCCCGTTAAGTAATTAAGCAATAGGTTTATGGAAGAATTAACAGATGTTTTTTTTGTGGGAATTTTTACGTTCTAATGATTCGCAAATTGATTATGTCTAATGAAGTGGGAAATTAAAAATTGCTTTTATTTTTAAATCTTCCCCGAAGAAAGTTTAATTTGCTTAATTAATTTTTTATTGCTTTGGTAAATATTATAAAAGAAATTAATATTTTGTTTTCCTAAAACCTAATATAAATTTTAATTTCTCAAAGTGAATAAGTAAAATAAGGAAATACGCGTCCATTTCTTTAAGAAAGCTACATACAGCGTCTCTACAAAAAAATAAAGGCTAAGTTTTTTATTTACTTGAGAGATTTTGCAACGCTTATATTTTTCGTGTGCCTTTGTCCTTATCGTTATCTCAAGCATATAAACCTAGGTTTATTTTTTTATTCATTTCATTGCTTAGCACACCGGTTATTAGTATTTGATAGGTCAACACGAGTTTCTAAATTAAAGTTGGGTCTATCATATTTCTATCACTTCTTTTAATATTTCCTAGGTAATACGAACGTGTGGTAAATAAAATTTCATTTGAAATTAGCACTACACACCAGTGTGTGCCATTGTGCCAAAGATTGCGAAATCTCAACATAATCTGTCAGTGTTATTTACAATAAAAGATTATCTTTCCAATTTTACTGTCTTTTCTTAATAGTTTGTATACCTAAGTAGGAAAAAAAAAACAGGCCCTACCGTAATAGCGACAAGAATAACGAACTTCAAATAACCTCTTTTATAAGGTCCTCAGTAAAGGAAATCTTTATCCTTAATAAAGGTTTCTCTTATTTTGTTTCAGTCCTGCGCAGGCTCCTAATGGTGTGGCATGCTTCGAATAACGATAACAGCTGAGTCTTTTGTATTTAATTTCTCCTCTTTATTACTGCGCAAGCTGCAAACTGTGGGCGCATGCTTCAAATAAAGATGAAGCGAGTGGCCTACCAAAATAAGCGTTGCAAAATCTTTCTAATATTCGTAAAAACCAAGAAATTAAAATCGATATTTCTGACGCCGGAAAAGTTAATAAAATGAATAGACATATGAAAAAACTTTAAAATAAAAAAAATTGTTAGGAGGGTATAAAATGATCAGTGACTTCACAAAATACACCCTAAATGAGTTTTGAATAAGACAAAAAGTTCCTGAGATGTATATATCTGAAGAACCAATATATATGTTTTTTTTAGCCAATAATGTATAATAGTTATAAGATGTTAGCTACCTAATAGCCAATAAATCAATCCAGCTCAATTCAGAATCTAGCAATAAAAGTGTAAAAATATATATTACTTAAGTATTTGTTTAGTTAAAAACAAATAAAATAATATTAATTAATATTAGTTTGTCTCGGTAGTTATTCGTCGGTCACCAATGTGTACTGAAAAATATATTAAAAAAACCTCCACCATATTGTCAATTCAAATATATTTTTTATACCAGATAAATTGTCAAACCTAATTCAGTAGTGATAATTTTCGCTCAATCTACACTTTATAGAGAATCTTCCAGAATTTTTTCAAAATTTTTTGATGAGAACTTTTCGATATAGGAAGAAAATTACTTTTAAATAAAATATAAATTTATCATCTTTTGAAGGCTCTGCTCCATGATTTTTGTTAAATTTTATTCGTATTTCTCTGATTCTACTTTCTGATATCATTTTTTTCCATCAACCGTACATATTTAAATACTTTTAATAAAATTGAAAACAAAGATATTCTTTTTCCCCCATTAGAAATACGTGTATTAACATTCAATAAAAAGATCTATTACTGAAAATAAAATATAGTATTTTCGGTGTTTTGTTTTAACAAGATGTAATGCCTTTTACCATACTGGTTAAACTGATTTCAAATGACGCATTTTAAAATATAAAATACACCATAATCTAAAAATGTCTTATAGTGCAGTAAAAAAGCATTTGAAATTGCACAGTTTAGATACAGCAATATTATGATTTTATTCTCAGGGTTTCATCAGGAGTATTGTCCTGAGTTTTGGACCTCGAAAAACTTGTACTCTTTTGTTTGTAAACAATTGAGGTTTTTGTGGAGTCATATTTAATCATTTATTTTTTTACATTCGTTTATTCAACAAATAAAAATAAATGCATTTTTTCGGTCATTTAGAAGAAAGAATTAAAATTTTTTTATCACATCTGATAGAGAATTTTTTTTCAAAATGTCAATTCTTATTTGATTAATAAATAAATGCAAAAAAAAAATCTAATAAAATGATCCCAAAAAAAAATTTTTTAATGGCATCGGAAAGCTGACGTCGAGATCTGAATTTAGAAAAAAAAAGATCCATTTTGGACTAAATGGCAAAAAATTTTAAACAACAAATTCAAATTCAGTTGTGTCCACTGGATTCAATATTTTGTACGAAAATTTCAGGGTACTCTTACTATAACAAAAGAAATATTTTCTGAAACTTTCAGGCCGATCGGTTCACTTAGTCGACCGGTACAATAAAATGAAAAAAAAAACAGATTTTTGCTTGTTTTTTCAATTTTTAGGTTATGTACACATTTGAGCTATTTAAAACCGACGATGATTTGTTAAAAATTTCATTACGAAGAATTTAGTTTTCTGTTTGTCTCGATTCGACTGATATAACCGGAATTATTGACATTTTAAGCTCAAAAAACGCGTTTTGAAAACTTCAATTGTTTATAAACAAAAGAGCACAAGTTTTTGAGTTCTAGAACTCAGGACAATATTCCTGGTGATACCCCAGAGAGGATAAAATCATAATATTCCTGTGTCTAAACTATACCTATCTTATCATTATTTTGACCTTTTTTTTACTGCACTATCAGACAAAAGACTTTTCGCATGTCTGTTTGTCATACTTTCTTTTAAATTTTCAAAGAAGCCGGCAACCCGAAATAATCAGTTTAAAAGTTATTGACATTCTTTTACCAAAACAAACAAAAATACAAAAAAGAAGAAAGATATGTAAAGAAGTGTTCAGTAAACAATTTTGTCGTCCACTAAACATATTGTATGTTTGTTCGACTGCTTGCATTTATTTACAATGAAGGAGAATACGCACGAGGAGTGTAAATTGTGTGGGAAATAAACGTATGAACAAACAAAATCAGATGTCAGAAACATTCAGTTAAGCACCCTAAGTTGCTGAATATCGTTTTCTTCAAATTCGGATATCGGAGACACAAGTTTACGCCCGATATTAGTGTTCTGGGCCGGATTCAGTAGTGGGTGAAAGACGAGTTAAGAAGAAAGATCCAAATATAAGCAGTGGAACAGAAGAGAACGAATATTATTAGCAGAAAATATTTATACATATATATTTATGCACTTAGGCTGAAAAGTTTTTGGTCTGTCACATAGATGTCGCCCTTTTCAAAAAATCCGTATGATTGCTAGGAATTACCAACCCTCAAACGATACGTGTCAAAATTTTATGACATTTCGACTATTAGTTTACAAGTTACAGTGGTTTTAGTGACGCTACTTTTAATATTTTCAAAACAATGGAAAAAATCGAATTTCGTGTATTAATTAAATACTGTTTTTGGATGGGAAAGAATGGCTTGATAAGTGTTACGGGGACTCTGCCCCTAGAAAATCACTGATCATTTACTGATATGCTGAATTTAAATGCGGTCGTACAGATACAAATGATGTTCAAGGCTCTGGACGCCCAAATGAGGTGGTTACGCAGGAAAACATAAAAAAAAATCCACAACATTGTTTTGGTTGACCATAAATTGAAACTGCGTGAGATAGCTGACACCCTAAAGATATCAAAAGAACGTGTTGGTCATATTTTGCATGAACATTTGGGCATGAAAAAGCTCTGTTCGAAATGGGTACCGAGTTTGTTCACTCTCTCAGTGGACCAGATTCTGAGCGCTGTTTGGATCTGTTTAAGCGAAATAGAAAGGATTTTTTCACGCAATATGTGACAATGGATGAAACATGCATCCACCCACCACTATACACCGGAATCAAATCGGCAATTAGCTGGGTGGACAGTACGATATTAAAAGTTTGTGAAATTAACTTCGAGAGTTACACGTGTTGAGTAGTCGTTGGAAACGCACTTGTAGACAGGAAGTGAGATATTTAGACTGGTGTGCTTATGACTTACTGATTGGTTTCCTCTCGTGGGTTTTCCATAAGTTACTTGGCCTCTCCTGGTGATATTCTCATAAAAATATTGTCTCAGCCATTACCATCCTATTTATATTTGGGTTGCTAAACACTTATTGACGCGAAATGCCTGAGGATAAGCAGGATATTTCAAGAAACGAAAAAGGCCTTAAACTTGAGAGCTAGAAATAGTTACTGCACTACTACATCACTGGCGAAGAAAGCCACCACGGCCTACTGGCGGAACAAAGCCGTTACTGCTTCATGGTGGAAAAAGCCACTACTGCTTCATGGTGGAAAAAGCTTTTAAAAATTCCATCTGGCCGTTTATATATCTTTTGCCCCTTCTTCAAAGCGACGTCTTTAAAATGGCTCACTTCGCAAAATTAATGCAAACTAAATAAGTCAAGTCGGCAACACGCGTTACACACTGCCGGTTTAAATTAAACTGCTCAAAAATTTAAAACACGGTTTTAAGCTACACTGCTCAAGAATTGAAATGACTGCAATAAATATAAAAATGTAATAAAATTTAAATTATAAGGAGAAAAAACAGTGTCGTAACATGATCTTAAAATCTAGGAAAAAATAAATGTTACACGGTCTACTAGAAAGAAACAATAACTCCATCTACAGTTTTGTCGATGACAGTACGTTTATTTCTGCATTTAATTTGAACGTTTGAACATCAGCTACTTATGTAAATAACCGCAGACAAAAAGCAGTCGTTCAACTTAATAAAGACCTGGAATAAATTCTTAGAGTTATAGTAACCAAGCAGAGTTTGAGGCTATAAAATCCCAAACTGCAGTTTTTTGTAAAACAGGTCACATTGTAGACTAAACATAGTCATGTCGAGACAGTCCATTCTTTTGGCATCTCCACTTGCTGGGTGCAAACTTGAGAACGAATATGTCCTGTTATGAACATTTTACATACGTAGTAAAGAGAGCTTCACAAAACTTATTTCATACTAGAAAGCTTTACACTCCACAACAACTTTTAATCCCTTGATACGCTTAAATTCGACCAGCGATGAAATATTGCCCCCATGAATGGGGCTCTGATCACAAACATACCCAAATAATCAAGTGCCATAAACGTGCACACGTGTCCGCTACAATGCATTTATTGCAAAGATTTATATCTGCGCCCTAAGAAAATCTACCTGTTTCAAGAAATGAAGTCAACCGATACTAATCAACTCAATACCATTAATCAAGTGTTCAATCAAGCATTTCTAAACATTTACAAACATATTATTCTCGAAACAGATCACTTTTACCTCATTCGCCATGACAATAAAAAAAAAACCTTTATTAGAGTCCGATGACGCCAAAACTAAAACATCAAAAGCTTTTAACATTCCATTACTTAAAGCCTACTTTTTTTTTAAAACGGTAGGAGCCGCGGGCTGGAGTAGGATCACACATTTTAAACATGTCTTAGCTAATCATTTAGAGGATTTGGTATAAGTTTGCCTTCACGTACTACAATTTGACATCGACGATATTCAAGTTATTGAAATGAATTTTAAGTTTTTTGTGAGGAAGACAAATATGATAACACAATATTTGATATCAAATGTCAAATTTGACAGTTTTTAAAACAACCAGATTTTTTTCAAATAGCACCCTCTACATATGGGTATACCATGAAGCAGCATTTGGAAGTCCGTTTACAAAAATATATAAGACTTGATATTTATTTTTAGTCGTTGCCGATATAGAGATACAGAACATTTTAACCTTTAACTACTAAACTCAGTTTTTTATTATTTAAAAATTACTGGTCAAATTTAACAGATTACAAAGCCAATTAAATGACAACCTATACGTATTAGCACACCATTAAATAGTTAGTCTGTTTACAAAAACATTTAACTCCTTTTATTTTTTTTTAGGGGTTATGATTTTTTTTATGGGTCTAGCACACGTGCTACAGGGAAGTCCCTAAAGCGCTCCAGGAGCGGCATGTGTGCGGAAAAAAAAAGCGATTCACGTTGTCCTTTAATCGCTGTAAATTGTACTCGGTGGGAAACACAGCCCTGGGCCAATTATTCCAAAGGGAGGATATTCTCCATTTAAAAGACGTTGTACGCGAAGTAACAAATGAACCTCATACGGATGTGAAGTATTAGCGCGACGTGTATTTCTAACATGCACCGCTCTGAGAAGAATTAAGAGGGCTACATCCTTTGAACACTTTCCATGAAAATACTTGTAGAATAGACTCAAGTCGCCAACCGTTCTTCGATGTCCCAGCGAATCAAGGCCGTCGGTCAGTTCTGAGTGTCCAATCAGACGAACAGCTCTTCTCTAAACAGAATCCAACAAATGCAGTGTGTTTGGGAGCGGAGCCCTAAACATGGGAGTAGTATTCTATAGTTGGTCGAATTTGAGCTTTGTAAAGAATTAACAGTTGTTGTGGAGTGTAAAGCTTTCTGGTTCGAAATCATATTCCCAACTTTTGAGAAGCTCTCCTTGTTATGCCTGCAACATGTTCTTGCCAAGACATATTTGCTCCCAAATTAACGCCCAACAAATTGAGTGACGATGCTAGGGGAATGGAGTGCCCCGATATGACTATGCCAGGTTCAGCAACGTTAACTTTTTTAGAAAAAAATTGCCATTGAATATACAGGGCATTCAAGTCATTGAACCGAATTTTAACTTTTATAGGGCACACCCGATTTACTGTTTTCCTGTTTAGTATACCGAAAAATTTCTTTATCTGTTAAACTTAGTTTCTTCTGAAGAAGCTAAATATGATAACAAAAAATTTGACACTGATACAAATTTATCAATTTGCAAAGTCAAATAGATTTTTTAAAATGGCACTCTCCATATATGATTTGACGAGTGACAATTTTTTTGCTGTCATATTTGGCTTCCTCATAAAAAAAATAAGTTTGCTAGTAAACGAATTTTTTTGTATGTCAAACAGAAAGATAATAAATCTCCTAATTATTAAAATTCTGTTTAATAACTTAAATGTCCTGTATATCGGCAACGACTGAAAATTTTGTAAAAGGAATGAAAAAAGATATTTAATGGTATGGTGGTGTGTAGAGGGTGCCATTTAAAAAATCCTAGTTATCTCCGTAATCTTGTCAAATTTGACAAGTGATACATTTTTTGTTACTATATTTGGCTTCCTCTTAAAAAATTAAGTTTATTTGTAAAAGAATTTTTTTGATACTCCAAATTGTCAAAGAGTAAAGGGCATGAGCCACATAAAAGTTAGAATTTAGAAATAGTTTTTATGACAAATAGATGCTTATACTGCACTCTGTCGGTGACTTACAAAGTCTTTTCAAGCAGAGCGGTACAGCACGGCTGGCACTTATTGCAGAAACGCACCTTTTTCGAGCTTACCGCTCGAAGGCATAGATGACATTGGTGTAACAACTAAAGACGAATCGAATGAGATTCGTATTTTCAGAAGTTACCAAAAGTGTTCTTCGTATTTGCTGAACCATCCCAAGTCACCAAAAGAGTGGTTCTCGAATGATAAGCACACTAACGGACAGACAGACAGAGAGACGTTGCGTTTTATATATTATATAGACTATTATTATTATTATTATTATATAACCTGGTCAGAGAACATATGTATGACTTTAAAAAATCACGTAAATCGGATAAGTGGTTCTCGAGGGATAAGCGCACTAACGGACAGACAGGCAGACAGAGAGACGTTGTATTTCAGATATCTTATAGATATAGATTATTATTATTATTACTATATAACTTGGCCAAAGAATATAGGTTTGAATTTAAAAAAAGACACGTAAATCGGATAAGTGGTTCTCGCCTGATAAACGCACTAATGGACAGACAGAGAGACATTGCATTTTATACATATTATAGATTATAGATATTCTCTGCTACATAATATTGTTCCAAATTTAATGGTTTAGGCTGTATACTGCAAGGGAACGCGCTAACGGCAAACTTTTTTCCGACTTCATTCACTATTATCGTCACTGCTCATTCCCTATGCTACCTATCGTAATAAAATATAGCCTATAACCTGGCCAGAGAACATATGTATGTTTTAAAAAAAAAAAGTACGTAAATCGGATAAGTGGTTCTCCAGTGATAAGCGCACTAACGGACAGACAGACAGACAGACAGAGAGACGTTGCATTTTATATATATTATAGATTGGTAACAACTGAAAACAACTATCAAATGTTATATATTCTTATAAACGGACTCAAAAATGCTATTTAATGGTATAGTTATATGTCATTTAAGAAAATTCTAGTTTGCTTTGTGATCTGTCAAATTTGGCAAGTGAGAAATCTTGTGTTATCATATTTGGCTTTCTCACAAAAAACTAAATTTATTTCTAAAATAACTTTTTTAGTACCCCAAATAGGAAAAGAGTAAATTGAGGGAGCCACTTAAAAGTTAAGATTCAATTCAATAACTTGAATGCCGTTTATATCGTTAACGACTGATAATAAAAATCAAGTAATATATATTTTTGAAAACGGACTGAAAAATGCTATTTAATGATGTACTCATATGTAAAGGGGGTCATTTAAAAAATTTTAGTTGGCTTTATAATTTATCAAATTTGACAAGTGATAAATTCCTTTGTGTTGTTTTTGAATAACAGTGGTCCAATTATTTAGTTATTGCAAAATTTCAATGTTCTCGGATATAATGCGAAAGTTTTAGTCAAATTAAAAATTTTCCTTAGCAGATAGCAACATCAAATTTTAACAGGTTTATAAAAAAGACATGTCTTACCATGTGTTGTTACAGAGAATCGGATAGCATAGTTAGTTTTTGAATAACAGTGTTTCAATTTTTTTAGTTATTTTAAAATTTTGATGATCTCGGATGTAATGCGGAGGTTTTAATCAAAGAAAAAATTTTCCTTAGCAGATAGCGACGTCAAATTGTAACAGTGTTATAAAAAAGAACTTTCTTTAGCATAAGTGGTTATAGAGAATCGGATAGCAGAGTTCGTTTTTCAATAACAGTGTTTCAATTTTTTAGTTACTGTAAAATTTCGATGTTCTCGGATATAATGCGAAAGTTTTAATCAAATAAAAAATTTTCCTTAGCAGATACCGACATCAAATTTTAACAGGGCTATAAAAAAGAACATTCTCTACCACGTACAACTACAGAGAATCGGATTTTTTCATATTTGGTATCCTCATAAAAAATTAACTTTAGTACTAAAAGTATTGGTATGTAGAATAGGAAAATAGTGAAATAGGTGAGATGTTTAAAAAAAATGTCACTGAACAAATTTCAAATGAAATCCATTTATTATTATTACTGATATATATGAAAAACAATATATAATTAATGAAAGGACATTACTAAACAATACAAGGTCTTTTAATAATTTTGTAAAGTCCTATTTACTAGACCCTTCACATACCTGTAAACTAATTAGAACACTCTCGAAATGTTTCTTAAAATAAGCAGGTTTTTAAGTTGAAAATATAAGTAACTATTATTATCATATATATTTTAATAGTTAAATGTATATAGTAATGACATATTATTCGGGCAAACACTGAGCCAATAGATATTTGATTTTCCTTAATTAAATTTAACATGTAATTTTCTAAGATTTTTATGTTGGTGCAGGGCAACTGTAGACACTAATGGCTTTCTGATAGTTCAGTTGCCGTATGTTGATAATTCACTAAATTCTAATGCTACACGCGATTTTTTCTTTATAAATTTAACCTTTTCTCGACTTCAATAGCTATAACTTTTATCATTTTGTAAACATAAGAATAGGTAGTCAATTTTGTAATAATTTTATGTTGAAAGTGGTTCTATTATGTTCTAGCGTTCATTTGTGGGTTTTGACGAGTGTTTTTTTAGAATTCTAACCTCTGTCTTAGCAGTTATGATATGTCTGATATTTTAACATTGTGCGTTTGTGTCATTAATGAGACCATATTAAAAGTTAAACAATTTTTTAACAGAAATCTGTGACTGTAGGTGTTAAACAAAATTATTCATGTATACTGTTTTCGTTAGTGCGGAATTTCTTTTAAAGCAATCAAATCTAAATGTAGTTTTCTTCTGCGCAGAGAAGTTGCTTCTAATATATTATTAAATACGTTCTACTCGAAGTTCTTGCAGCATGCGAATTTTGAAAATTTGTTTTCAATATTTCCCATTTTACATGCTACATTTACATAACTATCATTATAGAGGTCAAGTTGTAATAGATAAATTAAGTTATTTTTTAGTGAGAGAAAGTTAAATTCGCTGTTTTTTTTAGAACTGAGTGGTTCTAGTTTTTTTTTTTCTTTATTGTATATCTTCCTGGACATTCAAAAAATCTAAATATATTTTTTAAAACCGTTTTTAATATTAGTAGATATTTATCACAAACTAAAAATCTAGAATATACTAAGAAATATTGCTAGAAAGAAAAGCACATTGGGTCAAAAGTAAACACGTCAACAAACAAAAATCAGACACCAGGAACTTTCAAATGCACACTTAAGTTTCGAGATATGTGTGTTTGCCAACTCTGTGGCAAATAGAACAAAGCCTTTGGGATGTGGTCTTATTTGTAGAGGTGCTTTATACGAAATCTTTTAAAAGTGCTGGGATTTCTATGTTCGGTATTTTATAGGTTATTCCAAAGTGTATTGCTTGACGGTTTGAGTATTGAAATGCAATAATATTGCAAAGTATATTTCAAATATGTCGAGGATGAAGCTAGAAAAAAGATGACGTTATCTCTCGGCGAAAAAAGTATAACCGAAACAATTTTTATGATGCAAATAACATACATAAAAATCCAGGTTTTTGAATAAAAAATAATTATCGATTTTTTTACTTTATTTTAAAACTTTATCATAAATAATATTGATAAACAACACTGGTCAACACAAGTCTTGTTTCCTTTATTTTTTTTTCTGTTATTGGATATTTCTATGGCCCTGACTATGAAAAAAATACTGGGAGATTGCTAACAGCTTTACCTTTTGAAATATACAGTTTTATTATTTTGCCAAAAAAATAATATATTATGTTAACAAAATTTCTATTAAACACTAGCAAATGATCTTTTATAAGATTTCTTGAATGAACGACTTTAGGTAGATCTCGTTGCAAACTCCAGCAGTAGTCTGCCATCATATGTGAGTCCCACCGCCCCTGATAACGCTCTTCCATTGTCCGAAGATCCTGATGAAATCTTTCACCCTGCTCCTCACTAAAATCACCCAGATTTTGTGGAAATCGGTCTAAATGCGAGTGCAGGAAGTGGATTTTTTATGCTCATGTTGCACCCTAGCTCTTGCATGTTCGATAGCATGCACTCAACAAGCTCGACATGGTCGTCAGATTTCTTTTTGCCTAGGAAGCTACTCATAACCAAAACAAATGAATTCCAAGCTTTGGATTCGACTTCAGTCATTGATTTGACAAAATTAGAATCTTTCACGAGTTGCCTAATCTGTGGCCCATCAAAAATACCAGCTTTCAATTTTTCTGAACTTAATCCTGGAAACTTGCGTGAAAGAAAATTAAAACATTCGCCACTTTTGTCAAGCGCCTTCACAAACTGTTTCATTATGCCGAGTTTAATATGAAGTGGTGGAAGTATGATGCGGTCTCGGCTAACTAAAGGCACGTTTATAACATTTTTTGTGCCAACTTTTAGCTCCACCAACATCGTTACAAAAAACTAAATCCTTTTCTTGAGAAAAATACGGTAACAGATTTTTTTCTCGGGTACGATAAAATATAACGTTGGTTTCCGCAGTAAGCAAATTTTTTTCTTTTAAACGAGATGCTAAAATTTCAGAAGCTTCTTTTGGTAAGTTCAGATCTCTTACTAAGTCATTTAGTTCTTTCTGATTAAATGGTTGAGGTTCTGAAAGGCTACATTTGTAGTCTGAATCAGAGTCTTCACTTGATGTATTTCGTTCGGGTTCACAGAGATTTGGATCATCAGAAGATTTAGATGTGCTGGGTTGTACTTCTTGTGATTTTAATTGAGGTCGTTGAGCAGAAGATAAGTTAGGATATGACCACTTACTTCAATTTCCAGGGTTAATTCCGTTTATTTTCACAACGCAGAAGTAGCAATCGTCATGATGGTTTCGAGGTTCTCACCAAATCATGGGTGTTACGAACATTATTGCATCTCTTTTCACATTTCTGGCATACAATATGAGGAACCCATGGCTTGTCCTGATTACACAATTTTATTTTAAAGTATTGATGATACGCAGTTTTCACAAAGTCCGATATAGGTCTTCGATATTTTGCAAATATATATTCACCACAAATATAGCAAAAACAATCGGGATTAAGCACACAACATCTTCTTGACGAAGCCATATCTAAAACAACAACAAAATATATTTTAGTGTCCAATAAAAAACGAAAATCTAAGTAAAAATAGTAAATGAGGGTAGTTAGCTAGAACTCAAAAACAAAAGCTGTTAGAGAAAAATTGTTGCCATATTTAAAAAATACTCGTCAATTTGAGATAGAAACAAAAAAAAAAAAAAATCACAGGAAACAAGCAATTTTCTTTTTTTTGTTGACCAGTGTAATCGATGCGAAAAACTTTTTAAATATATTTTACAATTAATTATAGTTAAATTAAAATTTATAAGATTTTAAAAAAAAAAATCACGTGATTACGAGAGCGCCGCGATTGGCTGCCATGTTTGTGACGTCAGTATGTTAAAGTATTTTCACGTAAGTCAACAGTTTCTATCTGTGTATATACTGTCAAAATTTTTGACGTTTATGGCAAAAAAATTATTGTTTGTTACTAATTTAATTCAGTAATGTGTGACAAAGGGTTCATAAAGGACAATTCTGATAATATACCTATTGTGGGTGTTTTTGTGGTCACAGATTTTCTCAAAAATGACATTCAGTTCAATTCAGCTAAATTTTCTAAAGCATCAATGTGAGTTTTTTAACAAATATTGTAAATGTTAATAAAAAACAAAATATTTATACTTACGTCGAAGTAATCTTCACAACAGAAAAAATTTGATGTTGTTTTAGGATTAATACGACGTGCTGCTTGGAACCACTGATTTCGACGTTTAACATCTTGTGACATTTAAAAACATTTTTTTCGGCAGTTGTTTTTGTAGTATTCGTACAAAATGGTACGAAACAGGCACGATAACTTTTTAGATTAGACATTTTCAATAAATTTATCAATACACTGGTGATAATAACAAGAATAAATTGATTGAAAAACTAAAATATTCGTATCAGCTATCTTTGATGTCACATGCGCTAGTATTTTTTTCGGAAACTGTCGGCGCGTCGTCGGTACTAAGTTTAAAAATTTATTTTCAATTTGATATAACTTTTTAATTAAAACGAAAAAAAAAATAATAATAATAAAAATAGTTTTGTTGCAAGACTTATATATGATCTTTCCATTTATGACTATTTTTTTTTCAAAACCCGAATTGTCTAAGGTGTGTGGTTTTTAAACATGATTAACGATTTTCTCCGAAATTATTTGACATAGAAAGTTAAAATTTGGCACAAATATAGGAATTGATGACCCAATCAGAGCGGTGTAGTTCTGAAAGTTAAATTTTGACTTAAGGGGTTTCGGGAAGTGAAATCGGAAGTGAAAAATAAAATTTTTGACCAGGTCTTCAAGTGGAGTGTCAAATAAAAGTTTCAGAGTTCAGTGTTCAAAAATATATTCACACACTTTTTCTTCCTATTATTTAAAAAAAAATACCAAAAATCTGCCTCCCCCTATCTCGAAAAGTACTCATCAAAAAATTTTGAAGAAATTCTGGAATATTCTCCATAACGTGTAGATTGAGCGAAAATTATCATGAGTTGATTGATAATTTGTCTGGTAAAAAAATAACTAGGAAAACTATGTTTCTCGATAAATAGTGGAGGTTTTATTAATATACGTTTCAGTACATTAGGGCTCGTCCGTCGCTTGTGTACTGAGACAAAAGAACTTTATTTTATTTGTTTATAATTAAACAAATATTTAGGTAGTAAATATTTGTTTTATACTTTTATTACTAGATTCTAAATTGAGCTAGATTGATTTATTGGCTATTAGGTAGTTAAGATGCTATAACTATTATAGTTTATTGACTAAGAAAAAACGTAAAAATACAAATTGGATCTTAAGACATATACATGTTAGGGATCTAATTAACGTAGCCTAGGTAAGGATTTTACCTTATTTTAAAAGTAATCACCGTACGAAACACTAATTGCGCAGGTCGACTTGCACTTAGCTGTTTTTTTTTGCTTGCAGTCGTCTAGTTGTTAAAATTCAAAACGACTTGGCTGAAATTTTTTATTTCTCAACGCTCAAAGCATGTTGAACGTATAAGACGGCCTTCTAAAAGAATATCTTTTTCAAATGTTCAGGAAGCTTTTAATAATAGATTTTTTTAGGTGAAGAATTATTTTTTTCATTTACCTCTAGAAAATTCTGAACATACTTATTACGCTTTAGTAAAAATATGGAAAATCTCATTTGAATAACAGATTCGGCACTAAAAGCTTATTATGGATATTATCAAAAAAGTAATAAGTTCTTAGTACTGTTTATTAACATGTCGCATTTCTTTTAGGGGATCTCCAGTAGCGTAAATACAATTTAACCTGTAGTTTAATATAGCTTAGTCTTAAGTTAATATCGAGTATGGTCGTGAGTGCTCGTTGACGCTAAATATAGCGTTTGAGCTATAGGAAATTACTTCAAGCTAAGTCGTTGGAAATGCAACATATAAGCTAATGAAAAGATGGGATACTACGAGCCATTTTAAGTTCAAGCTGAAAAGAGCACCTGATCTATCATAGTCTACCTGATCAAGAAAACTTTTTACCAAGAAGTTACAGTCACTTCTACATAAACAGGAAATTTCCTTTTTCGATAATGTGCGGAGGTACTGTTTGGAAATTATATTCCATCCATGTCTAAGTAAGTCGACTTTATCGTGTGAATATTTCGAAAAACAATTTAATACTAAATATAATATGCCAGTATGACACACAAAAATGTCCAGAAATTTGAGTAGTAGAATGTAATTAAATACAGAATGTGTCCCAAATAAGCTCAGATTTCATCGGCGTAATACACGAATGCCACGGATAGAAGGGGCAAGGGGGATATTAAGCTTTATCCTGGTCTTTAAAAATTTAGTTGTTATGGAGCAGGGTATGACTATTTTGTTTCAAACAAGGATTCTGTAACTTTGGGTAAATCCCTTGAGTCTACTATCATTTATGTAGCATAAATAAAGCTTCGAGTGTTCCACCGATTGAAAAATGCGTGCAAAAGTTCGAAGAAATTGGTTCGATTTTAAAGAAACCTCAGGCAAAACGGCTGAGGAAATTAAGAACCGATGCTAACGTAGAGTGCATTCGAATGTCTCAATATCCAAACGATCAAGTACCGTAAACGTGCCCACAAGTTCGTTACAACGCATTTCGCGCAAAGATTTATGTCTGCCCACCAACAAAATACACTTGTTGCAAGAATTAAGGCTAACTTATACTGGTCAACGATTCAACATCATTAATTAAATGTATGAGCGTTTTTAAACATTTACGAATATCCTGTTCTTAAAACAGGTTCTTCTTCTTCTTAAAGTGCCTATTCGATTCGAATGTTGGCAATCATTCTGGCTGTTATTACTTTATCCACTGCAGCTCTGAAAAGACCGGTAGTATTTGTTGAGAACCAATTTCGCAGCTTGTTTAGCCAGGAGATACGTCTGCGTTCTGGTCCTCTTTGTCCAAAAACCTTTCCTTCGAGTATTTGCTTTAGTAATCCATATCTGTGGGAATTTCTCGTTATGTGTATTAACAGTTTCCACAATTTTCAAAATTCTACGATATAGCCATAATTCAAATGCTTCAAGTTTCTTAGAAACGGCTTCAGTCAGCGTCCAAGATTCCACACTATAGAGAAGGATACTGAACACATAACATCTTCGGAGTCTTATTTTTGTGCTTAATTTTATTGCTGAGCTTTAAAAAAGGAATGGCATTTTGAGGAACACTGCTTTAGCTTTTTCGATACGGTAACGAGTTTCCTGCGAGTGACCCCACTGTACGTTTATCATGGTACGTAGATATGGATATTGTGGAGTGCTTTGTATTTGTTGATTGTTAACCTTCAACTAGGTAGTAGGAACCAGATACTTGCTGATTACCATGTACCTTGTTTTGCTGATATTAAATTCAAGGCTGAATTACTGACTTCGTTTATTTTCGTCATAAGATGTTGAAGACATTTTAAGTTATCATCCATAACTGCCGTATCGTCAGCTTAACGAATATTATTTATTCGTTCTTCATTAAGCAGTATTCCTTCTTCATCTTCTTCCATTGCCACTATGAAGATTTGCTCAGAGTATACGAGGCTGGTTTGAAAAGTCCGTGCAAAAATAAAAACTACTTATGTGTTTGGGGTAAACCTTTTTTATTTTTCGACATAGTCTCCTTTTAGGCTTATACACTTCGTCCAAGGATGTTCTAGTTTGTTGATCCCTTCCGAATAATAGGATTTGTCCAAGTCTGCAAAATATCCATTAGTGTCTGCAATCACCTCCTCGTTTGAATAAAATCTTTGTCCCGCCAGCCATTTCTTCAAATTGGGGAACAAATAGTAGTCCGAGGGAGCCAAGTCTGGAGAATAGGGGGGGTGTGAAACGAGTTGGAATCCTATTTCCATTAATTTTGCGACCACAACTGCTGAGGTGTGTGCTGGTGCGTTGTCGTGATGGAAAAGGACTTTCTTGTGGGCCAATCGCGGGCGTTTTTCTTGCAGCTCGGTTTTCAAACGGTCCAATAACGATGAATAATATTCACCTGTAATAGTTTTACCCTTTTCCAGATAGTCGATGAGGATTATCCCTTGCGAATCCCAAAAGACAGTCGCCATAACCTTTCCGGCCGAAGGAACGGTCTTCGCCTTTTTTGGTGCAGATTCCCCCTTTGGTAACCCATTGTTTAGATTGTTGTTTGGTCTCAGGAGTATAGTAATGTATCCATGTTTCATCCACAGTGACGAAACGACGCTTAAAGTCCTCCGGATTCTTCTGGAACAGCTGCAAACCATCCTTGCAACATTTCACACGATTCCGTTTTTGGTCAAGCGTGAGCAATCGCGGCACCCATCTTGCGGATAGCTTTCTCATGTCCAAATGTTTATGCAAAATATTATGTACCCGTTCAGTCGAGATGCCCACAGCACTAGCAATCTCACGCACCTTAACTCTTCTGTCATCCATCACCATATCATGGATTTGATCAATGATTTCTGGAGTCGTAACCTCCACAGGCCGTCCAGAACGTTCAGCGTCCCTTGTGCCCATATGGCCAGTCCGAAAATTTTGAAACCACTTATAAACTGTTCTAATCGAAGGTGCAGAGTCACCATAATGTTTATCAAGCTTCTCTTTAGTCTCCTGAGGCGTTTTGCCTTTCATAAAGTAATGTTTAATCACCACACGAAATTCTTTTTCGTCCATTTCTTGAAAATCACTCGACTTCCTTGATTCACACGAATGCCAAACACAAAGAAATAGACCAATATGGCTGAAACTTGGTGTGCGTTCATTCAAGAGATGCTACTAACTAAACATGACCTCGATACGCGCCGGTGGTGCCATCTCTCGGACTTTGCACGGACTTTTCAAACAAACCAGCCTCGTATATTAAACAATTAAACAAACTCTATCAGAGGCCTTTTGGTAGTCGATCAGGCACAGATATACGTTACAATTTACGTCTCGACATCGCTGAATCAAAATCTGCATAGAGAATAAGTCATCTCTGGTTCCCATCGCACTACGAAAGCCAAATTGGGTAGTTGACATGTTTTCTTCACTCAACTTGTATATTCTTCTGTGAATGATTGTTAAAAATGTTTTTACAAGGTAACTTATGAGGCTAATTGTTCAATATTCTCCGCATTTTTTAGAGCCTACATTTTTTGAGATCGTTATAAACTTAGACTTTAACCAGCTTTCTGGTATTCTGCCTAAATCATAGATTTTATTGTAGATTATCGTAAACGCCTTAATCCCATCCTTATCTAAGAGCTTAAGAAACTCTCGACGGAACTTGGAGTCCGACGAATCCAAAATTAAAGCATCAAAAGCCTTTAACATTCCACTAAGGCGTATTTTTTTGAGAACGATAGAGGCCGCAGACGGGAGCAACATTACAGATTTTAAAAATATATTTGCTAGTCATTAAATGAATTTGATATTTGGCATAAGTTTACTTCGGCGCACTTTGATTTGACATCGATGCAATTTTTCTTGTAGGGATATCTCAAAATTAGAGTTTAAAGTAACAAATCTCTCATGTTGAGACTCCTTCTCTATGGTAATTTATTAGACATCTCAAAGTTGCCATTAGTTACAGTTTTGTAAAGCAATAATCCACATAATAAAGAACCCCGCACCAATCTTCCTGTAGATTTGACTAATTTTTGGATATGTTGTAGTCCTCGACGTTCTGAACAAATGTCTTCATGGATATAACATGATTCAATGGATGGAGTTCCCGCTACGGGTCTTCCAATCACAGAATCAGCATATGTGTTGAATACTAATATTTCTTCCTATTTATGAATGACTAAATGGCCTGTGTGCGTGAATTTATATCCGCAGGACCGAGGGTATTCTTATCAGTATTCGATGAAGATAATTAACTATGAGAGTTTGATACTGACGGCATTTGCACGCCCAGAAGATCTATGCTCTCTCTCCCCACTAGCCTTTTTTGACCCGCAGTGGACAGGCATATTTAATCATTTTTATCAAATACTGACAAGAATATCTTCGGTTCTGCGGATACAAATTCAAGCACGCAGGCTATTCAATCACTCATAATTACGGAGAAGAATTAGTGTTTAATAATGCTGATTGTATGATTGAAATCATGTTATGTCCATGGAGACATTTGTTCAGAACGACGAGAACATATCCAAAGTTAGCCAAATCCGCAGACAGATATATTCCCATAACATTGGTGGGGAGTTCTTTAATTCTAATTTTAATCTTTACTTTAAATAAGTGCAGTAAATACCAACTACTGTAGCACTTTACCATCTACGTTTTTTTTAATAAATTATTTAAAATGGAATTAATACGTACGTAACACCCCTTACTACTTTGACGTGAACTTATAAAGACACAAAAGTAGTTTATTAAAACAAGCAGGTTTTTAAGTTGAAAATATAAGTAACTATTATTTTTATATAGTAATAAATAGTTAAATGTACATTTAGTAATAACATAATATTCGGGCAAACATAGTACATATTTGATCTTGACTGAAATATTTCATGGCACTGGTTATCACCAAATGGCCAGCTTAATTTTTAATAATTTATTATATATTTTTAATATATATTATATATAAATCTATATATATATATATATATATATATATATATATATATATATATATATATATATATATGGGACAAATCACAAACACCCAGCCGATACACGAAATCGAACCGCTAACATCCTAATTCACAATTAGGCTCCTTAGCCCACTGCGCCATCGAGGCCGGCTTATTTGATCTTCTTTAATTAAGTAATTTTCCGAGTCTCTTTTGCTGGTGCAGGGCAACTGTAGACACTGCTGGCTTTCTAAAAGTTCAGTTAATGTGTGTTGACAATTCACTAAATTCTAATGCCACACGCGATTTTTTTTTTAGAAATTTAACTTTTTCTCGACTTCAATACCTATAACTTTTATCATTTTGTAAACATAAGAATACGTAATGAACTTCGTAATACTCAGTTTATGTGGAAAGTGGTTCTGTTATGCTCTAGTGTTCGTGTGTGGGTTTTGACGAGTATTTCTTAGAATTTTAATCTCTGTCTTAGCAGACATGATAAAAAGTTTAATATTTCTACATTGTGCCATTGTGTCATTAATAAAACTATAATAAAAGTTAAACAATTTCTCTAAGAGAAATTTACTGACTGTAGATGTTAAACGAAATTATTTGTGTATACTTTTTTTTGGTTAGTGCGGGATTTCTTTTAAAACACTAAAATTTAAACGTAGTTTACTTCTGCGCAGAGGAGTTGCTTCGAATATATCATTGAATTAGTTCTAGTCGAAGTTCTTGCAGCAGGCGAATTTTGAAAATTTGTTTTCAATATTTTCCACTTTACATGCTACATATTTGTCATTACAGACATCAAGTTGTAATAATTAAATTAAATTATTTTTTAGAGAAAGTTATCTCAATATTAAAGTTTAAAGTAAAAAACCTCGCATTTTGAGACACCTTCTCTGTGATGATCTATTGGACATCTCAAAGTTGCCATTAGTTATAATATATTTAATTCTAGTTTTAATCTTTACTTTAAATAAGTGCAATAAATACCAACTACTACAACATTTTACCCTATCCTTTTTTTTATAAAATTTTATACTTATATTTAAAATGAAATTAATACGTACATAACACCCCTTATTACTTTGATGTGAACTTATAAAGACACAAAAGTATTTTTGTTTATTAAAAGATAATCCTATTAGATGGGTTGCTGATGAAGAAATCTGGTCCCAAACATAAAGGAATTTAATCTAACGTTTAATTTAACTAGACGTCGATAAACTTTTCAATAGGTATTAAAAGATCATTTTTCAATAAACTTTGCCAATTTGCAATATTTTCTGAAAAAATATTTTTCTCTTAATACTTTTCATTATCTAAATAAGCCTGATTGTCGACATAGAGGTTTGAAGGTTAGATTGTTGCTGACAGCGATGCACCACTGCCCTTAAACCCATATTAAAAACTTACGCTCCCTCTCAGCTTTGATAAACTTAGCTTTGACAAAGGCGATCTTTTATTTTACGTGGTCCAGTAATGTTGTAAACTTTGTTCAAATTTATTACAAATGAGTATATATATATATATATATATATATATATAATATATATATATATATATATATATATATATATATATATATATATATATATATATACATATACATATATATATATATATATATATATATATATATATATATATATATATATATATATATATATATATATATATATATATATACTAGCCTTGCCAGCGGCTTCGCTCGCGTGGACTTGATTCACCTTTATCGTCACTGCTTATTCGGTATGTTTATATTATTATATAGTTCAATGGGCCTTAGAGGCTCATGGCTTTGTTGCATACTTGTCTCCTGTTAGCTTTTCTCAGTGCGGGATTCCCATCAACTCCGGATCTTGCTTTACTGCCTGAATCCATGTAGATCGAGGTCTACCCTTACCTTTTCTTCCAACCACTCCTCTTATTAGGGCTTTCTTTGCCTGTCTTTCTTCCTTCATCCTTGCCACGTGTCCATAAGGGGTTTCGGATATAGGCATTTTAATTCGTAGTTTGTTCTTCTTCTCCACAGTCCCTCTTCTTTCCTTCCTCTGTAGATTCTTCTCAAAGCTTTCCTTTCCCACACCTCCAACGTCTCCTTTTCTCTTGCATTCAGTTTCCACGTTTCGCATCCATATGTCACCGTGGGTCTGACAACTGTCATATATATTCTTTCTTTTGCTTTTCTTGATACATCCTTGGATTTCAGTATTGGATTCATTACCCCCAAACATCTCTGTCCTTTCGCTATTCTTTCTTGTATCTCCGTCCTTGCTTGTCCACTCTCTGTTATTGTTACTCCCAGATAATTAAATTTGTCTACTTTTTCAATCATATATCTTTTTCCTAAGTTGTCTATTATATCTAAACTTTTGTTGTTTTTATTATCCTTCTTCTTTGCAATTTCCATGTATTTTGTTTTTTCCTCATTTATCTTTAGTCCTCTCATCCTTCCCCTTTCTTCTATCCTACGTTTGGCATTGGTAGGTTTGTTGGTATATCGTTCCATTTGTTTTTATTTCTGACTCCCGGATTATTTTCTCTAGTACAAAATTAAATAGACATGTCGATACTGGTTCCCCCTGTCTTAATCCTCTCTTCACCTTAAACTTGTCTGATACTTTTCCCTCAACCAACACTCTATTTTCTGTGTCATTCAGGATCATTCTCATCATGCGAATCAATTTACTTGGAATTTTTAGTTCTTTCATTATCTTGTAGAGTTCTTCTCTATCTACAGAGTCATATGCTTCTCTGAAATCCACAAAGACCAAGTGTAGTGCCAAATTTTGTTCTAAGCTATTATCTTAGATTTGCTTATTCGAAAATATCTGGTCTGTAACCGATCTATTTTTTCCTGAATCCACACTGGTACTCTTCCAGAATAGACTCGGCTTTCTCTGCTAATCTGTTTTTGATAGTCAACACTACTATCTTGTACACGACATCCAGTAAGGCTATTGGTCTATAATTAGCAATATAGTTTTTTCTCCTTTTTATATATTGGACAAATGAGCGACTCTCTCCAGCTCACTGGCATCTTTTCTGTTTCCCATATTTCTTGCACCACCAGGCATATTTCATTTTCCAGATCTACTCCTCCAGCTTTTATCAGTTCTACAATTTCCACCAGGGGCCTTATTTTTTTTTTGATTCTGAGTATTTCTCTTATTTCTTCTTTGCCGAATTTATTTGTCCCCTCCTGTTAATTTTGCTTCCTCTTTCTCATTCATTTCATGTTCATCTCCATTTAGTGTTTCTTTAAAGTATTCCCCCCATCTATTCAGTCTTTCTGCGAAGCTTACTGCTTAACTTCCATCTTTTTTCCTACATATTAGCGTTTTGTCTCTGTTTATTCCCTTTGTATTTTATAAGAAAAAAACACGTAAATCGGATAAGTGGTTCTTGAGTGCTAAGCGCAGTAATGGATAGACAGACAGTCAGAGAGACGTTACGTTTTATATATATTATAGATTTTTTTTGACATATATTAAATTTAGAATTAAAAAAAAATCACGTAAATCGGATGAGTGGTTCTCGAATGATACGCACACTAACGGAAAGACAGACGGAGAGCCGTTGCGTTTTATATATATTATATAGATTATTATTATTATTATATAACCTTGTCAGAGAACAAATATATGAATTTAAAAAATCACGTAAATCGGATAAGTGGTTCTCGAGGGATAAGGGCACTAACGGACAGACAGGCAGACAGAGAGACGTTGTATTTTACATATGTTATAGATATAGATTACTATTATTACTATATAGCCTGGCTAAAGAATATATGTATGAATTTAAAGAAGACACGTAAATCGGATAAGTGGTTCTCGCCTGATAAACGCACTAATGGACAGACAGACAGACAGAGAGACATTGCATTTTATATATATTATAGATTATAGATATTCTCTGCTACATAATATTGTTCCAAATTTAATGGTTTATGCTGTGTACTGCAAGGGAACGAGTTAGCGGCAAACTTTTTTCCGACTTCATTCACTATTATAGTTACTACTCATTCCCTATGCTACCTGTCGTAATAAAATATAGCCTATAACCTGGCCAGAGAACATATGTATGTTAAAAAAAAAAGTACGTAAATCGGATAAGTGGTTCTGTAGTGATAAGCGCACTAACGGACAGACAGACAGAGAGACGTTGCATTATATATATATATATATATATATATATATATATAAATACATATATATATATATATATATATATATATATATATATATATATATATATATATATATGTATCTATAATATATATAAAATGCAACGTCTCTCTGTCTGTCTGTCTGTTTGTCCGTTAGTGCGCCTATCACTGAAGAACAACTTATCCGATTAACGTACTTTTTTTTTTTAAACATACATATGTTCTCTGGCCAGGTTATAGGCTATATTTTATTACGATAGGTAGCATAAGGAATGAGCAGTGATGTAAAATAGTGAATGATGTCGGAAATAAGTTTGCCGCTAGCGCGTGCCTTTGCAATACACAGCCTAAACCATTAAATATGGAACAATATTATGTAGCAAAGAATATCTGTAATCTATAATCTATAATATATATATATATATATATATATATATATATATATATATATATATATATATATATATATATATATATATAAAATGCAATGTCTCTCTGTCTGTCTGTCTGTCTGTCCATTAGTGCGTTTATCACGCGGGAACCACTTATCCGATTTACCTGTCTTTTTTTAAATTCATACATATATTCTTTGGCCAGGTTATATAATAATAATAATCTATATCTATAATATATAAAATGCAATATTTGTCTGTCTGTCTGTCTGTCCGTTAATGCGCTGATCCCTCGAGAACCACTTATCCGATTTACGTGATTTTTTAAATTCATACATATGTTCTCTGACCAGGTTATAGGTATATATTTTTATTACATCTATAATATATATAAAATGCAACGTATCTCTGTCTGTCTGTCTCTCCGTTAGTGCGCTTATCACTGGAGAACCACTTATCCGATTTTCGTACTTTTTTTTTTTAAACATACATATGTTCTCCGGCCAGGTTATAGGCTATATTTTATTACGATAGATAGCATAAGGAATGAGCAGTGACAATAATAGTAAATAAAGTCGGACAAAGTTTGCCGCTAGCGCGTTCTCTTGCAATACACAGTCCAAACCATTAAATATGGAACAATATTATGTAGTAGAGACTATCTATAATATATATAAAATGCAATATCTCTCTGTCCGTCTGTCTGTCCGTCCATTAGTGTGCTTATCACTGGAGAACCACTTATCCGATTTACGTGCTTTTTTTTTTAAACATACGTATGTTCTCTGGCCAGGTTATAGGATATATTTTATTGGGTGACATAAGGAATAAGCAGTGACGATAATAGTGAATCAAGTCGGAGAAAAGTTTACCGCTAGCGCGTTTCTCTTGCAATACACTCCCTAAAGCATTAAATATGGAACAATATCATGTAGCAAAGAATACAATATATATAAAATGCAACGTCTCTCTGTCTGTCCGTTAGTGCGCTTATCGCTCGAGAACCACTTATCCGATTTACGTGTTTTTATAAATTTATACATATGTTCTATATAATTCGATATAAGCCTAGATAATGGGAGATAATGTGAGATAATGAGAGATAAGGAGAAATAATGGGAGATAAGTCGAGATAAGCCTCGATAATGGGAGATATGGTGAGATAATGGGAGGTAAGTATAAATAATGGGGGATAAGGAGAGATAATGGGGGATAAACAGAGATAAGTCTAGATAATGGGAGTTATGGTGAGATAATGGGAGATAAGGAGAAATAATGCGAGATAAGGAGAAATAATGGGAGATAAGCCTAGATAATGGGAAATAAGGTGAGATAATGGGAGATAAGGAGAAATAATGGGAGATAAGGAGAAATAATGGGAGATGAGCAGAGATAAGCCTAGATAATGGAAATTATGTAGAGATAATGGGAGACAAGGAGAAATATTGGGAGATAAGAAGAAATAATGGGAGATATTTTATTACGTTGGGTAACATAAGGAATAAGCAGTGACGATAGTAGTGAATCAAGTCCACGCGAGCGGAGCCGCGGGCTCGGCTAGTATATATATATATATATATATATATATATATATATATATATATATATATATATATATATATATATATATATATATAAATGTACAAAGATTAGTCCGCTTAATCCCGCCATATTTTTTGATTCTATCCTATCAGTTAAGATGAAAATCATAATTAATTAATTAATCTATAAATTGACTGTTTCTTTAAAAATACGACTGATCTGTTAAAAGGTGTTTCTTTAAGCTATCTATCTAATCATAACAATGACACATATACTTGATTGTAAAATTAATGTCCCTATTCTAAATAATTTGGTGAGATTTTGTATTGTATCCTGCAGTGTTGTTCTTTTCTTCATAAATTATTTAAATGTCCGAACATTAATATCTAAACATAGATTGCTGAGCACGTTTATAAACTGTAAATTTCACGAAACGGCAACACCTTTCACATTAACCATAAAATCTGTTCAAGGGCCGGGGGGCATATGGATAGAGCTTATAGACACACAAGGAAAACAGGAGAACACTAAAAGCAGAGCGTCACACATATTTGAAAAATATCTTTGCTAGTCCTTTAAAAAATTTAACATTAGTTCGCCATTATAGACTCCGATTTGACACCGATGTAATATTTGTTGTGTATATTTCAAAATTAGGGTTTAATGGTTTAAAGTTATCATTAGTTACAGGTTTGTAAATAAATAATCCGGTTAATTAATTTAATTCTAAGTTTGTTCTTTGCTTCAAATAAGCACATTAAATACCAACTTCTATAACATTTTACTTTATCTTTTTTTTACAAAACTTTATATTTGTATTTAAAATGGAACTAATACATACATAAAATCGCTTTTTACTTTAACGTGAACTTATAATGACACAAAGGTGTTTTTGTTTGTTAAACTATAATCCTATTAGATGGGTTGCTAATGAATAAGTTTGTTTCCAAACACAAAAGGTTTTAATCTAACTTTTAATCTACCTAGTTAATAAACTTTTCAATAGGTATTAAAAGAGTGTCAAGTTAACCTTTGAACAATGAAAATTATCTCCTTTAACCCAGTGTCTCATCGTTTCGACGTTTATGGCTTTGTCCAGGTGGCCTATGATCCTACCAGAGTATGGTATTTTAGTGACCTTAATCGATCTAACATATATTTCTAATCGTAATTTAGTTTGATTCTCGTGTATACTTCCGATTTTTATATCTGATTATACATTTGCCATTTGTGACTTGGGGATAAAGATAAACATGATGAAACCTAAACTTGTAAGAATTTTAAACTTTTTATCTTGACATGATCTTTATGCTGCTCCATATTACTTATGAAATGGATGTAGAAAAATTGATATTTTTCTTAATTTTAATTACTTTTTAATCACCATGCTCCACTATGAACGATTAGTGTGATACAGCCTAGAACACGTTGGCTCAATATTGAGACATTTAATAGGAAAAGCGAGATCGGACACTCGTTTTAAGGCCTCTAGGTCCGGTAAACACTGACAAACTTAACACTTAGTTATATTCGCAGGTAGAAAAAGGTGATGAGGCGGTAATGAGGCGATAATGAGGGAGAATCTAATAAGAAACTCTGAAAAATCTTAAGAGATTTGAACATGGGGAAGAATAGTTACTATATAATAAAATACTTGCATATATATATATATATATATATATATATATATATATATATATATATATAACAACGTCTCTCTGTCTGTCCGTTAGTGCGCTTATCACTCGAGAACCACTTATTCGATTTACGTGTTTTTTTTTTTTTAAAATTCATACATATATTCTCTGGCCAGATTATCGGATATATTTTATTATGTTAGATAAGGATTCCTTTTTGTACAATATCTCCCCCTCCCAGGGTCATCCAAATGTCATCATCTTCATTAGCTTATTTCATCCATAGACGATGTAAGCCTTCCCAAGTTGTCTCCAATGAGCTCTGCTGCTGTTTTTGCATTCAATTGTGTCCGGCTAATATTTTTATGTCATCCGTCTATCTTGTCTGTGGTCTATCTCTCCATCTATTGTGTTTTCTAGGCCTCCATTCAACTATATGGCGTGTCCTCTGTTATCATTCATCCCTGCCCAATTCCCCCTTAATATACCTATTCGTTATAATATATCTGTCACTTTTGATCTTCTTCCTATTCCGATGTTAGGAATACGATCTTGAAATCTAATATTTAGCATTCTCCTCTCCATTGCTCTTTGGGTTACCTGGAGTTTATTTATTATACTTTTAATTAAAGCCCACGTTTCAGTGCCATATGCTATTATCGGGAGAATATATTGATCGAATACTCTGACTTTTATTATATTTGGAATGTCCAATTTAAATGTTTTGATATTTTAATTTTTTGTCCTAAATATATGATGTTTGTACCTTTCCTATTTTTTCACCTTCTATTAACAGTTTCTGGCTGTTACCTTCACTTTCTTTTTCCGGATATTTGGTTTTGGTGAAGTTTATTTTTAGACCTAATTCTCGAGACTTTGAACATGTCTTCTAGAGTTAACGTGAACAGCTTTGGAGGTATAGAGTCGCCTTTTCTAATTCCTCTTTTACATTTGATTTGATTTGTTTTTTCTTCAAGCATTATTTGTAATGTGGCATTTTTATATATGTATTCAAGAAGAGTTGTGAATCTTTCATCGACTCTGCTGTTACTTGAGACCTTAAGGACATCCCATATCTCTATTAAATCAAATGCTGGTTGATAACTGTCTAATTTGTTCGTTAATCTATATGTTACGTTTCTAGTGAGGATTTCGTATAATACAGATAACAGGCTGATGGGTCTGTAATTCCCCAATATAAATTTGTTCCCTTTTAAGCACAATCAAGGCGTTTACCCCATGGTGTTGATATTTTTACTTTCTATAAGGCACCTGTTAAATAGAACTTGAAGACATTGTGTTATCGATGCCCCTCCATACCTTATCATTTCTATAGTTATTTGATCGTCCCCGGGTTCTTTGTTGTTGTGCATATTTTGTAAGACGTTCATTATTTCATCCGTTGTTACATCGGGAATTTTTTCAGATCCCACCTTTCCTACTATCACTCTATTTCCTTCTTCTTTCCTGGGCGGTGGCGATATTTTCGTGACATATTATATTTTTCTGTAGCTTTCTTTAGCTTTTTGATTTGTGTAATCTCTTGGTTATCGTTATTTATAAGTTTTATTATTTGATGTTACCCTTCATTTATTTGTTTAGGTGTTTCAAACTTTCTTCCTCTTTCAGAATTTCTTTTATTTTCGAATTTTTGTCCTGTCTGAGGTCTTCCCTGATCTTTTTCTTTATTTTTTTTTATCAATTTTTGCCAATTCTATTCTACCATTTGTAGAATCATTTATGAATAGTCTTCTCTGTTTCTTGAGATTTTGTGTCTCCTTACTTAATTTTTGTGTTTTTTTTGATGTTGCTATTTGTTTTGTAGTCATGAGTAGGCTGTTGGTTTTTGTGCATTTAGTTCTGTTTGGCAGTTTATTTGTTTTATATGACCTTCCAGTGCTTGTCGATATTCGTCTGGGTCTTATTTTATTATTTCTGTTGGTGTATGTCTTTGTATGCGTTATCAATCTACGTCTCTCCTGCTTCAGATTTATTCTTATCTTTGCTCTGAGCTTCCAACGGTCACTGCCAATGCTTATCGTGTTCAGAATTGTCGTGTCGATTACAATATTCTTGTCATTTGATAAAACATAATCAATTTCGTTTCTTGTTATACCATCCGGTCTTTGCTATGTCCATCGTCTATGTTCTGGCTTTCGAAAAAATGTGCTCATAACGTACAAGTTATTTTTGTATACAAAATTTGATAACATTTCTCCTCTGCTGTTCCTCGTTCCAAAACCAAACTTTCCGACACTCTTCTCATTTGTATTCGCTGATTTACCTATTTTGACATATAAGTCGATGATTATTATGATATATCTTGTTTTATGGTGTAGTAATGCTTTGTTTAAATCTTCATAGAATTGGTCAGCCTCCTCTTCCTATCTGATGTTGGTGCATACGTGGGTTGCTATTTATATTTCTGGCCTAATAATGAAAAAAAAAACAAATATTTATGATCGAAATTGGTTTTATTGTTTTTCAAAATATTCTCCATGAAGGTCAATACACTTTTGCATGCGGTTGAACCAATTTTCGAAGCACTTTTTCCACTCCGATTGAGTTAACTCCAAAACATCCGTTTTGAATGCATCAACCGTTTCTTCGGGTGTCGAAAATCGTTGACCACGTAATTTGTTTTTCGTGTGCGGGAATAAAAAAAAGTCACTGAGTGCCAAATCAGGGCTGTATGCCAGATGACCCATCAACTCGATGTTTTGGCCGGTCAAAAATTCCTTTTTTTGAGCCGGTGTGTGAGAGCTCGCATTGTCATAATGAAGAATGATTCGCCTTTTCTTCTACTTTTTCCGAATTTCTCCGAAAACTTCTGGCAAACAAATGGTCGTGTACCATTCAGAATTGACCGTCCTACGTTGCTCTAATGCCACTGTCGCCACGTGACCGGTAATGCCGAAGAAACAGGAAGCATTTGCTTGGATGTGCTTCTTCCGCGAACAACTTTTGTTGGATTTAGCTCGTCTTGGAAGACCCAAACAGTCGATTGCTGTTTTGTTTCGAGCTCATATGCATAGATCCATAATTCATTACCTGTGTAGATGTTATACACAGCCGTTGATGCACCTTGATCGTATTTCTTCAACATTGCCTTGCACCAATCGAGACGAGCCTCCTTTTGAGCGTTTGTCAGATTATGCGGGATCCAACGCGAACAAAAAATCTTTTTTTACGGCCAAATAATCATGCAATATCTTATGATGCTTGTCATACTAATGTCCAAAGATGCCTCAATCTCACGGTATGTCACATGTGGATCTTGCTTTATCAGTTCACGCACAGCATCGATGTTTTCTGGCACAACAACCGATTTTGGACGACCTTCACGGAATTCGTCCTGGAGCGAACGTCGGCCACGATTGAATTCGTTATACCAGTTTTTTACAGTGCTATAGGATGGTGCTTCATCGCTGTATAAAGAATTAAGTTCATCGATGCACTCTTGTCTTGATAATCCACGTCGAAAGTTATGAAAAATAATCGCACGAAAATGTTCACGAGTTAATTCCATTTTTTGCCCGAGATGAATTTTTCAAGTTACTGTAAACAACACAAATTGCGCTCAAATGACAAAATGTTTGTTCAAAGGTTATGTTCAACAACGTCAAGTTTCTAATGGAAACGCCAGGTGGCACCTGGCAATACTTACTGTTGCCAAGGCCAGAAATATAAATAGCAACTCACGTATACCTAAATGATCTTACATATGCTGAAATCACTCTGTCCGAGATGATTTTGAACTGAACAACATTTTCTGCTATTTTTTTATGTATAAATAATCCGCCTCCTCCAATTTTCTTATTTTCATTGCCTGTATAGAAAAATTTATGGCCACTTTTTAGGGTGATACGTAGTAATTTGAAGGTATCTAAGCTTCAAGAGTTGAAATATAAGGTGATTTCTTGTTTCATCAAGGGGTTTTTGCACGACGATTGTCATTTGATGCCACCCCCTCTATAACTAGCTTCGCCTTTAGTATTTTCTTGATTTCCTTAAAGAAACGCTTTGTGTCTTCTCTAGTTGGAAAATATATGTCGCATTGTGGAAAGAAGCTCTAATGACTTAGACCAGAAAATATTTCTAAATATTTAAAAAAAAAATCTTAAAAAATTGGATTATTGAGTCAGCGAGATACGTTGTTGTCCTTTGAAAAATGTTTGGCCTTGACCTATGATTTTTAATATATTTTCTCAAATAGAAAGTTACGTTGAACCAAAAAAAACATATTTTTGCTTTTTCTAGACCCCCCCGACGTCAATTAAATTATACAATGTCCGCAATTTACGAGAGTGCCTAACGTTTTTGTCACGCTTTCTGTTTTCAAAGGTTTATTTTGTACGAAATAAAACCGGTAAATGGTGGACCTTGAGGAATTTTCTAAAGTAACAAAAAGGTCAGGTATAAGAATGTCCAGTTATCGATCACTTTTTTAACAAGGAAAATTGGAACCTTAAAAATTTCCGGAGAAAAAAAGCAGTATTAAA
>CM032446.1:61738707-61789540 GCA_019049505.1 Pachyrhynchus sulphureomaculatus
ATTAATTATGATTTTCATCTTAACTGATAGGATAGAATCAAAAAATATGGCGGGATTAAGCGGACTAACCTTTGTACATTTATATATATATATATATATATATATATATATATATATATATATATATATATATATATATATATATATAAATATAAATATAAATATATATATATATATATATATATATATATATATATATATATATATATATATACTAGCCGGGCCCGCGGCTCCGCTCGCGTGGACTTGATTCACTACTATCGTCACTGCTTATTCCTTATGTTACCCAACGTAATAAAATATTTCCCATTATTTCTTCTTATCTCCCAATATTTCTCCTTATCTCCCATTATCTCTACATAATTTCCATTATCTAGACTTATCTCTGCTCATCTCCCATTATTTCTCCTTATCTCCCATTATTTCTCCTTATCTCCCATTATTTCTCCTTATCTCCCATTATTTCTCCTTATCTCCCATTATCTCACCATAACTCCCATTATCTAGACTTATCTCTGTTTATCTCCCATTATCTCTCCTTATCTCCCATTATCTCACCATAACTCCCATTATCTAGACTTATCTCTGTTTATCTCCCATTATCTCTCCTTATCTCCCATTATTTATACTTATCTCCCATTATCTCACCTTATCTCCCATTATCGAGGCTTATCTCGACTTATCTCCCATTATTTCTCCTTATCTCTCATTATCTCACATTATCTCACATTATCTCCCATTATCTAGGCTTATATCGAATTATATAGAACATATGTATAAATTTATAAAAACACGTAAATCGGATAAGTAGTTCTCGAGTGATAAGCGTACTAACGGACAGACAGAGAGACGTTCCATTTTATATATATTGTATTCTTTGCTACATGATATTGTTCCATATTTAATGCTTTAGGGAGTCTGTTGCAAGAGAACGCGCTAGCGGTAAACTTTTCTCCGACTTGATTCACTATTATCGTCACTGCTTATTCCTTATGTCACCTAATAAAATATATCCTATAACCTGGCCAGAGAACATACGTATGTTTAAAAAAAAGCACGTAAATCGGATAAGTGGTTCTCCAGTGATAAGCACACTAACGGACGGACAGACAGACGGACAGAGAGATATTGCATTTTATATATATTATAGATAGTCTCTACTACATAATATTGTTCCATATTTAATGGTTTGGACTGTGTATTGCAAGAGAACGCGCTAGCGGCAAACTTTGTCCGACTTCATTTACTCTTATTGTCACTGCTCATTCCTTATGCTACCTATCGTAATAAAATATAGCCTATAACCTGGCCGGAGAACATATGTATGTTTAAAAAAAAAAAAGTACGAAAATCGGATAAGTGGTTCTCCAGTGATAAGCGCACTAACGGAGAGACAGACAGACAGAGATACGTTGCATTTTATATATATTATAGATGTAATAAAATATATACCTATAACATGGTCAGAGAACATATGTATGAATTTAAAAAATCACGTAAATCGGATAAGTGGTTCTCGAGGGATCAGCGCATTAACGGACAGACAGACAGACAGACAAACATTGCATTTTATATATTATATATAATATAGATATTATTATTATTATTATTATTATATAACCTGGCCAAAGAATATATGTATAAATTTAAAAAAAGACAGGTAAATCGGATAAGTGGTTCCCGCGTCATAAACGCACTAATGGACAGACAGACAGACAGAGAGAGAGACATTGCATTTTATATATATATATATATATATATATATATATATATATATATATATATATATACTATAGATTATAGATTACAGATATTCTTTGCTACATAATATTGTTCCATATTTAATGGTTTAGGCTGTGTATTGCAAAGGCACGCGCTAGCGGCAAACTTATTTCCGACATCATTCACTATTTTACATCACTGCTCATTCCTTATGCTACCTATCGTAATAAAATATAGCCTATAACCTGGCCAGAGAACATATGTATGTTTTAAAAAAAAAGTACGTAAATCGGACAAGTGGTTCTTCAGTGATAGGCGCACTAACTGACAGACAGACAGAGAGACGTTGCATTTTATATATATTATAGATACATATATATATATATATATATATATATATATATATATATATATATATATATATATACATATATATATATATATATATATATATATATATATATATATATATATATATATATATATATGTATATATATATATATATGTATATATATATATATATATATATATACTCGTATATATATATATATATATATATATATATATATATATATATATATATATATATATACATATATATATTGTATATATATATATATATATATTGCAACGTCTCTCTGTCTGTCTGTCCATTAGTGCGCTTATCACTGGAGAACCACTTATCCGATTTACGTACTTTTTTTTCAACATACATATGTTCTCTGGCCAGGTTATAGGCTATATTTTATTACGACAGGTAGCATAGGGAATGAGCAGTGACTATAATAGTGAATGAAGTCGGAAAAAAGTTTGCCGCTAACGCGTTCCCTTGCAGTACACAGCATAAACCATTAAATTTGGAACAATATTATGTAGCAGAGAGTATCTATAATATATAATATATATAGAATGCAATGTCTCTCAGTCTGTCTATCTGTCCATTAGTGCGTTTATCAGGCGAGAACCACTTATCCGATTTACGTGTCTTCTTTAAATTCATACATATATTCTTTAGCCAGGCTATATAGTAATAATAGTAATCTATATCTATAACATATGTAAAATACAACGTCTCTCTGTCTGCCTGTCTGTCCGTTAGTGCCCTTATCCCTCGAGAACCACTTATCCGATTTACGTGATTTTTTTAAATTCATATATATGTTCTCTGACCAGGTTATATAATAATAATAAGAATCTATATAATATATATAAAACGCAATGGCTCTCCGTCTGTCTGTCCGTTAGTGTGCGTATCATTCGAGAACCACTCATCCGATTTACGTGATTTTTTTTTAATTCTAAATTTAATATATGTCAAAAAAAATCTATAATATATATAAAACGTAACGTCTCTCTGATTGTCTGTCTATCCATTACTGCGCTTAGCACTCAAGAACCACTTATCCGATTTACGTGTTTTTTTCTTATAAAATACAAAGGGAATAAACAGAGACAAAACGCTAATATGTAGGAAAAAAGATGGAAGTTAAGCAGTAAGCTTCGCAGAAAGACTGAATAGATGGGGGGAATACTTTAAAGAAGCACTAAATGGAGATGAACATGAAATGAATGAGAAAGAGGAAGCAAAATTAACAGGAGGGGACAAATAAATTCTGCAAAGAAGAAATAAGAGAAATACTCAGAATCAAAAAAAAAATAAGGCCCCTGGTGGAAATTGTAGAACTGATAAAAGCTGGAGGAGTAGATCTGGAAAATGAAATATGCCTGCTGGTGCAAGAAATATGGGAAACAGAAAAGATGCCAGTGAGCTAGAGAGAGTCGCTCATTTGTCCAGTATACAAAAAAGGAGAAAAAACTATATTGCTAATTATAGACCAATAGCCTTACTGGATGTCGTGTACAAGATAGTAGTGTTGACTATCAAAAACAGATTAGCAGAGAAAGCCGAGTCTATTCTGGCAGACTACCAGTGTGGATTCAGGAAAAATAGATTGGTTACAGACCAGATATTTTCGAATAAGCAAATCTAAGATAATAGCTTAGAACAAAATTTGGCACTACACTTGGTCTTTGTGGATTTCAGAGAAGCATATGACTCTGTAGATAGAGAAGAACTCTACAAGATAATGAAAGAACTAAAAATTCCAAGTAAATTGATTCGCATGATGAGAATGATCCTGAATGACACAGAAAATAGAGTGTTGGTTGAGGGAAAAGTATCAGACAAGTTTAAGGTGAAGAGAGGATTAAGACAGGGGGAACCAGTATCGACATGTCTATTTAATTTTGTACTAGAGAAAATAATCCGGGAGTCAGAAATAAAAACAAATGGAACGATATACCAACAAACCTACCAATGCCAAACGTAGGATAAAAGAAAGGGGAAGGATGAGAGGACTAAAGATAAATGAGGAAAAAACAAAATACATGGAAATTGCAAAGAAGAAGGATAATAAAAACAACAAAAGTTTAGATATAATAGACAACTTAGGAAAAAGATATATGATTGAAAAAGTAGACAAATTTAATTATCTGGGAGTAACAATAACAGAGAGTGGACAAGCAAGGACGGAGATACAAGAAAGAATAGCGAAAGGACAGAGATGTTTGGGGTAATGAATCCAATACTGAAATCAAAGGATGTATCAAGAAAATCAAAAGAAAGAATATATATGACAGTTGTCAGACCCACGGTGACATATGGATGCGAAACGTGGAAACTGAATGCAAGAGAAAAGGAGACGTTGGAGGTGTGGGAAAGGAAAGCTTTGAGAAGAATCTACGGAGGAAGGAAAGAAGAGGGACTGTGGAGAAGAAGAACAAACTACGAATTAAAATGCCTATATCCGAAACCCCTTATGGACACGTGGCAAGGATGAAGGAAGAAAGACAGGCAAAGAAAGCCCTAATAAGAGGAGTGGTTGGAAGAAAAGGCAAGGGTAGACCTCGATCTACATGGATTCAGGCAGTAAAGCAAGCTCCGGAGTTGATGGGAATCCCGCACTGAGAAAAGCTAACAGGAGACAAGTATGCAACAAAGCCATGAGCCTCTAAGGCCCATTGAACTATATAATAATATAAACATACCGAATAAGCAGTGACGATAAAGGTGAATCAAGTCTACGCTAGCGAAGCCGCTGGCAAGGCTAGTATATATATATATATAAATATATATATATATATATATATATATATATATATATATATATATATATATATATATATATATATATATATATATATGTCTATGTATATATATATATATATATATATATATATATATATATATATATATATATATATATATATATGTATATATATATGTATAATATATATATATATGTATATATATATATATATATATATATATATATATATATATATATATATATATATATATATATATATATACTCATTTGTAATAAATTTGAACAAAGTTTACAACATTACTGGACCACGTAAAATAAAAGATCGCCTTTGTCAAAGCTAAGTTTATCAAAGCTGAGAGGGAGCGTAAGTTTTTAATATGGGTTTAAGTGCAGTGGTGCATCGCTGTCAGCAACAATCTAACCTTCAAACCTCTATGTCGACAATCAGGCTTATTTAGATAATGAAAAGTATTAAGAGAAAAATATTTTTCAGGAAATATTGCAAATTGGCAAAGTTTATTGACAAATGATCTTTTAATACCTATTGAAAAGTTTATCGACGACTAGTTAAATTAAACGTTAGATTAAATTCCTTTATGTTTGGGACCAGATTTCTTCATCAGCAACCCATCTAATAGGATTATCTTTTAATAAACAAAAACACTTTTGTGTCTTTATAAGTTCACATCAAAGTAATAAAGGGTGTTATGTACGTATTAATTCCATTTTAAATATAAGTATATAAAATTTTATAAAAAAAAAGTATAGGGTAAAATGTTGTAGTAGTTGGTATTTATTGCACTTATTTAAAGTAAAGATTAAAACTAGAATTAAATATATTATAACTAATGGCAACTTTGAGATGTCCAATAGATCATCACAGAGAAGGTGTCTCAAAATGCGAGGTTTTTTACTCTAAACTTTAATATTGAGATAACTTTCTCTAAAAAATAATTTAATTTAATTATTACAACTTGATGTCTGTAATGATAAATATGTAGCATGTAAAGTGGAAAATATTGAAAACAAATTTTCAAAATTCGCCTGCTGCAAGAACTTAGACTAGAACTAATTCAATGATATATTCGAAGCAACTCCTCTGCGCAGAAGTAAACTACGTTTAAATTTTAATGTTTTAAAAGAAATCCCGCACTAACCAAAAAAAAAGTATACACAAATAATTTCGTTTAACATCTACAGTCAGTAGATTTCTCTTAGAGAAATTGTTTAACTTTTATTATAGTTTTATTAATGAGACAATCGAACAATGTAGAAATAATAAACTTTTTATCACATCGGCTTTAAAGAGATTAAAATTCTAAAAATTACTCGTCAAAACCCACAAACGAACACCAGAGCATAATAGAACCACTTTCCACATAAACTAAGTATTACAAAGTTTACTACGTATTCTTATGTTTACAAAATGATAAAAGTTATAGCTTTTGAAGTCGAGAAAAAGTTAAATTTATAAAGAAAAAATCGCGTGTAGCATTAGAATTTAGTGAATTGTGAACACACGTCAACTGAACTATCAGAAAGCCAGCAGTGTCTACAGTTGTCCTGGACCAGCATAAGAGACTTGGAAAATTACTTGTTAAATTTAATTGAAGAAGATCAAATAAGCCGGTCTCGTTGGCGCAGTGGGCTAAGGAGCCTAACTGTGAATCAGGAGGTTAGCGGTTCGTTTCCGTGTATCGACTGGGTGTTTGTGATCGAAATCCGACGATATAGATATATTAAAAATATATAATAAATTATTAAAAATTAAGCTGGCCATTTGGTGATAACCAGTACCATGAGATATTTCAATCAAGATCAAATATTTACTATGTTTGCCCGAATATTATGTTATTACTAAATGCACATTTAACTATTTATTATTATATGAAAATATTAGTTACTTATGTTTTCAACTTAAAAACCTGCTTGTTTTAAGAAAATACTTTTGTATCTTTACAAGTTCATGTCAAAGAAATAAGGGGTGTTACGTACGTATTAATTCCATTTTAAATAATTTAAAGGTAAAGGGTAAAATGTTACAGTAGTTGGTATTTATTGTACTTATTTCAAGTACAGATTAAAAATAGAATCTTATGGGAATATATCTTTCGGTGGATTTGGCTAACTGTAGATATGTTCTCGTCGTTCTGAACAAATGTCTCCACGGACACGACATGATTCCAATCACAAAATCGGCATTATTAAACACTAATATTTCCCCGTAATTATGAGTGATTGAATTGCCTGCGTGCTTGAATTTGTATCCGCAGAACCGAGGATATTCTTGTCAGTATTTAATAAAAAAGATTAAATATGCCAGTCCACTGCGGGTCAAAAAAGGCTAGTGGGGAGAGAGAGCATAGATCTTCTGGGCGTGCAAATGCCGTCAGTATCAAACTCTCATATTTAATTATTCTCAACAAATACTGATAAGAATACCCTCGGTCCTGCGGATATAAATTCACGCACGCAGGCCATTTAGTCATTCATAAATAGGGAGAAATATTAGTATTCAACATATATGCAGATTCTGTGATTGGAAGGCCCGTAGCGGGAGCTACATCCATAGAATCATGTTATATCCATGAAGACATTTGTTCAGAACGTCGAGGATTACAATATATCCAAAAATTAGTCAAATCTACAGGAAGATTGGTAAGGGCTTCTTTATTATATGGATTATTGCTTTACAAAACTGTAACTAATGGCAACTTTGAGATATCTAATAAATTACCATAGAGAAGGAGTCTCAACATGAGAGATTTGTTACTTTAAACTCTAATTTTGAGATATCCCTACAAGAAAAATTGCATCGATGTCAAATCAAAGTGCGCCGAAGTAAACTTATGCCAAATATCAAATTCATTTAATGACTAGCAAATATATTTTTAAAATCTGTAATGTTGCTCCCGTCTGCGGCCTCTATCGTTCTCAAAAAAATACGCCTTAGTGGAATATTAAAGGCTTTTGATGCTTTAATTTTGGATTCGTCGGACTCCAATCACGACAATTCTGTTATTATCATGGAGGATTAGGCAAAAAAAACATGTTTCACTGAACTTGTTTGGACCCTGTATTACCATGGATGAAGTGCGCATTGCAATAAATCAACTAAAAAATGGAAAAGCCACCGGTTCCGATGAGTTCCGTGGAGAGTTTCTTAAGCTCTTAGATAAGGATGGGATTAAGGCGTTTACGGTAATCTACAATAAAATCTATGATTTAGGCAGAATACCCGAAAGCTGGTTAAAGTCTAAGTTTATAACGATCTCAAAAAATGTAGGCTCTAAAAAATGCGGTGAATATCAAACAATTAGCCTCATAAGTTACCTTTTAAAAACATTTTTAACAATCATTCACAGAAGAATATACAAGTTGAGTGTGAAGAAAACATGTCAACTGCCCAATTTGGCTTTCGTAGTGCGATGGGAACCAGAGATGACTTATTCTCTATGCAGATTTTGATTCAGCGATGCAGAGACGTAAATTGTAACGTATATCTGTGCCTAATCGACTACCAAAAGGCCTCTGATAGAGTTTGTTTAATTGTTTAATATATACTCTGGGCAAATCTTCAAAGTGGCACTGGAAGAAGATGAAGAAGGAATACTGCTTAATGAAGAACGAATAAATAATATTCGTTAAGCTGACGATACGGCAGTTATGGATGATAACTTAAAAAGTCTTCAACATCTTATGACGAAAATAAACGAAGTCAGTAATTCAGCCTTGAATTTAATATCAGCAAAACAAGGTACATGGTAATCAGCAAGTATCTGGTTCCTACTACCTAGTTGAAGGTTAACAATCAACAAATACAAAGCCCTCCACAATATCCATATCTACGTACCATGATAAACGTACAGTGGGATCACTCGCAGGAAACTCGTTGCCGTATCGAAAAAGCTAAAGCAGTGTTCCTCAAAATGCCATTCCTTTTTTAAAGCTCAGCAATAAAATTAAGCACAAAAATAAGACTCCGAAGATGTTATGTGTTCAGTATCCTTCTCTATAGTGTGGAATCTTGGACGCTGACTGAAGCCGTTTCTAAGAAACTTGAAACATTTGAATTATGGCTATATCGTAGAATTTTGAAAATTGTGGAAACTGTTAATACACATAACGAGAAATTCCCACAGATATGGATTACTAAAGCAAATACTCGAAGGAAAGGTTTTTGGACAAAGAGGACCAGAACGCAGACGTATCTCCTGGCTAAACAAGCTGCGAAATTGGTTCTCAACAAATACTACCGGTCTTTTCAGAGCTGCAGTGGATAAAGTAATAACAGCCAGAATGATTGCCAACATTCGAATCGAATAGGCACTTTAAGAAGAAGAAGAACTTGTTTTAAGAACAGGATATTCGTAAATGTTTAAAAACGCTCATACATTTAATTAATGATGTTGAATCGTTGACCAGTATAAGTTAGCCTTAATTCTTGCAACAAGTGTATTTTGTTGGTGGGCAGACATAAATCTTTGCGCGAAATGCGTTGTAACGAACTTGTGGGCACGTTTACGGTACTTGATCGTTTGGATATTGAGACATTCGAATGCACTCTACGTTAGCATCGGTTCTTAATCTCCTCAGCCGTTTTGCCTGAGGTTTCTTTAAAATCGAACCAATTTCTTCGAACTTCTGCACGCATTTTTCAATCGGTGGAACACTCGAAGCTTTATTTATGCTACATAAATGATAGTAGACTCAAGGGATTTACCCAAAGTTACAGAATCCTTGTTTGAAACAAAATAGTCATACCCTGCTCCATAACAACTAAATTTTTAAAGACCAGGATAAAGCTTAATATCCACCTTGCCCCTTCTATCCGTGGCATTCGTGTATTACGCCGATCAAATCTGAGCTTATTTGGGACACATTCTGTATTTAATTACATTCTACTACTCAAATTTCTGGACATTTTTTGTGTGTCATACTGGCATATTATATTTAGTATTAAGTTGTTTTCGAGATATTCACACGATAAAGTCGACTTACTTAGACATGGATGGAATATAATTTCCAAACAGTACCTCCGCACATTATCGAAAAAGGAAATTTCCTGTTTATGTAGAAGTGACTGTAACTTCTTGGTAAAAAGTTTTCTTGATCAGGTAGACTATGATAGATCAGGTGCTCTTTTCAGCTTGAACTTAAAATGGCTCGTAGTATCCCATCTTTTCATTAGCTTATATGTTGCATTTCCAACGACTTAGCTTAAAGTAATTTCCTATAGCTCAAACGCTATATTTAGCGTCAACGAGCACTCACGACCATACTCGATATTAACTTAAGACTAAGCTATATTAAGCTACAGGTTAAATTGTATTTACGCTACTGGAGATCCCCTAAAAGAAATGTGACATGTTAATAAACAGTACTAAGAACTTATTACTTTTTTGATAATATCCATAATAAGCTTTTAGTGCCGAATCTGTTATTCAAATGAGATTTTCCATATTTTTACTAAAGCGTAATAAGTATGTTCAGAATTTTCTAGAGGTAAATGAAAAAAATAATTCTTCACCTAAAAAAATCTATTATTAAAAACTTCCTGAACATTTGAAAAAGATATTCTTTTAGAGGGCCGTCTTATACGTTCAACATGCTTTGAGCGTTGAGAAATAAAAAATTTCAGCCAAGTCGTTTTGAATTTTAACAACTAGACGACTGCAAGCAAAAAAAAAACAGCTAAGTGCAAGTCGACCTGCGCAATTAGTGTTTCGTACGGTGATTACTTTTAAAATAAGGTAAAATCCTTACCTAGGCTACGTTAATTAGATCCCTAACATGTATATGTCTTAAGATCCAATTTGTATTTTTACGTTTTTTCTTAGTCAATAAACTATAATAGTTATAGCATCTTAACTACCTAATAGCCAATAAATCAATCTAGCTCAATTTAGAATCTAGTAATAAAAGTATAAAACAAATATTTACTACCTAAATATTTGTTTAATTATAAACAAATAAAATAAAGTTCTTTTGTCTCAGTACACAAGCGACGGACGAGCCCTAATGTACTGAAACGTATATTAATAAAACCTCCACTATTTATCGAGAAACATAGTTTTCCTAGTTATTTTTTTACCAGACAAATTATCAATCAACTCATGATAATTTTCGCTCAATCTACACGTTATGGAGAATATTCCAGAATTTCTTCAAAATTTTTTGATGAGTACTTTTCGAGATAGGGGGAGGCAGATTTTTGGTATTTTTTTTTAAATAATAGGAAGAAAAGTGTGTGAATATATTTTTGAACACTGAACTCTGAAACTTTTATTTGACACTCCACTTGAAGACCTGGTCAAAAATTTTATTTTTCACTTCCGATTTCACTTCCCGAAACCCCTTAAGTCAAAATTTAACTTTCAGAACTACACCGCTCTGATTGGGTCATCAATTCCTATATTTGTGCCAAATTTTAACTTTCTATGTCAAATAATTTCGGAGAAAATCGTTAATCATGTTTAAAAACCACACACCTTAGACAATTCGGGTTTTGAAAAAAAAAAATAGTCATAAATGGAAAGATCATATATAAGTCTTGCAACAAAACTATTTTTATTATTATTATTTTTTTTTCGTTTTAATTAAAAAGTTATATCAAATTGAAAATAAATTTTTAAACTTAGTACCGACGACGCGCCGACAGTTTCCGAAAAAAATACTAGCGCATGTGACGTCAAAATGTTTATTTCTCCTCAACATCAAAGACAGCTGATACGAATATTTTAGTTTTCAATCAATTTATTCTTGTTATTATCACCAGTGTATTGATAAATTTATTGAAAATGTCTAATCTAAAAAGTTATCGTGCCTGTTTCGTACCATTTTGTACGAATACTACAAAAACAACTGCCGAAAAAATGTTTTTAAATGTCACAAGATGTTAAACGTCGAAATCAGTGGTTCCAAGCAGCACGTCGTATTAATCCTAAAACAACATCAAATTTTTTCTGTTGTGAAGATTACTTCGACGTAAGTATAAATATTTTGTTTTTTATTAACATTTACAATATTTGTTAAAAAACTCACATTGATGCTTTAGAAAATTTAGCTGAATTGAACTGAATGTCATTTTTGAGAAAATCTGTGACCACAAAAACACCCACAATAGGTATATTATCAGAATTGTCCTTTATGAACCCTTTGTCACACATTACTGAATTAAATTAGTAACAAACAATAATTTTTTTGCCATAAACTTCAAAAATTTTGACAGTATATACACAGGTAGAAACTGTTGACTTACGTGAAAATACTTTAACATACTGACGTCACAAACATGGCAGCCAATCGCGGCGCTCTCGTAATCACGTGATTTTTTTTAAAATCTTATAAATTTTAATTTAACTATAATTAATTGTAAAATATATTTAAAAAGTTTTTCGCATCGATTACACTGGTCAACAAAAAAAAAGAAAATTGCTTGTTTCCTGTGATTTTTTTTTTTGTTTCTATCTCAAATTGACGCGTATTTTTTAAATATGGCAACAATTTTTCTCTAACAGCTTTTGTTTTTGAGTTATAGCTAACTACCCTCATTTACTATTTTTACTTAGATTTTCGTTTTTTATTGGACACTAAAAAATATATTTTGTTGTTGTTTTAGATATGGCTTCGTCAAGAAGATGTTGTGTGCTTAATCCCGATTGTTTTTGCTATATTTGTGGTGAATATATATTTGCAAAATATCGAAAACCTATATCGGACTTTGTGAAAACTGCGTATCATCAATACTTTAAAATAAAATTGTGTAATCAGGACAAGCCATGGGTTCCTCATATTGTATGCCAGAAATGTGTGGTATGTCTACGGTTACGGTCCAGTGGAAAAAGAGATGCAATAATGTTCGTAACACCCATGATTTGGTGAGAACCTCGAAACCATCATGACGATTGCTACTTCTGCGTTGTGAAAATAAACGGAATTAACCCTGGAAATTGAAGTAAGTGGTCATATCCTAACTTATCTTCTGCTCAACGACCTCAATTAAAATCACAAGAAGTACAACCCAGCACATCTAAATCTTCTGATGATCCAAATCTCTGTGAACCCGAACGAAATACATCAAGTGAAGACTCTGATTCAGACTACAAATGTAGCCTTTCAGAACCTCAACCATTTAATCAGAAAGAACTAAATGACTTAGTAAGAGATCTGAACTTACCAAAAGAAGCTTCTGAAATTTTAGCATCTCGTTTAAAAGAAAAAAATTTGCTTACTGCGGAAACCAACGTTACATTTTATCGTACCCGAGAAAAAAATCTGTTACCGTATTTTTCTCAAGAAAAGGATTTAGTTTTTTGTAACGATGTTGGTAGAGCTAAAAGTTGGTACAAAAAATGTTATAAACGTGCCTTTAGTTAGCCGAGACCGCATCATACTTCCACCACTTCATATTAAACTCGGCATAATGAAACAGTTTGTGAAGGCGCTTGACAAAAGTGGCGAATGTTTTAATTTTCTTTTACGCAAGTTTCCAGGATTAAGTTCAGAAAAATTGAAAGCTGGTATTTTTGATGGGCCACAGATTAGGCAACTCGTGAAAGATCCTAATTTTGTCAAATCAATGACTGAAGTCGAATCCAAAGCTTGGAATTCATTTGTTTTGGTTATGAGTTGCTTCCTAGGTAAAAAGAAATCTGACGACCATGTCGAGCATGTTGAGTGCATGCTAACGAACTTGCAAGAGCTAGGGTGCAACATGACCATAAAAATTCACTTCCTGCACTCGCATTTAGACCGATTTCCACAAAATCTGGGTGATTTTAGTGAGGAGCAGGGTGAAAGATTTCATCAGGATCTTCGGACAATGGAAGAACGTTAATAGGGGCGGTGGGACTCACATATGATGGCAGACTACTGCTGGAGTTTGCAACGAGATCTACCTAAAGTCGTTCATTCAAGGAAATCTTATAAAAGATCATTTGCTAGTGTTCAATAGAAATTTTGTTAACATAATGTATTATTTTTTTTGTATTTTTTTGGCAAAATAATACAACTGTATATTTCAAAAGGTAAAGCTGTTAGCAATCTCCCAGTATTTTTTTCATAGTCAGGGCCATAGAAATATCCAATAACAGAAAAAAAATAAAGGAAACAAGACTTGTGTTGACCAGTGTTATTTATCAATATTATTTATGATAAAGTTTTAAAATAAAGTAAAAAAATCGATAATTATTTTTTATTCAAAAACCTGGATTTTTATGTATGTTATTTGCATCATAAAAATTGTTTCGGTTATACTTTTTTCGCCGAGAGATAACGTCATCTTTTTTCTAGCTTCATCCTCGACATATTTGAAATATACTTTGCAATATTATTGCATTTCAATACTCAAACCGTCAAGCAATACACTTTGGAATAACCTATAAAATACCGAACATAGAAATCCCAGCACTTTTAAAAGATTTCGTATAAAGCACCTCTACAAATAAGACCACATCCCAAAGGCTTTGTTCTATTTGCCACAGAGTTGGCAAACACACATATCTCGAAGCTTAAGTGTGCATTTGAAAGTTCCTGGTGTCTGATTTTTGTTTGTTGACGTGTTTACTTTTGACCCAATGTACTTTTCTTTCTAGCAATATTTCTTAGTATATTCTAGATTTTCAGTTTGTGATAAATATCTACTAATATTAAAAATGGTTTTAAAAAATATATTTAGATTTTTTGGATGTCCAGGAAGCTATACAATAAAGAAAAAAAAAAACTAGAACCACTCAGTTCTAAAAAAAAAAACAGCGAATTTAACTTTCTCTCACTAAAAAATAACTTAATTTATCTATTACAACTTGACCTCTATAATGATAGTTATGTACGTGTAGCATGTAAAATGGGAAATACTGAAAACAAATTTTCAAAATTCGCATGCTGCAAGAACTTCGAGTAGAACGTATTTAATAATATATTAGAAGCAACTTCTCTGCGCAGAAGAAAACTACATTTAGATTTGATTGCTTTAAAAGAAATTCCGCACTAACGAAAACAGTATACATGAATAATTTTGTTCAACACCTACAGTCACAGATTTCTGTTAAAAAAATGTTTAACTTTTAATATGGTCTCATTAATGACACAAACGCACAATGTAAAAATATCAGACATATCATAACTGCTAAGACAGAGGTTAGAATTCTAAAAAACACTCGTCAAAACCCACAAATGAAAGCTAGAACATAATAGAACCACTTTCAACATAAAATTATTACAAAATTGACTACCTATTCTTATGTTTACAAAATGATAAAAGTTATAGCTATTGAAGTCGAGAAAAGGTTAAATTTATAAAGAAAAACCGGTCAAGTGCAAGTTGAACTTGCACAATTAGTGTTCCGTACGTTGATTGTTTTTAAAATAAAAAATTTTGTTAGGGTGGTATAAAATGATCAGTGACTTCACAAAAACACACCCCAAATGAGTTTTCAACAAAGTTTGTTTCCAATCTTCACTGAAAACTGGTGACCTAGAAATTTTGTTTTTTTTTATATACCAGACAAATTATTAAAGGTAATGATAATTTTCGTTCAATCTATACCCCGTGGAGAATATTCCAGAATTTTTTCAAAATTTTTTGATCAGTACTTTTCGAGATAAGGTAGGGGACAGCGATTTTTCAACGATTTTTTAAAAGTAATACGAAGAAAAGTGTGCGCAAGTATTACATTATATATATATATTTTTTACTCGTGATTTCATAAGCTTTCATTTGACACCACACTCGATGACCTAGTAAAAAATTTTTTTTTCACTTCCGATTTCACCCCTCCAAAACGATTCCCTTAAGTCAAAATTTATATTACGGTGATATAAAATGATCAGTGACTTCACAAAACACACCCCAAATAAGTTTTCAACAAAGTTTCTTTCCAATCTTTACTGAAAATTGATGACCTTGAAATTTCTGTTTTTTTATATACCAGATAAATTATTACAGGTAATGCACTCGTGATAATTTTCGTTCAATCTACACCCCGTGGAGAATATTCCAGAACCTTTTCAAAATTTTTTGATAAGTGCTTTCCGAGATAAGGTGGGTGGACAGCGATTTTTCGCGATTTTTTAAAAATAATACAAAGAAAAATGCGCGCAAGTATTACATTATATATATATTTTTTACTCGTGTTTTCACAAGCTTTTATTTGACACCACACTCGATTATCTAGTAAAAAAATTTTTTTTTTCACTTCCGATTTCACCCCCCAAAACTACCCCTTAAGTCAAAATTTAACTTTCAAAACTACATGGCTCTGATGAGGCCATCAATTCCTATATTACTACCAAATTTCAACTTTCTATGACAAATAGTTTCGGAGAAAATCGGGTGTGACAGACGGACAGACGGACAGACAGACGGACAGACACCGAAGTGATCTTATAAGTGTTCCGTACGGAACACTAAAAAATCGCGTGTAGCATTAGAATTTAGAACATACGGCAACTGAACTATCGGAAAGCCATTAGTGTCTACAGTTGCCCTGCACCAGCATAAAAATCTTAGAAAATTACATGTTAAATTTAATTAAGGAAAATCAAATATCTATTGGCTCAGTGTTTGCCCGAATAATATGTCATTACTATATACATTTAACTATTAAAATATATATGATAATAATAGTTACTTATATTTTCAACTTAAAAACCTGCTTATTTTAAGAAAGTATTTTTTTTCTAAACATTTCGAGAGTGTTCTAATTAGTTTACAGGTATGTGAAGGGTCTAGTAAATGGGACTTTACAAAATTATTAAAAGACCTTGTATTGTTTAGTAATGTCCTTTCATTAATAATATATTTTTTTTCATATATATCAGTAATAATAATAAATGGATTTCATTTGAAATTTGTTCAGTGACATTTTTTTAAACATCTCACCTATTTCACTATTTTCCTATTCTACATACCACTACTTTTAGTACTAAAGTTAATTTTTTATGAGGATACCAAATATGGAAAAATCCGATTCTCTCTAGCTGTACGTGGTAGAGAATGTTCTTTTTTATAACCCTGTTAAAATTTGATGTCGGTATCTGCTAAGGAAAATTTTTTATTTGATTAAAACTTTCGCATTATATCCGAGAACATCGAAATTTTACAGTAAACTAAAAAATTGAAACACTGTTATTGAAAAACGAACTCTGCTATCCGATTCTCTATAACCACTTATGCTAAAGAAAGTTCTTTTTTATAACACTGTTACAATTTGACGTCGCTATCTGCTAAGGAAAATTTTTTCTTTGATTAAAACCTCCGCATTACATCCGAGATCATCAAAATTTTAAAATAACTAAAAAATTGAAACACTGTTATTCAAAAAACTAACTATGCTATCCGATTCTCTGTAACAACACATGGTAAGAAATGTCTTTTTTATAAACCTGTTAAAATTTGCTGTTGCTATCTGCTAAGGAAAATTTTTAATTTGATTAAAACTTTCGCATTATATCCGAGAACATTGAAATTTTGCAATAACTAAATAATTGGACCACTGTTATTCAAAAACAACACAAAGGAATTTATCACTTGTCAAATTTGATAAATTATAAAGCCAACTAAAATTTTTTAAATGACCCCCTTTACATATGAGTACATCATTAAATAGCATTTTTCAGTCCGTTTTCAAAAATATATATTACTTTTTATTATCAGTCGTTAACGATATAAACGGCATTCAAGTTATTGAATTGAATCTTAACTTTTAAGTGGCTCCCTCAATTTACTCTTTTCCTATTTGGGGTACTAAAAAAGTTATTTTAGAAATAAATTTAGTTTTTTGTGAGAAAGCCAAATATGATAACACAAGATTTCTCACTTGCCAAATTTGACAGATCACAAAGCAAACTAGAATTTTCTTAAATGACATATAACTATACCATTAAATAGCATTTTTGAGTCCGTTTATAAGAATGTATAACATTTTATAGTTGTTTTCAGTTGTTACCAATCTATAATATATATAAAATGCAACGTCTCTCTGTCTGTCTGTCTGTTAGTGCGCTTATCACTGGAGAACCACTTATCCGATTTACGTACTTTTTTTTTAAAACATACATATGTTCTCTGGCCAGGTTATAGGCTATATTTTATTACGATAGGTAGCATAGGGAATGAGCAGTGACAATAATAGTGAATGAAGTCGGAAAAAAGTTTGCCGTTAGCGCAGTATACAGCCTAAACCATTAAATCTGGAACAATATTATGTAGCAGAGAATATCTATAATCTATATTATGTATAAAATGCAATGTCTCTCTGTCTGTCCATTAGTGCGTTTATCAGGCGAGAACCACTTATCCGATTTACGTGTCTTTTTTTAAATTCAAACCTATATTCTTTGGCCAAGTTATATAGTAATAATAATAATAATCTATATCTATAAGATATCTGAAATACAACGTCTCTCTGTCTGCCTGTCTGTCCGTTAGTGCGCTTATCCCTCGAGAACCACTTATCCGATTTACGTGATTTTTTAAAGTCATACATATGTTCTCTGACCAGGTTATATAATAATAATAATAATAATAGTCTATATAATATATAAAACGCAACGTCTCTCTGTCTGTCTGTCCGTTAGTGTGCTTATCATTCGAGAACCACTCTTTTGGTGACTTGGGATGGTTCAGCAAATACGAAGAACACTTTTGGTAACTTCTGAAAATACGAATCTCTTTCGATTCGTCTTTAGTTGTTACACCAATGTCATCTATGCCTTCGAGCGGTAAGCTCGAAAAAGGTGCGTTTCTGCAATAAGTGCCAGCCGTGCTGTACCGCTCTGCTTGAAAAGACTTTGTAAGTCACCGACAGAGTGCAGTATAAGCATCTATTTGTCATAAAAACTATTGAACTAAATTATAACTTTTATGTGGCTCATGCCCTTTACTCTTTGACAATTTGGAGTATCAAAAAAATTCTTTTACAAATAAACTTAATTTTTTAAGAGGAAGCCAAATATAGTAACAAAAAATGTATCACTTGTCAAATTTGACAAGATTACGGAGATAACTAGGATTTTTTAAATGGCACCCCTCTACACACCACCATACCATTAAATATCTTTTTTCATTCCTTTTACAAAATTTTCAGTCGTTGCCGATATACAGGACATTTAAGTTATTAAACAGAATTTTAATAATTAGGAGATTTAGAAGGAGATTTATTATCTTTCTGTTTGACATACAAAAAAATTCGTTTACTAGCAAACTTATTTTTTTTATGAGGAAGCCAAATATGACAGCAAAAAAATTGTCACTCGTCAAATCATATATGGAGAGTGCCATTTTAAAAAATCTATTTGACTTTGCAAATTGATAAATTTGTATCAGTGTCAAATTTTTTGTTATCATATTTAGCTTCTTCAGAAGAAACTAAGTTTAACAGATAAAGAAATTTTTCGGTATACTAAACAGGAAAACAGTAAATCGGGTGTGCCCTATAAAAGTTAAAATTCGGTTCAATGACTTGAATGCCCTGTATATTCAATGGCAATTTTTTCTAAAAAAGTTAACGTTGCTGAACCTGGCATAGTCATATCGGGGCACTCCATTCCCCTAGCATCGTCACTCAATTTGTTGGGCGTTAATTTGGGAGCAAATATGTCTTGGCAAGAACATGTTGCAGGCATAACAAGGAGAGCTTCTCAAAAGTTGGGAATATGATTTCGAACCAGAAAGCTTTACACTCCACAACAACTGTTAATTCTTTACAAAGCTCAAATTCGACCAACTATAGAATACTGCTCCCATGTTTAGGGCTCCGCTCCCAAACACACTGCATTTGTTGGATTCTGTTTAGAGAAGAGCTGTTCGTCTGATTGGAGACTCAGACCTGACCGACGGCCTTGATTCGCTGGGACATCGAAGAACGGTTGGCGACTTGAGTCTATTCTACAAGTATTTTAATGGAAAGTGTTTAAAGGATGTAGCCCTCTTAATTCTTCTCAGAGCGGTGCATGTTAGAAATACACGTCGCGCTAATACTTCACATCCGTATGAGGTTCATTTGTTACTCCGCGTACAACGCTTTTCAAGCAGTCTTTTAAATGGAGAATATCCTCCCTTTGAAATAATTGGCCCAGGGCTGTGTTTCCCACCGAGTACAATTTACAGCGATTAAAGGACAACGTGAATCGCTTTTTCCGCACACATGCCGCTCCTGGAGCGCTTTAGGGACTTCCCTGTAGCACGTGTGCTAGACCCATAAAAAAAAAATCATAACCCCTAAAAAAAAATAAAAGGAGTTAAATGTTTTTGTAAACAGACTAACTATTTAATGGTGTGCTAATACGTATAGGTTGTCATTTAATTGGCTTTGTAATCTGTTAAATTTGACCAGTAATTTTTAAATAATAAAAAAACTGAGTTTAGTAGTTAAAGGTTAAAATGTTCTGTATCTCTATATCGGCAACGACTAAAAATAAATATCAAGTCTTATATATTTTTGTAAACGGACTTCCAAATGCTACTTCATGGTATACCCATATGTAGAGGGTGCTATTTGAAAAAAATCTGGTTGTTTTAAAAACTGTCAAACTTGACATTTGATATCAAATATTGTGTTATCATATTTGTCTTCCTCACAAAAAACTTAAAATTCATTTCAATAACTTGAATATCGTCGATGTCAAATTGTAGTACGTGAAGGCAAACTTATACCAAATCCTCTAAATGATTAGCTAAAACATGTTTAAAATGTGTGATCCTACTCCAGCCCGCGGCTCCTACCGTTTTAAAAAAAAAAGTAGGCTTTAAGTAATGGAATGTTAAAAGCTTTTGATGTTTTAGTTTTGGCGTCATCGGACTCTCATAAAGATTTTTTTTTTATTGTCATGGCGAATGAGGTAAAAGTGATCTGTTTCGAGAATAATATGTTTGTAAATGTTTAGAAATGCTTGATTGAACACTTGATTAATGATATTGAGTTGATTAGTATCGGTTGACTTCATTTCTTGAAACAGGTAGATTTTCTTAGGGCGCAGATATAAATCTTTGCAATAAATGCATTGTAGCGGACACGTGTGCACGTTTATGGCACTTGATTATTTGGGTATGTTTGTGATCAGAGCCCCATTCATGGGAGCAATATTTCATCGCTGGTCGAATTTAAGCGTATCAAGGGATTAAAAGTTGTTGTGGAGTGTAAAGCTTTCTAGTATGAAATAAGTTTTGTGAAGCTCTCTTTACTACGTATGTAAAATGTTCATAACAGGACATATTCGTTCTCAAGTTTGCACCCAGCAAGTGGAGATGCCAAAAGAATGGACTGTCTCGACATGACTATGTTTAGTCTACAATGTGACCTGTTTTAGAAAAAACTGCAGTTTGGGATTTTATAGCCTCAAACTCTGTTTGGTTACTATAACTCTAAGAATTTATTCCAGGTCTTTATTAAGTTGAACGACTGCTTTTTGTCTGCGGATATTTACATAAGTAGCTGATGTTCAAACGTTCAAATTAAATGCAGAAATAAACGTACTGTCATCGACAAAACTGTAGATGGAGTTATTGTTTCTTTCTAGTAGACCGTGTAACATTTATTTTTTCCTTGATTTTAAGATCATGTTACGACACTGTTTTTCTCCTTATAATTTAAATTTTATTACATTTTTATATTTATTGCAGTCATTTCAATTCTTGAGCAGTGTAGCTTAAAACCGTGTTTTAAATTTTTGAGCAGTTTAATTTAAACCGGCAGTGTGTAACGCGTGTTGCCGACTTGACTTATTTAGTTTGCATTAATTTTGCGAAGTGAGCCATTTTAAAGACGTCGCTTTGAAGAAGGGGCAAAAGATATATAAACGGCCAGATGGAATTTTTAAAAGCTTTTTCCACCATGAAGCAGTAGTGGCTTTTTCCACCATGAAGCAGTAACGGCTTTGTTCCGCCAGTAGGCCGTGGTGGCTTTCTTCGCCAGTGATGTAGTAGTGCAGTAACTACTTCTAGCTCTCAAGTTTAAGGCCTTTTTCGTTTCTTGAAATATCCTGCTTATCCTCAGGCATGTCGCGTCAATAAGTGTTTAGCAACCCAAATATAAATAGGATGGTAATGGCTGAGACAATATTTTTATGAGAATATCACCAGGAGAGGCCAAGTAACTTATGGAAAACCCACGAGAGGAAACCAATCAGTAAGTCATAAGCACACCAGTCTAAATATCTCACTTCCTGTCTACAAGTGCGTTTCCAACGACTACTCAACAGGTGTAACTCTCGAAGTTAATTTCACAAACTTTTAATATCGTACTGTCCACTCAGCTAATTGCCGATTTGATTCCGGTGTATAGTGGTGGGTGGATCCATGTTTCATCCATTGTCACATATTGCGTGAAAAAATCCTTTCTATTTCGCTTAAACAGATCCAAACAGCGCTCAGAATCTGGTCCACTGAGAGAGTGAACAAACGCGGTACCCATTTCGAACAGAGCTTTTTCATGCCCAAATGTTCATGCAAAATATGACCAACACGTTCTTTTGATATCTTTAGGGTGTCAGCTATCTTACGCAGTTTCAATTTATGGTCAACCAAAACAATGTTGTGGATTTTTTTTATGTTTTCCTGTGTAACCACCTCATTTGGGCGTCCAGAGCCTTGAACATCATTTGTATCTGTACGACCGCATTTAAATTCAGCATATCAGTAAATGATCAGTGATTTTCTAGGGGCAGAGTCCCCGTAACACTTATCAAGCCATTACTTTGCATAAACGGTATTCTTTCCCATCAAAAAACAGTATTTAATTGATACACGAAATTCGATTTTTTCCATTGTTTTGAAAATATTAAAAGTAGCGTCACTAAAACCACTGTAACTTGTAAACTAATAGTCGAAATGTCATAAAATTTTGACACGTATCGTTTGAGGGTTGGTAATTCCTAGCAATCATACGGATTTTTTGAAAAGGGCGACATCTATGTGACAGACCAAAAACTTTTCAGCCTAAGTGCATAAATATGTATGTATAAATATTTTCTGCTAATAATATTCGTTCTCTTTCTGTTCCACTGCTTATATTTGGATCTTTCTTCTTAACTCGTCTTTCACCCACTACTGAATCCGGCCCAGAACACTGATATCGGGCGTAAACTTGTGTCTCCGATATCCGAATTTGAAGAAAACGATATTCAGCAACTTAGGGTGCTTAACTGAATGTTTCTGACATTTGATTTTGTTTGTTCATACGTTTATTTCCCACACAATTTACACTCCTCGTGCGTATTCTCCTTCATTGTAAATAAATGCAAGCAGTCGAACAAACATACAATATGTTTAGTGGACGACAAAATTGTTTACTGAACACTTCTTTACATATCTTTCTTCTTTTTTGTATTTTTGTTTGTTTTGGTAAAAGAATGTCAATAACTTTTAAACTGATTATTTCGGGTTGCCGGCTTCTTTGAAAATTTAAAAGAAAGTATGACAGACATGCGAAAAGTCTTTTGCCTGATAGTGCAGTAAAAAAAAGGTCAAAATAATGATAAGATAGGTATAGTTTAGACACAGGAATATTATGATTTTATCCTCTCTGGGGTATCACCAGGAATATTGTCCTGAGTTCTAGAACTCAAAAACTTGTGCTCTTTTGTTTATAAACAATTGAAGTTTTCAAAACGCGTTTTTTGAGCTTAAAATGTCAATAATTCCGGTTATATCAGTCGAATCGAGACAAACAGAAAACTAAATTCTTCGTAATGAAATTTTTAACAAATCATCGTCGGTTTTAAATAGCTCAAATGTGTACATAACCTAAAAAATTGAAAAAACAAGCAAAAATCTGGTTTTTTTTTTTTCATTTTATTGTACCGGTCGACTAAGTGAACCGATCGGCCTGAAAGTTTCAGAAAATATTTCTTTTGTTATAGTAAGAGTACCCTGAAATTTTCGTACAAAATATTGAATCCAGTGGACACAACTGAATTTGAATTTGTTGTTTAAAATTTTTTGCCATTTAGTCCAAAATGGATCTTTTTTTTTCCAAATTCAGATCTCGACGTCAGCTTTCCGATGCCATTAAAAAAATTTTTTTTTGGGATCATTTTATTAGATTTTTTTTTTGCATTTATTTATTAATCAAATAAGAATTGACATTTTGAAAAAAAATTCTCTATCAGATGTGAAAAAAAATTTTTAATTCTTTCTTCTAAATGACCGAAAATTTATTTTTATTGTTGAATTTATTATTTGTTGAATAAACGAATGTAAAAAAATAAATGATTAAATATGACTCCACAAAAACCTCAATTGTTTACAAACAAAAGAGTACAAGTTTTTCGAGGTCCAAAACTCAGGACAATACTCCTGGTGATACCCTGAGAATAAAATCATAATATTGCTGTATCTAAACTGTGCAATTTCAAATGCTTTTTTACTGCACTATAAGACATTTTTAGATTATGGTGTATTTTATATTTTAAAATGCGTCATTTGAAATCAGTTTAACCAGTATGGTAAAACAAAACACCGAAAATACTATATTTTATTTTCAGTAATAGATCTTTTTATTGAATGTTAATACACGTATTTCTAATGGGGGAAAAAGAATATCTTTGTTTTCAATTTTATTAAAAGTATTTAAATATGTACGGTTGATGGAAAAATGATATCAGAAAGTAGAATCAGAGAAATACGAATGAAATTTAACAAAAATCATGGAGCAGAGCCTTCAAAAGATGATAAATTTATATATCGAAAAGTTCTCATCAAAAAATTTTGAAAAAATTCTGGAAGATTCTCTATAAAGTGTAGATTGAGCGAAAATTATCACTACTGAATTAGGTTTGACAATTTATCTGGTATAAAAAATATATTTGAATTGACAATATGGTGGAGGTTTTTTTAATATATTTTTCAGTACACACTGGTGACCGACGAATAACTACCGAGACAAACTAATATTAATTAATATTATTTTATTTGTTTTTAACTAAACAAATACTTAAGTAATATATATTTTTACACTTTTATTGCTAGATTCTGAATTGAGCTGGATTGATTTATTGGCTATTAGGTAGCTAACATCTTATAACTATTATACATTATTGGCTAAAAAAAACATATATATTGGTTCTTCAGATATATACATCTCAGGAACTTTTTGTCTTATTCAAAACTCATTTAGGGTGTATTTTGTGAAGTCACTGATCATTTTATACCCTCCTAACAATTTTTTTTATTTTAAAGTTTTTTCATATGTCTATTCATTTTATTAACTTTTCCGGCGTCAGAAATATCGATTTTAATTTCTTGGTTTTTACGAATATTAGAAAGATTTTGCAACGCTTATTTTGGTAGGCCACTCGCTTCATCCTTATTTGAAGCATGCGCCCACAGTTTGCAGCTTGCGCAGTAATAAAGAGGAGAAATTAGGAGCCTGCGCAGGACTGAAACAAAATAAGAGAAACCTTTATTAAGGATAAAGATTTCCTTTACTGAGGACCTTATAAAAGAGGTTATTTGAAGTTGGTTATTCTTGTCGCTATTACGGTAGGGCCTGTTTTTTTTTTTCCTACTTAGGTATACAAACTATTAAGAAAAGACCGTAAAATTGGAAAGATAATTTTTATTGTAAATAACACTGACAGATTATGTTGAGATTTCGCAATCTTTGGCACAATGGCACACACTGGTGTGTAGTGCTAATTTCAAATGAAATTTTATTTACCACACGTTCGTATTACCTAGGAAATATTAAAAGAAGTGATAGAAATATGATAGACCCAACTTTAATTTAGAAACTCGTGTTGACCTATCAAATACTAATAACCGGTGTGCTAAGCAATGAAATGAATAAAAAAATAAACCTAGGTTTATATGCTTGAGATAACGATAAGGACAAAGGCATACGAAAAATATAAGCGTTGCAAAATCTCTCAAGTAAATAAAAAACTTAGCCTTTATTTTTTTGTAGAGACGCTGTATGTAGCTTTCTTAAAGAAATGGACGCGTATTTCCTTATTTTACTTATTCACTTTGAGAAATTAAAATTTATATTGGGTTTTAGGAAAACAAAATATTAATTTCTTTTATAATATTTACCAAAGCAATAAAAAATTAATTAAGCAAATTAAACTTTCTTCGGGGAAGATTTAAAAATAAAAGCAATTTTTAATTTCCCACTTCATTAGACATAATCAATTTGCGAATCATTAGAACGTAAAAATTCCCACAAAAACATCTGTTAATTCTTCCATAAACCTATTGCTTAATTACTTAACGGGAAAAGTTAAGAGAAAAAATTAATTAATCTCTCGGAAAAAGAAATAAATAAATTTCCTTTAAAAAAAATATAATATAATTTTGAATTACTTTAGTGGACTTCATTTAATTTTCTTTTTTAGAACTGTGCGTTTTCCAAAATAAAATCATAAATTTTATCTCTTTTTGTAAATATTGGCATAGAAACAGAAGGTATTAGAAAGAAATTCACTAACAGTCACTCGTAAATAACTTTCTCTGAGAAAACGCGAAAGCCATAAACATGACTTTTTAGATATACCATAAGAGTGTATCTTAGCCAACAATCCGTCATACACAAACCGGCCTTACATATATCAAGTACAACCATTCGAAATTCCCGAAAATGTTCAATTGCGTTGCCCCAAATATGTATAACATAAGTTAGAAGCTCTTCTGTTGATATGTGCGTACGAAAGCCATATGTTTGCTAATATTATTAAATGCTTTAAGATAATTTAAAAGATGTTAGTTGACCTTTTTGGTAACTTTCGATACAACTGGAAGCAATGCGATTAATCGGCAGTTGTTTGGGAATGTCTTTTATGCCTTTTTTGTTTATAAACAATTAAAGTTTTCAAAATGAGTTTTTTGAGCTTAAAATGTGAATAACTCCTGTTATATCAGTCGGATCGAGACAAACAAAAAACTAAACTCTTCGTAATGAAATCTCTAACATATCCTCGTTTTAAATCGCTTAAATTTGTTTTTTTTTGTCGGTTTATTGTACAGGTTGACTAAGTGAACCGATCGGCTTGAAACTTTCACAAAATATTTCTTTTGTTATAGCAAAAGTATCCTGAAATTTTAGTGCAAAAATATTAAACCCAGTGAACACAATTGAATTTGTTATTTAAAATTTGAATTGCCCGCCATTTTATACCATTTAGTCCAAAATGGGTCTTTTTTTTCAAAATTGAGGTCTCGAAGTCAGCTTTCCGATGCCATTAAAAAAATTTTTTTTTGGAGTCATTTTAACCTTTTTTTTACATTTATTTATTAATCAAATAACAATTGACAATTTCAATAAAATTGTTATCCAAAATGATTTTTTTTAAAATAAAGGTCTCGCGATTCTCTATCAGGTGTGATAAAAAATTTTAATTTTTTTTTAATGACCGACGTTTGTTTTTATTTGATTAATAAACAATTGTAAAAAAAACGGTTAAGATAACTCCACAAAAAAATTTTTTAAGAGCATCGAAAAGCTGACGTCAAAACTTAAATTTTGGAAAAAAAAGATGTATTTTGGACCAAATGGCATAAAATGACGGCAATTCAAATTTTAAATAACAAATTCAATTGTGCCCACTGAGTTCAACATTTTTGAACCAAAATTTCAGGGTATTTTTGATACAACAAAAGGAATATTTTCTGAATGTTTCAAGCCGATCGATTCATTTAGTTGGCCTGTACAATAAAATGAAAAAAGAAACAGTTTTTTTGACGGCTTTTTACACATTTGAGCGACGTAAAAGTAACGAGAATTTGTTAGAAATTTCATTACGAAGACTTTGGTTTTTTTTGTTTAGATCCGACATATGTATATCACCGTACTTATTCGCATTTTAAATTCAAAAAACCCGTTTTGAAAACTGCAATTGTTTACAAACAAAAGGGCACAAGTTTTTTTTCGAAGTCCAAAACTCAAGACAATACTCCTGGTGATACCCCAGAGAGAATAAAATCATAATATTGCTGTATCTAAACTGTGCAATTTCAAATGCTTTTTTTACTGCACTATAAGACATTTTTAGATTGTGGTGTATTTTATATTTTTAAATGTGTCATTTAAAATCAGTTTAACCAGTAAAAGGCATTACATCTTCTTAAAACAAAACACCAAAAATACTATAATTTATTTTCAGTAATAAATCTTTTTATTGAATATTTTTAATATGGGAAAAAGAATATTTACATCTTTGTTTTTAATTTTATTAAAATTATTTAAATATGTATAAAGGTTGATGGAAAAATGATTTCAGAAAGTAGAATCAGAGAAATTCGAATGAAATTTAACAAAAATCATGCAGCAGAGCGTTAAAAAGATGATAAATTTATATTTTATTTAAAAGTAATTTTCTTCCCTATATCGAAAAGTTCTCATCAAAAAATTTTGAAAAAATCCTGAAAGATTGTCTATAAAGTGTAGGTCGAGCAAAAATTATCACTACTGAATTACGTTTAATAATTTATCTGGTATAAAAAAATATATTTGACTTGACAATATGGTGGAGGTTTTTTTATAATATTTTTTAGTACACACTGGTGACCGACGAATAGCTACCGAGAAAAAATAATATTATTTTATTTGTTTATAACTAAATAAAATAATTAGGTAGTAAATATTTGTTTATTGATTTATTGGCTATTAGGTAGCTAAGATGCTATAACTATTATTCATTATTGACTAAGAAATAACGCGATAATACATATTGGCTCTTCAGATATATACATCTAAGGAACTTTTTGTCTTATTAAACACTCATATGGGGTGTATTTTGTGAAGTCAGTGATCATTTTATACCCCCCTAACAAAAATTTTTATTTTAAAGGCAATTACGGTACGGACTGGTAACTGAGGTAACCCAACTTGCAATCTATTTTTTTTTATTTGACTATTTATTTTATTACCTTTTCGGGTCGTCAGAAATATAGATTTTAATTCCTTGGTTTTTACGAATGTTAAAAAGATTTTGCTAGCTTATTTTGGTAGGCCACTCACTTTATCTTTATTTAACGCGCCCACAGTTTGGAGCTTGCGCAGTAATAAAGAGAAGAAATTAAATACCAAAGACTCAGCTGTTATCGTTATTTGAAGCATGCCACACCATTAGGAGCTTGCGCAGGATTGAAACAAAATAAGAGAAACCTTTTCCTTTACTGAGGAACTTATAAAAGAGGTTATTTGAAGTTCATTATTCTTGTCGCTATTACGGTAGGGCCTGGTTTTTTTTTTCCTACTTAGGTATACAAACTACTAAGAAAATACAATTAAAATTGAAAAGATAATCTTTTATTGCAAATAACACTGACAACAGTTAATTAGTGTTCAGTATTGAGATTTGCAATCTTTGGCACAATGGCACATACTGGTGTGTATTGCTAATTGGAAATATTAAAAGAAGTGATAGAAACATGATAAACCCAACTTTAATTTAAAAACTTATGTTGACTCATCAAATACTAATAACCGGTGTGTTAGACAACGAAATGAATGAAAAACAAACCTAGGTTATATGCTTGAGATAACGATAAGGACAAAAGCATACGAAAAATAAACGTTGCAAAATCTCTCTAATAAATAAAAAAACTTAGCCTTTATTTTTTTGTAGAGAAGCTGTATGTAGCTTTCTCAAAGAAATTTTGAGAAATTAAAATTTACGTTAGGTTTTAGAAAAACAAAATATGAATTTTTTTTATAATATTTACCAAAGCAATAAAAAATGAATTAAGCAAATTAAACTTTCTTAGGAGAAGATTTAAAAATAAAAGCAATTTTTAATTTCCACTTCATTAGACATAATCAATTTGCGAATCATTAGAACGTAAAAATTCCCACAAAAACATCTGTTGATTCTTCCATAAACCTATTGCTTAATTACTTAACGGGAAAAGTTAAGAAAAAAAATTAATTAATCTCTCGGAAAAAGAAATAAATAAATTTCCTTTAAAAAAATATAATATAATTTTGAATTACTTTAGTAGACTTCATTTAATTTTTCTTTTTTAGAACTGTGCGTTTTCCAAAATAAAATCATAAATTTTATCTCTTTTTGTAAATATTGGCATAGAAACAGAAGGTATTAGAAAGAAATTCACTAACTGGCCACTCGTAAATAACTTTCTCTAAGAAAACGCGAAAGCCATAAACAAGACTTTTTAGATATACCATAAGAGTGTATCTTAGCCAACAATCCGTCATACACAAACCGGCCTTACATATATCAAGTACAACCATTCGAAATTCCCGAAAATGTTCAATTGCGTTGCCCCAAATATGTATAACATAAGTTAGAAGCTCTTCTGTTGATATGTGCGTACGAAAGCCATATGTTTGCTAATATTATTAAATATTTTAAAATAATTTAAAAGATGTTAGTTGACCTTTTTGGTAACTTTCGATATAACTGGAAGCAATGCGATTAATCGGCAGTTGTTTGGGAATGTCTTTTTTGCCTTTTTTGTTTATAAACAATTAAAGTTTTCAAAATGAGTTTTTTGAGCTTAAAATGTGAATAACTCCTGTTATATCAGTCGGATCGAGACAAACAAAAAACTAAACTCTTCGTAATGAAATTTCCAACATATCCTCGTTTAAAATCGCTTAAATGTGTACAAACCTACAAAATTGAAAAAACAGGCAAAAATTTGTTTTTTTTTTGTCGGTTTATTGTACAGGTTAACTAAGTGAACCGCTCGGCTTGAAACTTTCACAAAATATTTCTTTCGTTATAGCAAAAGTATCCTGAAATTTTAGTCAAAAATATTAAACCCAGTGGACACAATTGAATTTGTTATTTAAAACTTGAATTGCCCGCCATTTTATGCCATTTAGTCCAAAATGGGTCTTTTTTTCAAAATTGAGGTCTCGAAGTCAGCTTTCCGATGCTATTAAAAAAAAATTTTTTTTGGAGTCATTTTAATCTTTTTTTTACATTTGTTTAATAACAATTGCCATTTTCAATAAAATTGTTAACCAAAATGATTTTTTTTTTTAAAATAAAACTCGCGATTCTCTATCAGGTGTGATAAAAAATTTTAATTTTTGTTTTAATGACCGACATTTGTTTTTATTTGATTAATAAACAAATGTAAAAAAAAAAAACGGTTAAGATGACTCCGCAAAAAATTTTTTTAGAAGCATCGGAAAGCTGACGTCAGAACTTAAATTTTGAAAAAAAAAAGATCTATTTTGGACCAAATGGCATAAAATGAAGGCAATTCAAATTTTATGCCAAATTCAATTGTGCCCACTGAGTTCAACATTTTTGAACCAAAATTTCAGGGTATTTTTGATACAACAAAAGGAATATTTTCTGAATGTTTCAAGCCGATCGATTCATTTAGTTGGCCTGTAAAATAAAATGAAAAAAGAAACTGTTTTTTTTGACATTTGAGCGAAGTAAAAGTAACGAGAATTTGTTAGAAATTTCATTACGAAGAGTTTGGTTTTTTTTTGTTTAGATCCGACATATATCACCGGAGTTATTCGCATTTTAAATTCAAAAAAACGCGTTTTGAAAACTGCAATTGTTTACAAACAAAAGAGCACAAGTTTTTCGAGGTCCAAAACTCGGGACAATACTCCTGTTGATACCCCAGAGAGAATAAAATCATAATATTGCTGTATCTAAACTGTGCAATTTCAAATGCTTTTTTTACTGCACTATAAGACATTTTTAGATTATGGTGTATTTTATATTTTAAAATGTGTCATTTAAAATCAGTTTAACCAGTAAAAAGCATTACATCTTCTTAAAACAAAACACCAAAAATACTACAATTTATTTTCAGTAATAAATCTTTTTATTGAATATTTCTAATATGGGAAAAAGAATATTTACATCTTTGTTTTTAATTTTATTAAAAGTATTTAAATATGTATAAAGGTTGATGGAAAAATGATTTCAGGAAGTAGAATCAGAAAAATACGAATGAAATTTAACAAAAATCATGCAGCAGAGCCTTAAAAAGATGATAAATTTATATTTTATTTAAAAGTAATTTTCTTCCTATATCGAAAAGTACGTTTAATAATTTATCTGGTATAAAAAAATATATTTGACTTGACAATATGGTGGAGGTTTTTTTAATATATTTTTCAGTACACACTGATGACTGACTGAATATTGGCATAGAAACAGGAGGGATTAGAAAGAAATTCACTAACTGCCACTCGTAAATACCTTTCTCTGACAAAACGCGTGAGCCATAAACAAGACTTTTTAGATACATCATAAGAGTGTATCTTAGCCAACAATCCGTCATACACAAACCTGTCATATGCCTTACATATATCAAGTACAACCATTCGAAATTCCCGAAAATGTTCAATTGCCTTGTCCCAAATATGTATAACATAAATTAGAAGCTCTTCTGTTGATATGTGTGTACGAAAGCCATATCGATGTTTGCTAATATTATTAAATACTTTAAGATAATTTAAAAGATGTTAGTTAACGTTTTCGGTAATTTGCAATATAACTGGAAGCAATGCGATTAGTCGGCAGTTGTTTGGGAATGTCTTTTTTGCCTTTTCTTGGTACCGGCTAAATTCTAGTGCGTTTTCAATAAAAAATGTCTTCCTTTTCTGCAGGATAGGTCGAAAAGTCTACAAGACACTGTTCAATTGCATTCTTCCAAATGTACGTGACATAAGTTACAAAATCTTGTGTTGATCTTTGCCTAAGAAGACCATATTGATAGTCGATAATAATATTAATCCTTCCAGATATTTTAAAAGATGCTGATTGATAGCATTTTCCGTATCTTTCGATATTTCTTAAAGCAGTGCGACTGGTTGGTAGTTGTTTGACAAAGTCTTCTTCCCTTTTTTGGTATCGGCTAAACTATAGCGCATTTCCAGCAGTAGGTAAAGATTTTTTTTCTTTACGATAGGTTGAAAAGTCTACAGAAACCTAGTATTCGTTCGACTGTACATTTTTTCAGTACTTTGGTAGGTATTCTATCAGTGCCAGAAGCTTTATTGATGTTTATCTTCAGTAAAATACGTGTAAAGTCCGTCCATACATATACTGAAGTGACTATACTTAATCCTTAGAGGGTAAAAACCATTAACTATAAATAGACAATGAATAAAATTTTATGGTTGTCTTTTGGCACTTCAGAAGCAGGTAAATCATGGACCGTACTTAAAAATATGATATAGGGTCAGTGCTCCATTTGTGGCCACTTTAAGGATTTTCGACGAAAATAAACTCGTTTTAATTACATTCTTTTCGTTATCTAACGCTTTTAACTACTTTAATATATTCTTCAGAATATTTGGATAATAAATTTAAGACCAGCAAGCAAAAGAAGTTAAATAAATATTTCAAAAATAAGAATTATGGCATAATCTCCGAGTTCACCGTTTTTTGGCCACCATAACACCAGTTCTCGCCACAATAAGTACCAGTTCTGGCCACATAATGAAATTGAGATTAATTTATAATTGAACAATTAATAAAAAGGTATATGCAATAAAAATCATGATTTAATGTTATAATATCTAAATGTTAACATTTATTTTCAATAAGATATATATATAACATATAACGCAGTAACTTCTATCAACTATTGATAATTTTTAAAATTTATAAATCTTATATGCAGATTCATACAGTAGTAACTTAACTTTAATTGTAAATAAAATAAAGAGAAATAAAGAGCTGTAAAATAAATATTAAAAAATTAAAACTTTCTTGTTTTATTAGCAATTCGCAATTTTTTAGCTGTTGTTTCTTCCTTCTTTCTTTCCTTTTCTTGTTGTTTTTTTTCTCTTTTTTTCTGCTTTGACTATTAAATTTTCTTCTCGTTTTCTCAATAATTCTGCTTTCTTTTTCTGTTTTTGCTCTAACAATAATCGCTTTTTATCAATTTCTTATTTTCTTAACTCTAACCAGCGATCACTTGTAATCACTAAAGGTAAATGTATTTTATTTTTATCATTCTTTTTTGATGACTTTACTTCAGGATAAACTAAAATGTTTTTCAAAGTTTCTTCTCTGCTACTTGAGGGTACTGATATTTGAGGTATACAAATTTCCTTAACATTATTAGTTAAATCATTGCTTAAACTATTCGCATGCGGTTCATTTAAAGTAGAAAGTTTATCTAAATTTTGTTTAGTTAGACAAATTTTCATTGACTTCGATTATTTGATTTATTGATAAATCTGAATTAATAGTTACGATAAAAATTGTCAACATCATTCTGTAAACCATTATTGCTTAAGGTATTTGCAGCAAAAAGTGAATTTGTATTAATATTTGAAGACCTGTTATTGCTTTTGCTTAAAGTCTGGTCTTCTAAATTTAAATTTATATTCGACAAGGGACTTCACAATCAATAATTTCTATTGGAGTATCATAATCAAACTCTCCGGTGAATTGAACAGACTCATTCATCCATTCAGACTTCTCATTGGGTTTGCCTATATTGAAATAATATTAAAAAATAAGTCTATTAATATTTACAAACATTAATTATAATTAAAAAATCCCTATCTATAAATCGTGTAATTATAAATGAATCGCAATCTAATAATAACACAGGTCTACAAAAATTAACACTTTCTCATAACCAAGCATCAAAATAGGTGATCCGAAAAGTTTTTGTCGCGTTGAATCCAAAGTCGTAAACAGAAATGCTCCATCACGTTAGGTTTACGAGAAAAATGCGGTTGAATCTCTTAAAAAACGCGTTTTAGGGCATTTTTGAAAATTCATTGCTGACGAACCCGATGTGTGAGAGACTTCCAAAAAGGGTTCAAATTAAAGCTTGAATATTGTACTTTTAAATGAAAATATCGAATCTTTTACAGACGGTATCATTGAACTTGTAGCGAGCTAACCTCCTACCCTTCAAGCTTTAATTTGAACCTTTTTCGAAGTCTCTCATACATCGGGTTCGTCAGCTACGAATTTTCAAAAATGCCCTAAAACGCGTTTTTTTAAGAGATTCAACCGCATTTTGCTCGTAAACCTGACGTGATACGGCATTTCTGCTTGCGAATTTGGATCACCTATTCCGATCTTTGGTTATGAAATGTAGTCGACCTGTGCAACATACATTAATTTATCTAATAATCATACATATTGGAATATTGGAATTAAACTTGATGAAATAGTTAATCATAATCTATTATTTATATGAACTATATTAATTTATACGTACCATCCAAAACATTATCATCAAGGATAAGAAGGTCGGAATTTTCAGGTAAGGATTGCTCAGTACGTATTGTTACAATTTTACCATCTATTTCATCCTCGATCTTGCTCCATGTATCGAACAAACCTTGATATTTCACATCTCCAGTCCAGACATTTCCATTAGTCTTTAGATTTTTAAACTGCTGTAAAATGCTTATTTCAATATTTTTTTCTAGCATTTCTAGGTATTTTCTATCTGGTTCAGAAGTATGATTCTCATGATCTATATTTGTAGTGCTCGCCGTTCTATGTTGTTGAAGACATTTCCTATAATTTTTTTTTTTTTTTTTTTTTTTTTATGGGTCTAGCACACGTGCTACAGGGAAGTCCCTAAAGCGCTACAGGAGCGGCACGTGTGCGGAGAAAACGATTCACGTTGTTCTTGAATCGCTGTAGATTGTACTCGATGGGAAACACAGTCCTGGGTAAACCATTCCAAAGGTATGATGTTCTCCATATAAAAGACTGCTTGAAAAGCGTTGTTCGAGGCGTAACAAGCTGAACCTCATACGGATGTGAAGCATCAGCGCGACGTGTACTTCTAATATGCACCGCTCTGGGAGGAATCAAACGGGCCACATCTTTCGAACACTTTCCATGAAAGTACTTGTAGAATAGGCTCAAGTCGCCAACCGTTCTTCGATGTTCCAGCGAATCAAGGCCGTCGGTCAATTCCGGGTGTCCAATCAGACGAACAGCTCTTCTCTGGATAGAATCCAACAAATGCAGTGTATGTTTGGGAGCGGAGCTCCAAACATGGGAGCAGTATTCCATAGTTGGTCGAATTTGAGCTTTGTAAAGAATTAACAGTTGTTGTGGAGTGTAAAGCTTTCTGGTTCGAAACAATATTCCCAACTTTTGAGAAGCTCTTCTTGCTATGCCTGCAACTTTATTAAACTATTAGCGTCAAAAGGGTAAAGTCCACAGCATTTGAAGCCAGATTGAATATCCTTTACAAAATTTCCTCTTCTAATAATGTCTGATAATACAGATGGAATGTCAAATTTATGCAGATCAATTCCTTCATGATGAATACGCCATGTTTGATAATAATTTTATTCCACATTTTCTTCAGAGGAGCAAAGAAAGCAACGTCCAGAGGCTGCATTATGTGTGTTGTGTTGGGAGGAAGACAGACTAGAATAATATCTTTCGCTTTGCAAAATTCACTTAAATGATAAGACATGTGAGACTTCTGTCCATCTAAAAAGACAATCACTGGAAATGCTGTTTGCTTTTCTAGTAGATAAGGATGAAATACGTTGGCAAAATATTCAAAAAAAGAAGCACTTGTCATCCAACTGTTCTCACTTTTTCCAATTCCCCAACCTTTAGTAGCTTTATCTATACAATTTTTCGGCAGTCGCTTATATGCGAATATTGTAAGAGGTGGTGCTATTTCTCCTGCAGCATTGACTGTGAACAGTGTAGTGATACTCTCTTTGTCACTACTTGCTGAAACATTATACGCTGGTTTTCCTCGTTCAGCAATTACAACTGCTCTAGTAGTTGTTAGACACATTCCAGTCTCATACATGTTATAAACTCTTTGAGGATCGTTAAGCACTTCTTTATAATCATTTAATAATATTTCCACCTCAGAAAACCAACGACGAATAAATTCTTCTGTGACACATGCTCTTGACTCTGGACCAATTCGACCAGATGTTATTGGTGTATTTCCTTTGAGTTTATGTCGCAGCGTCGTTCTTGGAACATTAAAAGTTTTGCTTGCATTTAATATGGATGATACATTTTGTATTGCAATGATAGCATCTTTTACGTTTGATAGTGAATAAGTAAAAAGTTTTCTTCTGTGTTTTTTTCTGAAGTTCTCTTTTTAGAACGATTCTTTTTATTATCCATCTAAAAAACCATAACAAAAATTAGTGTATTTACAATGTGTAATTATATATATAAAGTTTGTCTCCAGACAAATAACTGTACTCACTTTTATAATTTTACACAAAACACGTTAGTTATTTTTGTTGGCCACAAGTGGAACAACGCAACAACCAGTTCTGGCCACCCTATGGCCAAAAATAGAGCATTATATTAATATATGATCTAGTTTTCGACACTCTTTATGTTTTTCTTAATAGAAGTCAAATACGTGGCTACGGATTTTGAGGTTAACTTCTAGACTTTCCGTAACCCGATTATACAAACATAACATTGTACTCACAATCATGTCTTTTATATAATTATTCTAACGTTTAATTTACCTCGTATTCTTAACGTTTTGCACAAGAAAATGCAGCAGTTCGCACACCTTCGGTTATAAGTATTTATAGTTAAAGAAGAAAGAAAATTCTACATTCGTTAGCGAGCAGCGTGACCAACAGAAACGTTGTAAAAACAAAATACTCCCACTTACGTAGCGCGAACATGAATTATAAACTACGAGTAAATAATTCGAAAGATTCATTGAAGTGGCCAGAAATGGAGCAGTGGCCACAAATGGGAGCACTGACCCTATGTTCGTTTTACCTGCTTGTAAACAACAAAGATGGAACTTAAATAATTATTAATGAAACTTTAATATGATTTTAATGGTATTTAAAAAAGATAGCATTTACCCGAAAATAACTTGCATATTGGCACTTACTGTCTAGTAATATAAATACAGCCGCCACTTAGTTTATGCTTTGTGATTACTGTTACTTCGTGTGCGATAGAGCAGCTGAGTCTCCCTGTCTGCAAAGAACCTAAATGATTCTTCTCTCGATTACCATGAGGACACCACTGCCGAATTATTTGAAAATTGGTTCAAAAAGCAGCTAATTCCGAACATACCTCCAAATAGTGTAATTGTGATGGACAGCGCAAGCTATCATAGTAGGCAGTTAATCAAAACTCCCTGCTCAAACGATACAAAAGCAACAATTCAAAACTACATGTACGATAATAAAATTTACTTCCACGAAGATTACACCAAACAGCAATTGATAGAAGTTTTGAAGAATTTAAACATAAAAAAGGAATATGCCTGTGACAATTATGCAAAGGATATGGGGCATACAGTTTTAAGGATTCCACCATATATTTAATCCTATAGAGCATATTTGGCATCAATTGAAGTCTGCCATTCGTCGTAATAATATTTGCCCCACTGTTAATTCCAGTATACTGAAACTTATGGAAACCGAAGTTTTTAATATCCCTCTACAGAATTGGGAGAACTCTGTCATATATGTTGAAAAAGTTGAAAAATCGTATATCCATATCGCAAATAATATAGAAAAACTAATAATAAGACTCAAGAATAATGATAGCGATAGTGATATTATTTTAAGTGAATATTGTAATTAATTCTAATGAGTAAAGTAATAATTTGTATATGTAATAAAAATTATTGGTAATAATAAGATGATTTGTAATAAACATAAATAAAACATAGTACTCGTATAAACATTGTTTAGTGTATTTCCAAACACCAAAATAATTAAATTCTAAGCAAAGTACGGATCTGTTCAATCACATTTGAATTTTACAGCTTGCATTAATAGGAATCAGTTAGTCACTTCACTATATGTATGGATGAACTTTACTTTATCTGAAGATAATATCGGTTATGTCTGTCCATTGAGGATATATATTGCTATTTTTTTCTTGAAAATCTTTGAAACAAAGACCAGCAGGGACGAACTACCAGGTTGATTTCTGCAACAGATTATGTTACAATAGTAGCCGTGTAAGAGATGGCCTAGTGGGTTTAATGAAATTTTGAGTAATGGTCTTAGCTACCGACCAAAAAACCTGAAATTTTATGATTATATTACGTTTGTATGTACAAAATATATTTCTAAATTATTATTACCCAACCGTACAGGATAACATATAAGCACATGTATACTCGTTTTAGTACACTGAGGTCTTTTCCAGCAAATTTACTTGCAGAGAGGCATTAAAGTCCTTTTGAAAATAAATGACACGTAGTACAAAATATATAGTTATATTCTGTACACGTAGGAATAGGTAAGCACTTGGATGATTATAAATACGACACGTACGTTAAATATTTGAATTAATGTCTTCAAGGAATTTATAGATATTCGAAAAAATTCTCTTTATTTGTACTTGCGTGTGTGTAAAAGAAGCTTTTTAGCCTGCATTTTAAAATAAAATATAAATCTTATTAATATTAGAATATGTTTTGTAACCAGAATTTATAATAAACCAGAAGTTCTTATGCAAATTACTTTTATACCTCACACTCATTACTGAGCTTTCAGAGTGCTGATTAAAATATGGTTTTTCTTAACCCAGAAATTACATTTTTCTTAGTTACGACTTTAGTGACCTTATAAAATTACACCCAGATTTTTAGATCGTATAGTATAAAGCTTTGCAGACTGGCGGCCAATGATATTTGGAAGTCGGACTTGCGCAATTAGTGTTCCATACGTTGATTGGTTTTGAAATAAAAAATTTTGTTACGGAAGTATAAAATGAACAATGAACAACTTAAAAGAAACCGCGATTCTATCGAAGAAAAAAGAAAAAATTGTAACTTGAGCCTGTTTTATAATATATAGTACTGTCATGGGAAGTAGTAGATCGGTTTGAGTGATTCTTTTCAAAATATCACGCTAGGAATATACACCAATATGAGGTTCAGCTTATCATTCTTCGACTATTTAAAAAAAAAAAATATGTAGGCAGGCATATGTTTTCAACAAGTGCAACGTTTAGCAATTCCGCTGCTAACGCGCTGACTTTCTGGTCTGCGTAGCATGTACTGCACCCATAAAAAGAGGTACGTGCTGTAAAATCTAACGGATTTTTAGACTGATTTCGAAACTCGCTTTTCTGAGAACTTTTAACAAATAATGATAACGATAACGTTAACGATTTTTTATTTGTTTAGCATCGTGACCACTTCTATAGACTATTCTATCTGTTTTATAGACTACTATAAAGCCTGGTCGATTCTAATCAGCATGGGAACACCTATACATCTTGTAAACCTTATCCGATCCCTGTGTGAGAACACAAATGGCAGAATTAAAATGAATAATTTTTTTTTCGATCCCTTTAACATAGAAGCCTGCATCGGACATGGTTGTATTTTATCACCCTTACTTTTTAACATATATAGTGAACATATAACGAGGTCTGTTTTAGATGGCTGGAGTGGGGGTGTGACAATAGAAGGAAAAATGCTAAGTAACCTTAAATATGTGGGTGATACTGTTATACTTGCAACGTCAATAAAAGATCTAGAATCAATTTTGCAACGCCTTGAAATCACTAGCAAAAACTATGGATTGACAATTAATAGAGTGAAAGCCAAAGTAACAATAGTAAGTTTTTTTTTATGGGTCTAGCACACGTGCACAAAGCGATTCACATTGTTCCTAAATCGCTGTAAATTGTACTCGGTGGGAAACACAGTCCTGGGTAAGCCATTCCAAAGGGATGATGTTATCCATATAAAAGACTGCTTGAAAAGCGTTGTACGAGGAGAAACAAGCTCTGGGTCTCCAGTCAGACGAACAGCCCTTGTCTGAACAGAATCCAACAAATGCAGTTGGGAGCGGAGCCCCGAACATGGGAGCAGTATTCCATAGTTGGTCGAATTTGAGCTTTCTAAAGAATGTTGTGAGGTGTAAAGCTTTCTGGATCGAAATAATATTCCCAACTTTTGAGAAGCTCTCCTTGCTATATCTGCAACATGAAATATTTGCTCCCAAATTAACGCCCAACAAATTGAGTGACGATGCTACGGGAATGGAGTGCCCCGACATAAGTATGTCGGGTTCAGCAACGTTAACTTCCGTTAAATTCCACTTGGTTACTGTCACCCCAAGATAGAATTTCTTCCAGGTCTTTGTTAAGTTGAATGACTTCCTGCTGTCTGCGGATATTGGCCTGAGCAGCCGATGTCCGAGCGTTCAAAGTGAATGAAGAGATAAGCGTACTGTCATCTGCAAAGCTGTAGATTGGATTTCCGGTCTTTTCCAGCAGATCGTTAATGTAAATGAGAAAGAAAGTAGGAGACAGTATGGAGCCTTGGGGCAAACCGGCGTTAACAGTAAAGGTGTTAGAAAGAAATCCGTCGACTACGACTCGTAAAGAACGCTCTCTGAGGAAACATGAGAGCCACAAACAGAACTTTTCAGACATACCATAAGAACGTAGCTTAGCCAACAGTCCATCGTGCCAAACACGGTCGAATGCCTTGGATATGTCAAGAGCAACCGCTCGAGATTCTCCGAAGGGTTCAATTGCGTTGTTCCAAACATGTGTTACATAAGTCAGAAGATCTCCTGTTGATCTATGTTTACGAAAGCCATATTGGTGATCACTAATAATGTTGAATCCTTCAAAGTATTTTAGAAGCTGATTGACAGCATTTTCCATGACTTTTGATATTATTGAAAGCAGTACGACTGGTCGGTAGTTGTTTGGCAAGGTCTTCTTACCTTTTTTAGGTATCGGCTGAACTGAGGCACATTTCCAGCAGGAAGGAAATATTTCTTTTCTGTAGGATAGGTTGAAAAGTCTACAGAAAACTGGTGTAAGTTCCCTTGCACAGTTTTTGAGAACTATGGCAGGTATTCCGTCAGCGCCAGAAGCTTTTTTGGTGTCTAGCTTCATTAAAATACGTTTTATGATACGCTGTCTGAAGACAACATCGGGCATCCTTGACTGCACTATGGGAATAGTAGGTGGTGTTTTTCCTTGGAAATCGGCAGTAGAATGTGATGTGAAGCAAGCAGTTCGGCCAACAAGTTTGCTTTTCTCAACAAGTGTCGTTGCAATAGAACTATCTGGCCGTGTGTGTGGTAACAAAAAATCAGTCGACTGTTAGTCGTAAAGAAGGCTCTGAGGAAACGAGGGAGTCACAAACAAAACCTCTCAGATATAAGCGCGTAGCTTAGCCAACAATCCGTCATGCCAACCACTGTCGAGAACATTGAATATATCAAGTACAACCGCTCGATATTCTCCAAAATATTCAATTGCGTTGTTCCAAACATGTGTTCCATAAGTCAGAAGATCCCCTGTTGATCTATGTTTACGAAAGCCATATTGGTGATCGCTAACAATGTTGAATCTTTCAAGATATTTTAGAAGATGCTGATTGATAGCTATTTCCATGACTTTCGATATTATTGAAAGCAGTGCGCTTGGTCGGTAGTTATTTGGCAAGGTTTTTTGCCTTTTTTAGGTATCGGCTGAACTGTGGCCCATTTCCAGCAGGAAGAAAATATTCCCTTTCTGTAGGACAGGTTAAAAAGTCTACAGGAAACTGGTGTTAGTTTCCTCGCACAGTTTTTGAGAACTATGGCAGGTATTCCGTCAGCACCAGAAGCTTTTTTGGTGTCTAGCTTCATAAAGATACGTTTTATGATATGTTCTCTGAAGACAATATCGGGCATCTTTGACTGCACTATGGGAATAGTAGGTGGTGTTTTTCCTTGAAAATCGACAGTGGAATGTGAAGCAAATAGGTGTCGTTGCAATAGAATTATCTGGCCGTGTGAGTAGTGGTATGGTGGATTTGTGTGAAATTTTGACTAACTGCCTTAGGGACTGACCAAAAGGACCTGGAATTGTTGGGACAAGCGAGAAGTTTGTTTCTAATTCGCTGATTGTGTGCCTTCTTGGTTTCGCCGGTAATTTCTTTGCATCTGTTCCGGGCACGAACAAAGGTGTTACGATTTATGGTGTTAGGATTTTCACGCCACTGTCGGTAGGCAAGATGTTTAGAAGCAACAGCTTCTTTGCATTTTCGGTCAAACCAAGGCTTGCCGTTAGAAGGACATTTCTTCGAAAAAGGGCTGTAAGCTTCCATTCCAGCCAAAATAACATCGGAGACCTCCCTGGCGCAGTCAGATGGGTCGTCAGATCTAAAACAAACGTCTAACCAAGGAAAAGCTCGAAAATATTCCGTGAGATCTTCCCATTTATCCTAACGAAGATCTGTCACACATAAATGAAATTGTGGTTTCACTTATATATATATATATATATATATATATATATATATATATATATATATATATATATATATAAATATAAGGAATTTGGAATATATATGGTATTAGGTATGCAGTCTGCCGTATTTCGCTGCGATATTGCAACTTCATCAGGAGCATTATAAATTACAAAACAATGTGTCAGTAAATACAAAAATTAATATGTATAAGGCTTACCAGCCCAAAGTTAGTCATATGGCTGCACAATGCTAGAAACACTTCCATACTCACATTTCATGAAAATAAAAGGAAACCTGTACTGCAAAAAAAAACAATACCGACATGTAACGAACAATCAAGCGGATAACACTGACTTTCCTTAAACTTCTAACTACTATAAATGAAACAAATTTTTTAAAAAGACAGGCAACAGAACCATGTATACAGTGGTTTGGAGTTATAATAATTTTTTTTCATATGCCTGAAATATCTATTGGTGTCTGACTTGAAATTAACACAATCTTTATGTTTGAAAATGTGGCACATTTCAAGAAATAACTGATACCTATAATAACTTTCTTTTTAGAAGAATTTTACATTTACAAAATTAAATTGATGCCTCGTTTTTTTTAAATAGTGATCCACTACGGCACATGATCTCTTTCCCAACCCCAATCACTTTTATGTTGTATTCGTCTCTGCTTCAGCCACTGTGATGTCTGTCCGACGTAGCAAGACTGACAGTCTAGAAATGACAACCAGTAGACAAGTTGACTTGACAAAGTGGAAATTAATGTCCTCATCAGAGCTGTGTAGTTTTGAAAGTTAAATTTTGAGGGGTTAGTTTCGGGGGGTGAAATCGAAAGAAAATTATCATATCATGAAATGAAGGCTTGTACAAACACGAGTTCAAAAACATATGTAATGTAATACATGTGCACATTTTTCTTTGCATTAGTTTTAATAAATTGCGAAAAAGTACTGATTAAAAAATTCTGGAATATTCTCCAGAGGGTGTAGATCGAACGGAAATTATCACGAGTGCATTACCCAAAACTCATTTAGGGTGTGTTTTGTGAAGTCATTGATCATTTTATACTTATAATTTTTTATTTTAAAAGCAATCAACTTAAGGAAATGCGCAATCCGAATTGGTCGGTTTAATTATTTATAGGTGTTTTCTATTTTATTGTAGGTAGGAGTTAGTAGACATTAAATTGGTGATACATATATTTTAAAAAAAAGCATACTCAGCAATGTTCTAAACACCTGAAATCCAGTCTTTCTGGTGTAAGAGCAAGCCATTTACATTGGCAAGTATAAAAAAGTCTGATACTGCCACAATACAAAGCAATTTTTCATCAAAATTTTTCTGTTTTTTTTTCTTAAAAAAAGTTCAAATTTTTATCTTATCCTCTTAAAGAATAAGTACTACGTAAATTGATCATTATAGGGGTTTTGTTTTGATTGACTTTCATAATTTTTTTCAAACATATTTTTTCGATAACCTTGTCCACATCCTGTACAGGGTGAGTCATTTGTTTCGGGAATGACGGAAAAATGTTAAATACAACAGTTTTAGGGAATGTTAAGGTGCACAGTTTAAAATTATTTTTGAGTACCATGTATAGTGGGATACTCATAATTGGTACGAGCGTTCCATTACTGCGAAAAATAGCTTCATCAGAAAACATTATTTTAAATAAAAAATTTGGAACGGCCTCTATTGTTCCATTCATAGTGGTACAAAAGTTTACTCGTCGTTCAAAATCACGGTCTTAACGTTTTTGGTGTAGTTCCATATGAAAGGGATGATACTTGTATTTTCTCGTGGTGCAATTAGCCGTAGATTGGGATGTGTCAGATAAGTCAGCTAGTTGACGGCTGCTGACCTGAGGATTATCTTCAACATGAAGTAAAATCTCCATTTCTTTTTCCTCATTGGTAGCATTCTGGTTTACTACTTTCCATTTCGCATACTCAACGCTGCCACTACCATCAAACCATTCCATTAAGCACTGAAAAGATTTTCTAGATGTATAACGTCTATTAGGGTACTTCGCTCGGTAAAGCCTTACTGCCAAAAGACAATTTTTTCCCGCCTTGCCCAGTATATAAACCATACAAATTAATTCATTCTTAGGGAAATCCATAACTATTACCTTTATACGTCACTTCCTATAACAAATCAAACTAGTTTTACTTGCTTAATAGACATGTCCAAATTTGACAATGCCTACATTTTTGTTTTGTCTTAGCAACTCTGATGTTATAGCGTGAGTGTATTAAAAACAAGGGTAAAAATTGAAAAATTCAAAATAAATCGAAAACTATTAGAAATAGGTATATGACATACACAACAAAAGTTGGAGAGTTTTGTAAAATCTATCAGAAAAAATAATAATATACAGGGTGTGCCATTTAGAAAATTTAAGATTTTTCAATTTAAAATAGTCGAAGTGCATAAATTTATTTTGAACACTCTGTATCTTTTTTCATCTCTATAGAACGCTAGTACTAATTATGAGTATTTCGTCTTCAGAAATAATGGCGCTACTGGCAATTTTTGATAAAACTGAAAACTAGTATTTTTAAAAAAAATTGAAATATTAAAAAAACTACTAGGTTTAGGTATATAATATTATTAATAAAAGAGTTGCGCAGAATTTAAAAATAAATTAGAAAATAGGATGTTTTATTTAAAAAAACATATGTTACGAGGCTGGTTTGAAAAGTCCGTGCAAAAAATATAAAAACTACTTATGTGTTTGGGGTAAACCTTTTTTATTTTTCGACATAGTCTCCTTTTAGGCTTATACACTTCGTCCAACGATGTTCTAGTTTGTTGATCCCTTCCGAATAATAGGATTTGTCCAAGTCTGCAAAATATCCATTAGTGTCTGCAATCACCTCCTCGTTTGAATAAAATCTTTGTCCCGCCAGCCATTTCTTCAAATTGGGGAACAAATAGTAGTCCGAGGGAGCCAAGTCTGGAGAATAGGGGGATGTGAAACGAGTTGGAATCTTATTTCTATTAATTTTGCGACTACGACTGCTGAGGTGTGTGCTGGTGCGTTGTCGTGATGGAAAAGGACTTTCTTGTGGGCCAATCGCGGGCGTTTTTCTTGCAGCTCGGTTTTCAAACGGTCCAATAACGTTGAATAATATTCACCTGTAATAGTTTTAAACCCTTTTCCAGATAGTCGATGAGGATTATCCCTTGCGAATCCCAAAAGACAGTCGCCATAACCTTTCCGGCCGAAGGAACGGTCTTCGCCTTTTTTGGTGCAGATTCCCCCTTGGTAACCCATTGTTTAGATTGTTGTTTGATCTCAAGAGTATAGTAATGATCCATGTTTCATCCACAGTGACGAAACGACGCTTAAAGTCCTCCGGATTCTTCTGGAACAGCTGCAAACCATCCTTGCAACACTTCACACGATTCCGTTTTTGGTCAAGAGTGAGCAATCGCGGCACCCATCTTGCGGATAGCTTTCTCATGTCCAAATGTTTATGCAAAATATTATGTACCCGTTCAGTCGAGATGCCCACAGCACTAGCAATCTCACGCACCTTTAACTCTTCTGTCATCTATCACCATATCATGGATTTGATCAATGATTTCTGGAGTCGTAACCTCCACAGACCGTCCAGAACGTTCAGCGTCACTCGTGCCATATAGCCAGTCCGAAAATTTTGAAACCACTTATAAACTGTTCTAATCGAAGGTGCAGAGTCACCATAATATTTATCAAGCTTCTCTTTAGTCTCCTGAGGCATTTTGCCTTTCATAAAGTAATGTTTAATCACCACACGAAATTCTTTTCCGTCCATTTCTTGAAAATCACTCGACTTCCTTGATTCACACGAATGCCAAACACAAAGAAATAGACCAATATGGCTGAAAACTTGGTGTGCGTTCATTCAAGAGATGCTACTAACTAAACATGACCTCGATACGTGCCGATGGTGCCATCTCTCGGACTTTGCACGGACTTTTCAAACCAGTCTCGTATATCGGCCACACTTTTTTGAAGTACCCTGTATACTCAAAGATTATTTTAAACTGTGCATCTTAATACTCCCTAAAACTTTAACATTTTTTTCGTCATTCCTGAAACAAATGAGATAATGAACTGGACTCTATCGTTGATTCGCCCTGTACAAATATATATGTACAAGTATAGGGCAAATGTTATTTTTATTCAAAGTAAATTGTTTTGATCAAATAATTTGTATGCATACAGGAGCTCTCTTTACAATTGCCTAACATTCTTAATGACGTTAAAATTGCATCAATATATTTTCCGTTGGAAAGGTAAAAGTTCTAGAGGGATTAACTTCTATTTTAAAGGAATATATCTCAATTTATTAAAGATTATGTCTAAAGTCTAGACATCAAACTAATTTATGACGGTGTTTGCAAACAACTTTATATAGTCTCTACTGCTAAAGATATTGTCCAAACTTATCTACACTTATGGGATGAATAGCAAGTTATATTATGCTGAACTTTCTGTGGCCATATATTATGTTTCTGATCTAAGTAAACATATAAATCAATGAATCAAAGTTTTAAAAAAGTTACCTTTAATATTTACTTTAAGGATGCAAAACTCCCAAAGTTTTGAGAAAGCAAAGGTTGTTATTATACTCGTTATAATTTTCACTATGTTGTCATGTAGTCAAAATAAAAAATAAATAAAGGTCCTGTTATAGAAATATTCAAAAGTATATACTAAATTTTCAAAATTGCTATGTGTAAATTAGATCTAAGTTTGAATGTGTCCGAGTAGTAATCTCGAATTGTCGCTGCATGGGTGGTGAATAATTTTAGTAATAACTTTCCATGTACAGGGGACATTTTTTTCAAGGGTCTCACTTAATTCACTTTTTTTCTATTCTACATACTACATTCTTTCAGTATTAAACTTTTTAACTATTGTACAGGGTAGCGAGTAGCACTCTTCTGCGATCCCCGGTAAGAGACAGGCTACTACAGGACTTAGCGGCCCTGCCCTGCGCTACTGATTCTCTTCAACTTCTCATTCTCAGAAGAATTTAGGCCATATTTCCTTATCCAGCTTCCTATTATTGTCATACCTTCGCATCCTCAACCCTAAACTACGGCATCTGGTTGTTCAAAACAGCCCACAAGCAGAAGTCAAGGGGACTGGAATAGCAAATGGCGTGGTTAAAGTCACTGAAGAGGCACAGCGGTGTAGAAGGCAACGAAAACCACTACACACTATTTTTTTCCCAGGAAATTACAATGCTGACAAACATAGAACAAAAGGTCCCCAGTCCCGGGCACCCTTTAAGTGAGGAGAAGATGCGAAGTATCCCCCCCGGTGGAAGTCGAAAAGGAAAATACGAACTTGAAATGTCAGAAGTTTGCTTGAAGCAGGCAAAGCTGCAAATCTAACAGAAGAGATGGAAAGACTCAACATCGATATATTGAGATGTAGTGAAGCGAGGAAGCCCCTGCAAATGGAAAAGGTAACAAAATCATCCAAATTCAAATTGACTATAGAACAACCAATAGAAGACAACGAAATATAGTCAAATCAGCCAAGACCTGTCCTGGAGCAGATATACCTACAGACCATAAATTTGCTGTTTACAACTATCAAGATTAGACTAAAAAAGTTAAAACATGAACAAAAAACAAAAAATATTAACATCGGCAAACTCAAAGAAAAAGTGATAAAGAAGAGGATTCATAAGGAGATTGGTAGAAGTCTGGATACAAACAAGCTGGAAACACTGAAAAAGGTAATGGAAAAGCATCTGAAACAAAATACAACCAAAAAGAAATAATCATGGATGACGGAAGAAATATTGGATATGATGGAAGTAAAAGAAAATATAAGAAAAAACAATTAATATAAAATACAAAGAAAACCCACAACTTAATAAAAAGAAGGTAAAGGAGGCTAAACACATGTGGCTAAATGAAACAATGCACACAAATAGAAGCATTAGCAAAGAAATACGACATATTTAATTTACACAAGAAAATCAAAGAAGCCGCTAAACTAAGGTTACTAAAGCAACAACAGGTAATAGAGAATAAAGAAGGTAAACTACTACTGAACATACAAGAAAGAATAGATAGATGGGAAGAATATATAAGGAAATGTATAATAACTCAACTAGACAACTTAATACAAATAAGCTTAATGCAACGGGCACCCAATAAATAAAGACAAAATATTAGCAGCAGCAAATCAGCTTAAAAACAAAAAGGCAGTAGAGAGAAAATAAAATACCTACAGAAATCATTAAAATATTTCTTGAAAAACTTATGGACATTATACAGGACCTCTTCAACAGCGTATACAACACACCTCATGATTGGTTGACATTAATTTTTATACCATTGCCAAAAAAGAATAACCCTAGAAAGTGCGTGGAATATCGGAATATACGTCTAATGAACCACCTCTTGAAACTCTTCCTTAAAATAATCCACTGCTCAAACACGGTTCGGCTCTAAAGCCGTTCCTAAGAACGGACTAGGAGCGACACACTATTCTCCATCAGCGTTCTGATTGAAAGATGTAGGGATGTCAGAAACTCAGTACTCACGAAAATCGTATAAATATTAAATATTTTCTATTTTAGACCTTAATCGTTCCGCACAAAAAATTAATTTTTTACACTTTTAATTGAAAAAACTAAAATTTCATGTCACAAAAAGGTAGCTGGTTATAGTCTTCTTGTAGTAGTTAGTTCATTGTTATAAAACATGGAGTAACTAAATACATGTAATTAGTTGAAATTCAAAATTTTGATTGACATTTGTCTCGGGAGTAAGAGGAATATCCTTTGAATACATAAAAACCAAATACACTTGGCGATAGCAGAACCATATTAGAGATAATTAAAGTGTACTGATTAAATAAGTAGAAAATTGAAGAATTGTTTTAATCCATTTAATATACAATTGCCAGTAATTATTTTCAGCTGCTCCCGATATACCAAGCGTCAAAGTTGGTCAGTGGAACACTTACTCGAAAAGTATTTGTTTTCTCCAATTTGTCAGAAATTGTAATTTTTGGTGAAAAATCTAAATATGAAATAAAACCTTCACCTAGTTTACAAAGCAACCAAGAGTTTTTTCTACGAACAACTGAAATAACTACAATTAATTGTACACTTCTGAAATCGAGTTGAGAAGAGTTACTTAATATAGCACGCGTTACCTTTTTAGTGTTCTGTACTGAACACTTATGAGATCACTATTTGACCTAAAAATTTGGCACAAACATAAGAATTAATGGCCCAATCAGAGCCGTGTAGTTTTTGAAAGTTAAATTTTATCTTAAGAAAATAGTTTTGAAAGTGAAAAAAATGCCAGTCATCAAAGCTATTTTTAGCGTTCCGTACGGAACACTTATAAGATTATTTTCGGTGTCTGTCCGTCTGTCTGTGTGTCCGTCTGTCACTACCCGATTTTCCCCCCGAAACTATTTGACATAGAAAGTTGAAATTTGACAGTAATATAAACGAAGTGATGATCCCATTAAAGCAGTGTAGTTTTGAAAGTTAAATTTTAACTTAAAGGGTTAGTTTTGGGGGGGTGAAAAGTGAAAAAAAAAATTATCACGTCATCAAAGAGGGGTGTCAAATAAAAGCTTGTGTTAAAACACGAGTTCAAAAATTATATTATGATGTTACACTTGCGCATATTTTTCTTGGTATTATTTTAAAAAAATGGCCAAAAATCGGTGTCCCTCCACCCTACCTCGAAAAGTACTAACCAAAAAATTTTACAAGTGCATTAAGTTTTGATAATTTATTTAACTATAAAAAAATGAAAACTACGTTCCTTGACAAACGGTGGAGGTTTTGGTAATATAGTTTTCATTACGCTCGCGCGTAGACTCTAAAACTGA
>CM032446.1:61789640-62012140 GCA_019049505.1 Pachyrhynchus sulphureomaculatus
ATGACTCAACTTTAAAAACTTTGAAAATGATGTATAATACGATATATATCAAGGAAACCCTCTAATCTCCCCCCCCCCACCTCGTTAATCCATTAAATGTTTATCCATACTTATTTTAAAATATTAAAGAAACACTTTTTTTTGGATTTCTCTACTCCAAGAATCCTGAAAAGGAAGCATAATACACGGCAACTTTTCTGTCATATGAAAGCCTTATATGTTTAGCCATAAATAATTGAAAATAATGAACAGTAATACAGCTTTCAGATTCCTAGACTCCAGGAACTCCAAAAAAGGCGTATATATATATATATATATATATATATATATATATATATATATATATATATATATATATATATATATATACTACTCAGTATATATCACCACTACACCAAACACTTTATTTTTGCACGCGACGCGGGTTTCGCTAACCATGTTAGCTTCATCAGGAGCGATGATTGACTAAAGCTAAACTACAAATCTACCCTATTTATACTTAGCCTAACCCTTGAATTACTCAGGCGGAACTAATGACATAGGCAAGGCCATCGGTTCCGGTCAAGTAACCAGTAGAGAAGACTATAAGGAATAGGCCCTCTGTCTTTATTTAAACTACTTTTACATTTTATGAATTCCATACTTTCGTATGCGTTCAACAATCTCCTATCAGATACATTTTTTATTATTCTTAGATTATCTAATGTTACAGTATGATCAGCTTCAAGGGCATGTTCGGCAATGCTAGACTTTTCTGTTCTATTGTATTTTAAGTGTGCTAAGTGTTCTTTAAATCTTGTTTTAATTGACCTTTTAGTTTGCCCAACATACTTTTTGTCACAATCATTACAACTAATTTCATAAATTCCACTTTTGTCACAATTAGGAATTTTATCTTTGGGATTTCCTAAGATATTTCTCAGATTGTCTGATGACTTATAGACTAAGGTGAGGCCTACCTTATTAAATACCTTATTGAGTCCCTTGCTATATTTCGGATTATATGGTATGGAGACATACTTGGTGTTATTTCCTTCGCGTGTAAAAAAGGTGGAATTCTGAATATTAAACCTAAACTTAAGTCTATTTATTAGCTTATTTACCAAGTCATCGTCATAACCATTAACTCTAGTTATATTTCTAATACGATTCCTTTCTTTATTAAAGTTTACTTTCTTCAGAGGGAAAGTGACCAAACGATGAACTAAAAAATGTAATGAGGCTAATTTATGTTGTTTGCAATGAAATGAATCATTAGGAATATATCTATCTGTTACTGTGTCCTTCCTATAGATATCAAATTCTAATATTGGATAAGAAAGATTACTTTGAACGCGTAGATAATCTTATCGAATCTGGCCCTTATGAAAAGGTAATAAGAAATCCATTACCGAGAATGATATCAGAGGTTAAAAATTCTTTAAAAAAATGTAAGAACCTTGTCTCCGATTCGCTAAAATTTAAATTAAATGTGAGTAATCCGACCATACCAAAATTGTATTGCTTACCCAAAATTCACAAACCTGGAAAAGTAATGCGACCCATTGTTTCATCGGTCGGATCACCCACATATTTAATATCCAAATGGTTATCAAAAGAACTTGAGAAGTTATCGTTAAATATTTTTGCAGTGAAGAATTCGTTAGAATTCATTAATAAAACAAAAAATCTAGTTCTTAATGAAGGTGAAGTCTTAATTTCTTTTGATGTTAGTTCTTTGTTCCCAAGTGTGCCAATTCCACAAACTTTACAATATCTCGAAGAATTACTTAGAATGAATGACTTTGAAGACGAAATTATTCGCGAATACTTAACATTATCTAAAATTTGTATGGAACAAAATTATTTCCAATATAACAATCAATTTTATGTTCAGAAAGACGGAACAGCTATGGGTAATTGCTTATCACCTTTCATAGCCAATTTAATCATGAGTAAGTTTGAAATCGAAGCCAGTCAAGAATTCGAATATTTCCCAAGGGTATGGTATAGGTATTTGGATGATATTTTCGCGATTTTTGATACAAGGAAGGCAAATATTGATGATTTTGTTTCTAAATTAAATAGCCGGTATAATTCCATTAAATTCACTTACGAAGTTGAGAACAAAGGACAATTGCTTTTTCTAGATATTTTAATTATTAAAAATAATAATAGATTAGTATTTGATATCTATAGGAAGGACACAGTAACAGATAGATATATTCCTAATGATTCATTTCATGGCAAACAACATAAATTAGCCTCATTACATTTTTTAGTTCATCGTTTGGTCACTTTCCCTCTGAATAAAGTAAACTTTAATAAAGAAAGGAATCGTATTAGAAATATAACTAGAGTTAATGGTTATGACGATGACTTGGTAAATAAGCTAATAAATAGACATAAGTTTAGGTTTAATATTCAGAATTCCATCTTTTTTACACGCGAAGAAAATAACACCAAGTATGTCTCCATACCATATAATCCGAAATATAGCAAGGGACTCAATAAGGTATTTAATAAGGTAGGCCTCACCTTAGTCTATAAGTCATCAGACAATCTGAGGAATATCTTAGGAAATCCCAAAGATAAAATTCCTAATTGAGAGAAAAGTGGAATTTATGAAATTAGTTGTAATGATTGTGACAAAAAGTATGTTGGGCAAACTAAAAGGTCAATTAAAACAAGATTTAAAGAACACTTAGCACACTTAAAATACAATAGAACAGAAAAGTCTAGCATTGCCGAACATGCCCTTGAAGCTGATCATACTGTAACATTAGATAATCTAAGATTAATAAAAAATGTATCTGATAGGAGATTGTTGAACGCATACGAAAGTATGGAAATCATAAAATGTAAAAGTAGTTTAAATAAAGACAGAGGGCCTATTCCTTATAGTCCTCTCTACTGGTTAGTTGACCGGAACTGATGGCCTTGCCTATGTCATTAGTTCCGCTTGAGTAACTCAAGGGTTAGGCTAAGTATAAATAGGGTAGATTTGTAGTTTAGCTTTAGTCAATCATCGCTCCTGATGAAGCTAATATGGTTAGCGAAACGCGCGTCGAGTGCAAAAATAAAGTGTTTGGTGTAGTGGTGATATATACTGAGTAGTATCAATGTGCCAAAGATTCCACATTCCCAACTTAATACATATATATATATATATATATATATATATATATATATATATATATATATATATATATATATATATATATATATATATATATATATATATATATATTGTAACATTCATTTTTTCCTAGATTTTAAGACCATGTAATGTTACTGATTTTTCACTTCAAATTGTACTTATTTTCATTTTTGTACCGAACGGTATATTAAACAGAGATTCCAAGACGTTCGGTATAGTGTGTTGTGCGGGTTCCTGACCGAATCTACCGCTACGCCGCGATTGGTGAAAAGTTTGTATCCGCAGTTTTGGTTCCGGCGTCGCCATATTACCGGCAGAGTTTGGATGGTTTATTTAAGGGCCTGAAGACCGACTATCGAGGTTGTTTTCCATCTAGCCGCAGCCGGGCTATTTTCCATCTAGTCGCCGAGTAGGCTTCGTACCATCTAGCCGACAGGCTAATTTTCATGAGAGTCGCCAAGTAGGCTTCCTTCGATTGAGCTACAAAAAAAAAAAAGCTCAGAACAACTATCATGCGAGCTAAGTAAAAGTACCAGTTTCTTAACTAAAAGCCGTAGTGGGCTTTCAAAGTGTTAGCTAGAAAAAGTGTGAAATCGGTCGAATGCCATCAAAGCAGGAATAAGAACAGTAAGTTACCCAAACTTCCTTCAATAGACTTATTCCAGAGCAGTGCCTTAACAACAATTTAAAACAGACTAAAAGTGAAGTGTAAAGCACTATTTTTTCGTCTTTGGGGGTTATCATAGCCAGGATTTAAATGTAATAACCACTAGTTAGGCTAGAATTTTTTGTAGAACTGCAAAGGTTGGAACTTTTTATTTTAAAAAACATGAATAAATTCTCTTTTTTTGTTGATTAAAGCTAGTGTCTCACTGAATACCTATCCTACTTTTCAGGACAAGAACGGCTGTAACAAACTGATTTTTTTTATTTTCCAACAATACATTCTTTCAGTATTTTTCCATTTTTTTAGCTGAAGTTAGATCCTTTCTATTTTAAAATGGATGGTGCCCAAAATTTGTACAGCTAAAGCTTTTTAAAAATAGAAAATAGTTCCAAAAAGACGTAAGACAATTATCTCTTACCCATATCTCTCTACCAAGGAAAACTGAGCTAGTGTGTGTTTAATTTCTTTAGTTCTTCTAAAATCAGGGTTCACTCAATTCAGTATCAGAAATTAAAGCGGGCAAGTTCCAATGTTACAAAATTACGCCCAAGCTTGGGGCAACATTTTTTCACACGTTACAAAATAGCGCTGTCAACGCGGGGCTTTTGGAATTTTATTTTTTAAAAAAGGGTTCAGTGTACTAGCTTTCGAACAAAATAAAAGCTCTAACTTTGCAGATATTTTTATTTCATAATATTTAATAAGCGATTCCTACTTTTTTCTTAAAAGCTAGCTTTATAGTTCAGATTAGCGGATGTGCTGGTTTACTTTAATTTTTTGCAGTGTTAGATTTTGCGGTTAACCGAACAAAAAAACTGTTCTTTTTTCTCACCTATATTTTGCATGAATATTAAAAATACTTTGCTGATACGAAACGGTATTTAGAGATTTTTTTTATAGGAAATTCTTAACATATTTGGTAAAAGAATTTAAAGAGAAGGCAATACTTAGAAATTTTTTTTTGAAATTGTCGAAGATTTTTTAAATGTTTGATAAAGAAGTTTACATATTTTAAGTGCCTTTACGTATTTTTTTTAGACTATTGGGAGCACAGGAGAAATATTTTTATGATTTTTTAAACAATTCTTTTAAATTTTATTCATTTATCATGGAAGCCTTCAATTTTAAAGTCAATCACTTACTGGAAAATGAATTAGACTATGAACTGAAAATCCGTCGTACTTTCTCAGAACGTCCGGTCGCGGATAAAAGAAAGATTCTAACGAGGATCTTAAGTAAAGAAATATTCCGATAAATCAGATTGGACTAAATAGTTACAAAAAGTTTCTGATTTTTTAAGTCTAATAAAAATTCTCCTTCTCAAGTTAAAACTCCTGCTTCTCCAAATGGTCACATGTCTCCTTTATTAGTGCATAAATATTTAGATAATGGACCGCATATAAAGATAGATCTATTAGGTGCCCATTTCTCGGCTTTATTTGACTCTGGTGCAAATGCCTCCGTTATAGGTCAGAATGGTATTAAAATTTTAAGTCGTTTGAGTATAAAAATATGCCATGTCAAAAATAGAAGTGTTACCACTGCAGATGGCAGCCGTCTAAAAGTTTTAGGTACGGTTGAGTTGCCGCTAGTCTGCAATGGTCATTGTTTAGTAATCTCTGCTCTAGTAGTACCTTCTCTATCACATTCTTTGGTTTTAGGATCTGATTTTGCGCAAAAAATTCGGAATTTTTCTAAATTTTAAAGATAATTCGTGGTATCCACAGTCCCTAGAAGTCAATTCTAATACAAGTTTTAAAGATTGTTATTCAGAAAGTTCTTTAGAAAACCTTTTCTCGCGTCTATGTACCCTAGATGATCTCTCGCGGACGGAACGCTTAAAGGCAGAAAAAGTAATAAGCTCTTTCAAAGAAATAAGTAGTAAAGATAGGTTAGGCCGAACGAATAAAATCACCATGTCTATAGATACGGCTGATGCCAGTCCTGTAAAGACAAGGCCCTTCGCCATGTCTCCGTATATGTCAAAAGTATTAAATAAGGAGTTAGACGAAATGTTGAAACTCGGAGTGACATCGTCTATGCTTTGACGGAAGAAAGCTCAACGAGGTCAGCAAATTTGATAACTATCCATTACCGAACATCGACAGAATTTTGTAAGGAGTTAGACGAAATGTTGAAACTCGGAGTGATATCGTCTATGCTTTGACGGTAGAAAGCTCAACGAGGTCAGCAAATTTGATAACTATCCCTTACCGAACATCGACCGAATTTTGACATCACTCAGGAATGCTAAGTATGTATCCTCGATAGATCTTAGAAAAGCTTTCTGGCAAATTCCTTTGGACAAATCCTCTAAGGAAAAGACCGCTTTTGCAGTAGTAGGCGAGGTCTATTTCAGTTCGTCACTATGCCGTTTGGTCTAAAGAACGCTGCTCAAACTCAGCAACGTTTAGTGGACGCTATATTTGGTCCGAAATATGAGCCACATATTTTTACCTATCTCGATGATATTTTAGTAACATTGGAAGACTTCGAATCGCATATTCGCTTACTTAAGGAAGTAAAAGATAAATTGAAAGAGGCCGGACTGACGATCAATTTGAGCAAATGTGATTTTTTCAAAACTTCTCTAAAGTTTTTAGGCTATATTGTAGGCTCAAATTCCTTGCGTACCGATCCGGATAAAGTAGCAAGCATGGTTAATTATGCGAGACCTACTAATACTACGGAAGTTAAGCGCTTCGTAGGAATGTGTTCGTGGTACAGACGTTTTATCGAGAATTTTTCTACCCTGTTGTCGCCTATTAATGACCTTTTGAAAGGACGAAAAAAAGGACAATCAATAGATTGGACAAAGGCAGCCGAAGAATCTTTTATAAAGATTAAAGAGCTATTGGTTTCAGCTCCAATTTTATCCCAACCAGATTTTTCCCAACAGTTTTATATTTCTAGCGATGCTTCTAATACCGGTTTAGGGGGCGTCCTAACACAGAAAATCAATGGTGAGGAAAGAGTGATAGCGTATGTCAGTAGAACTTTATCAAAGACTGAACGTAACTATTCGGTTGTTGAAAAAGAATGTTTAGCAGTACTCTTTAACATCGAAAAGTTTCGACCTTACATAGAAGGTGTTCCTTTCACGGTCATAACAGATCATTATAGTTTATTGTGGCTTAATTCAATTAAAAACCCTAGTGGCAAACTAGCGCGTTGGGCGATTAGGCTGAGACAACATACATTTAATTTAATTCATAGAAAAGGAGTCCACAATGTTATTCCTGACGCTTTGTCAAGAATCCCAGATCATACAGCGGATGAAAACAGTCTTAATGCAGAGATTGGCGTAAGAATTGATACAGTTGACATAGATCGCATTGACCCATGGTATGACAATTTACGGCAGCAAATTAAAGAATTTTCTGAAAATTTTCCGCAGTGGAAAGTGGAAAATGATTTCGTGTACAAGTTTATCCCAAACCAGTTGCCTTTAAAAGTTAATGTACCCGAGTGGAAAATACTAGTTCCTAAACCACAGAGAGAGGAAATTATAGACATGTGTCACACTCCTCCTACTTCTGGTCATTTTGGCTTTTATAAAACTCTTCACAGGGTTCAGGAACAGTATTATTGGCCAAAAATGCGTTTTGACATCGTAAAGTTTGTGAGGACTTGTGAAGTATGTGGAGCGCAGAAATCTCCAAATGCACTACCTATGGGACTGATGGGAAAAGAGAAAACGGTTAATTACCCCTTTCAAGTCATAGCAGCTGATCTAGTAGGCCCATTCCCCGTTCAAAAAAGGGAAATAAGTGGCTTCTCGTGGTTTCTTGCTGGTTTACAAAGTATACCATGCTATTTCCTTTGAAAAGCTCTAAAGCTGGATATATAGAGAGAATTTTGGAAAATAATGTCTTTCTAATCCACGGGGTCCCATCGCTCTTAATATGCGATAACGGTACTCAGTTTACCTCTAAAAGTTTTAAGAGCTTAAGTGAAACTTATGGTTTTAACATCCGTTTTAATCCCGTGTACTCTCCCCAATGTAATTTTGTGGAACGTAATAACCGAACAGTCGGGACCGCTTTAAGAAGTTACGTGGATTCACATGACAATTGGGATGGCAATATTTCCAAAATCCAGCAAGCGATAAATACCGCAAGACACGAAGTAACAGGGTTCACACCGTCTTTCTTAGTTTACGGCAGACATATACCTCTATCTGGATCATATTATAAAAACTTAGATTTGGATGTCAATGTTGACAGCGAAATAATTCCGGGTAACAGGGGTGAGTATGCCGAAAATTTAAAGGGTTTAAAGGATATTTTCACTGACGTGCGTAGTAGGATACATAAGGCTTATGAACGGAACAGTAAGTCTTACAACCTTCGAAAAAGGGATTTTGCCTTTAATATAGGTGATCACGTTTGGCGAAAAAATAAAATTCTTTCCAGTGCAGCAGATAAATTCACATCTAAGTTGGTACCTAAGTATGTGCATTGCGTGATAAGAGAAAAGATTTCAGATTTAGTTTATGGTTTAGTTAATTTAGATGGGACTAAAATAGGACGATGGCATATTAAAGACTTAAAACCATTCAATGAACCTAACCCTAGTGAAAGTTTGTCAGAAGAAGAATAATTTATATTTACATTATCTTAATTGCTTAAATTTTTTTTGATGTTGCTCTGTAGAGGTGACGACCTCGTTTTTTTTGACTGTTATAAAAGTTGAGCAGAGAATAGCTTACTTTTATTGTTTAATGCTAAGGTTTTGGGTATTGGCCATATCCAAACTTAGGTTGATTGTAGTTGATGTTTAGCATCGACTCAGCTGTTGCGAGCTTGCGAAAGAGTCACACTCAGGATTTATCATAAGACTGGTATGTCGGTGGTAGCGGGATTTGATTTGCTTATGACCCCAAATAAAATCCAGTTCTTGACACTTGGAAGCGAAATTTTGATTAGAGGCAATCCAAGGTGATCTTGAGTTAGGACAAGCGCAAGATTGTGTAGCTCGTGTGGTATGATGTAGAGTCAAAATTTTTATGAGCAATTTCAAAGTTTGTTACCCGAGTGGGTGTATTTCTATTACCTTAGTGGTATATGTTGGGTGCAATTAAGAGTAAATTGAGTTTGGTTTATCCAGTAAGTCTAAGACTTGGATTATTTTGATTTAGATCTTCTTCTGAATTGACAAACTGAGGGTATTTCCTTTTTTTCAGGGCCGTTTAAACGTTACCTTTGAGTCACAAATTTTTTTAAAATTTTTTTTGCATAGACTCATAGGCTTCTGTTGAGTTTTTTCGGTTTACTATCAGATTGATAGAAAATTGAAGTTCTGCAGGAGAACTAAAGGCTGATCATTTACAGGAGATGAGAGCAGAGTAAGACAGTCGTTTCACAAAGAAATGATCAAAATCTGATACCGAGATGAGAACCTTGTCAAGAGAGGCTAAGCGCAGTGAAGGAAGATTCCTAACCGAATTTTTAGATTTCCAAGAGGTAATCTAGAAGTTTGGGCTGACAGAAAACGGTTATGCCTGATACCTGTAGCAATTTCTTCTAGAGGCTATTGTCTAGGGAGACGATTAACACCATGATCGAATATTTTAGCTGTCAACGATGTTTTCTTCTTGTTTCTGATTAAGCTGGAAAAGCTCTTGTCGTCTTCAAAAGTTTTCTTGCGTTGCCACCGAAAATTTGAGAAATTTTTGCCTCATGTAGCTTTTTAAGCTCATTTTCGTTTTTTTAAAATTTCGTTAGAAGCTTGGTTATGTCAACCTTGTAAACCTTTTAGGTTGTATCCCATGAGTTATCTGTTTTTACAGGCTGTGATGCACCGGGTGCTAACAGATGCCGTTACGACGTTTGGCAGGAAGTTAGTCTTCCTGAGGAACAGACTGATTGGAAGGGTAGTCTATGGGGGGTGAACGTTTGACCTTTGGGACCTTTAGAGGTTTTGTTACCCAATGGTTATTTCTATTTGAGCCAAAGGAGAGCCTAGCTACTGTAGTCGACCTCAGCTCCAATTAGCCTATTAGTGGTGACAGGCTGTTGGCAGTAGTGTATTTTCGGAACACCCTATTGATTAAATTTTTTTTTTGACTTATGGTGGTGTGGTAGACACCGTTTCAGTTTAGTGGATGCTATAATCTACTCCCTTTTGTTGGTGGACACCAGGGTCACCAATTCTGTATTTTATTGTCTCCACTTTTCAGTATATCGTGGTGAGGTGTTTGTCTCCTGTTATGTGGGATGGATTGAATGTTTTTCGTTGTTGTTCTAGGGCGAGACCAGTACACGAGGGTTCTTCATGCAACTTGGAGAAGCGCAATGCTGGTTAAATTTTATATCTCTGTGTAGCCACCCTGAAGAATGACGGAGGGCGTTTTTTTCCGGCTCATGTTTCTAGTCAGATTTGTCACTTTGGTGCGATGTGCCGAAGATTTGATTAGCTTTTGCTAAGAGCTTTCACCAAGCTCAGTATGGAGTTATAATAACCAAGAGTTTGGGATTTGAACTCCTGTATGTATTTCTGTATATATTTCTGTATATATTTCTGTATATATTTCAGTGTATGTTGGTTGCCTGAGGGCATGTGCTCAAAATGAGAGATTTTGAGTCGTTTTGCTTATGGACTCCTATATTTAGGGTTATGACTTTAGGGAGGTCCTATTTCGAGACTTGCTGTCTCATATAGTTATGTTGGGAATGTATCCTTGAATGTTAGTTGCGCGCGGACTAATCATTCTGTTCTTAGTGAACATTGCTTTTTGAAGCAGGATCATTCAGTTTGGTGAATTTTAGCTTTTATAGCTATTCACTGTGTTTAGAGTGAATTTTAGCTTTTGTAGCTATTCACCGTGCCTATAGTGATATTGTTAGCTTTTATAGCTGCTCACTATGTTAATGGCGAGATTGTTCTTTATGAACGCAGACTTTGTGTAGTCGAGGACTACTTACAGAGTGTTTTCTTGGCGAGGAGCCGAGGTTTTTCCTGGCGATATACCAGAGTGTTTTCTTGGCGAGGAGCCGAGTTTTTTTCTGGCGATATACCAGAGCGTTTTGTTGGCGATAAGCTGACGTGTTTTTCTGGCGATTAACCAGAGCGTTTTCCCTAGCGATTTTAGCATGTCTAGATGTCTTAGGACGTCGACATTGCGCGATAGAGTGCGATTATTTTCCGAGTGCGACTAGTAGTGATACTAGATTTAGAATGTTCTCTTAGCGACGAGCTAGAGCATGGATAGCGATTTTTCCCGAGCGTTTGTCTGGATATTTATCCAGATAATTTTTTTTTGGCCTAGTGCTAAATGGTCTGACAAGACTTTTCCTTTTTAGTGTAAGTGTTTGCACTAGAATCATTTTTTTATTTTTTTCTTTATTTAAGAATTTTTATAAATTTCTTTTGCTGAAATAAAGGATTTTCAGACAATCCTTAAAAGATTTTAAGGGGGGTGTTCATATTTTATTTCAGTTCACTTTTTTGATTTAGACAAGAGTCTAGACAAAGTTATATTTTTTGTTTTGGTAACAATAACAGAGCTGATTCTTTTATATAAGAAGACCGCGATTGTTATTTCGGAAAGGTATTTCCTATGTTCATGCAAGGATTTTTATTTACTTTTTGATGTACTCAACCTTAGTGCTTAATTAAGTTAAGTCTAGTTATAAGATTCTTGTGTACATGCAAAGATTTTTATTTAGTTTTCATTGTACTTAATATTAGTGCTTAATTGAATTTAGTCTAGTAGTAAGGTCCGAAGTTTGTAATTTTGTTTTAAGTTCTGACCTTAGTATTAAGTGATAGTGTACCACTTTGTACCTTTTCATAAGTAGCCTAAGTTTAATAGACTAGTGTAGTCTATTTCTTTTTGGAAGGGGGTAAATGTAACATTCATTTTTTCCTAGATTTTAAGACCATGTAATGTTACTGATTTTTCACTTCAAATTGTACTTATTTTCATTTTTGTACCGAACGGTATATTAAACAGAGATTCCAAGACGTTCGGTATAGTGTGTTGTGCGGGTTCCTGACCGAATCTACCGCTACGCCGCGATTGGTGAAAAGTTTGTATCCGCAGTTTTGGTTCCGGCGTCGCCATATTACCGGCAGAGTTTGGATGGTTTATTTAAGGGCCTGAAGACCGACTATCGAGGTTGTTTTCCATCTAGCCGCAGCCGGGCTATTTTCCATCTAGTCGCCGAGTAGGCTTCGTACCATCTAGCCGACAGGCTAATTTTCATGAGAGTCGCCAAGTAGGCTTCCTTCGACTGAGCTACAAAAAAAAAAAACTCAGAACAACCATCATGCGAGCTAAGTAAAAGTACCAGTTTCTTAACTAAAAGCCGTAGTGGGCTTTCAAAGTGTTAGCTAGAAAAAGTGTGAAATCGGTCGAATGCCATCAAAGCAGGAATAAGAACAGTAAGTTACCCAAACTTCCTTCAATAGACTTATTCCAGAGCAGTGCCTTAACAACAATTTAAAACAGACTAAAAGTGAAGTGTAAAGCACTATTTTTTCGTCTTTGGGGGTTATCATAGCCAGGATTTAAATGTAATAACCACTAGTTAGGCTAGAATTTTTTGTAGAACTGCAAAGGTTGGAACTTTTTATTTTAAAAAACATGAATAAATTCTCTTTTTTTGTTGATTAAAGCTAGTGTCTCACTGAATACCTATCCTACTTTTCAGGACAAGAACGGCTGTAACAAACTGATTTTTTTTATTTTCCAACAATACATTCTTTCAGTATTTTTCCATTTTTTTAGCTGAAGTTAGATCCTTTCTATTTTAAAATGGATGGTGCCCAAAATTTGTACAGCTAAAGCTTTTTAAAAATAGAAAATAGTTCCAAAAAGACGTAAGACAATTATCTCTTACCCATATCTCTCTACCAAGGAAAACTGAGCTAGTGTGTGTTTAATTTCTTTAGTTCTTCTAAAATCAGGGTTCACTCAATTCAGTATCAGAAATTAAAGCGGGCAAGTTCCAATGTTACAAAATTACGCCCAAGCTTGGGGCAACATTTTTTCACACGTTACAATATATATATATATATATATATATATATATATATATATATATATATATATATATATATATATATATATATATATATATATATATATATAAATATATATATATATATATATATATATATATATATATATATATATATATATATATATATATATATATATATATATATATATATATATATATATATATATATATATATATATATATATATATATATATATATATATATATGTTTTGACGAATTTTCTCACGGGTGTGAAATGTAGTATTGGTTTTTCGGGTATCCCCTGTTAGCTTGAAGTCCCTTGATGGATTGAATTCAACGCCAAGACACCGACCAGTGATCAACGCTTTGAAAAAGATGGATGAGATTCCATCAAAACGTCAGCGAAACCGTCCATCAAGGGACTTCAACAATGCATCATAAAAGGTACTTAGTTTATTTTTATAAATAAAATAAATTCCCAGATAATATGCGTGTGTTACATTACTAACCCGATATATGATTGATTGAAGTTTACCAGAATCCAGTAGTAACTGCAAATGGAACTAGGAATAAAAACCACCTAAGATAATGTCACAACCGATATTTACCATGTAACAGAACATTCAGCTTACAAATCCTAATGGCCGTACAAATCATGTTTTAATCCTAAATCAGCTATAATGAAAAAAATAGTCAATTTACACCGGTCGGTGTTTGAAGTTAAAATTTTTAATTAAAACAATAAAGCGACATAATTTTTGGTACCCTATTTGAGGAAAAATAATTAATAAGAAAGGTCGGTTATAGGGGCCATAATTCCGTCGATTCTGATTATTTTAGTGTTGACTTAAATTAAGGTTATGGCAAGCTTTAGGAAATTTTAATTTAGATTGGGAATTCAATAAATATTTATAGGGTTCGGCCTAATTACATAAGGCATAAAATCGTGTACCATGGAAAGGGATATTGGCATTTGATAATATTTAGTAGATAGTTTTGGCTTTCTCACCTGGATTTCTTGATAATAAATGTGTTGACGTTTTAATTTAAGTAGGTTACTAGAGTATGTAACTGTATACTAGCAAACAAGATTAGACATATTTAAGCACATTTGTTGTCTTTGTTGCCCAAGATACTCTAAACTTTTGCAAATATTTCAAAAACATAAAATATACAAAGTGTTTCTATTACATTATTAAAATGATAACATTTTCCAGCCCAAACTTGACCCTGCTATATCTTGTAAACAGATACAGTGGAATGTGTCCCAGTTAGGAAGGGCCCCTATAAGAGTAATTCAGTCTAAAAATCCGAATATTTAGAAGTATGGATAGGTCGTATCTTAAAGCTGTTTTAAACTAATGTAAGAACACTGTATTTCTTTGAAATTAGCAAAGCAATAAAATTTATTTTAATAAAATATACACAGAGAATAATTCCAGGATGACTGTTTTTTTTATTAGAAATTTATTTTAATAAAATATACACAGAGAGCCTAAAATTATTTTGTCTAAAAATTTTTGTTACTTTGGATAGCTAATGTTACCCGATATATATATATATATATATATATATATATATATATATATATATATATATATATATATATATATATATATTATATATATATATATATATATATATATATATATATATCGGGTAACATTAGCTATCCAAAGTAACAAAAATTGTTAGACAAAATAATTTTAGGCTCTCTGTGTATATTTTATTAAAATAAATTTCTAATAAAAAAACAGTTATCCTGGAATTATTCTGTTTTTAGTTCAAAGCATTTATTCTTGAGGAAAAGCGATCAGGTTAAATAACAATTTTTCTCTATATCCAGGGTCTTCACCTACGAGTAGACATATGGGTCCTACCGTTTTACCCACCTGTTTCTATTTTTTGCTACGTTCATCTAGCCAAGGGTATTGAAATTGTTATGCTTTATATATATGTACATATATATATATATATATATATATATATATATATATATATATATATATATATATATATATATATATATACCTTGCATTCCTAATACAAGTCCTACATCTCTTTATTTTACCTTAAGGTGTTTATGACATCTTACCTTCCTTTAGGTTAACCTTACCATCCATTTCATAGATTTTTATATCTGGCTTTATACGCGGCTTTGGGTAGTTTGTATATTAATCATCGTTTTCTCTGTGATTGTCTACGTTTGAGTATGTCTTAAATCTTTTGTTTTTTCTTTATAATGTATTCTTTAATATCTCAAAGTTTTCCATGCTAGTTTTATTCCCCTATTTAAATCTATCGTTTGCATTTTTGACCATTCCTATGTCTTGTCCAAGATTTGTTCCACTTCTTCTAACCCCATCTCATTTGATGATTGAATTTAATATTTATAGGGAGGACCTCTCCATTATTTTATTTTACCAATACACACGCTCAGTTTAATTTCCTTAGATTTTTCTTGTTGCTCTTTTATTATCTCTTGCAGATTGCGAACTTCATAATAAGCACAACATCGTTTACATATCTCACAGTGTTTAATTATCGTCTCTGAAAGGTTAAACGATAGTTTTCCCAGTTTGGTTTTTATATATACAACAGTATAGGAAGATAATAAATAACCCAGAACTTCCTCTTTACTGTCACCTGGACTATATTGAGATCGACAGGCTGCGATCTAGACATCCTTCTTTTAGAGACTCTAGAATCCATCATGGCGAGAGTTTTAATATTACAGAATCCTGAAGGAGAGTGGGAGGAAAATGCTCTAGCTAAACACTTACACCTACCCTAGAGCAGAAGCCACCAAGTTTTGAATTACCTCGAAAAACTTGGTATGATAAACAGAATTTTTACAAATCATGGCATTTGCCGAGTCTCGCCGAGTCTCCCGAGTCTCCCTGTTTAGATAAGGAAAAATCTTAACCCCACAGACAAGCCGCGAGGCATATAATAGAAGAGTGTGCGGTAAGATCCCATACTGGAGATCCAAACGACTTTCTGACTGCGACGAAAAGTGCAATAGACTATGTTAATATTTTAAATTTGAGATTGTGATCACTCTGTGTACCTGTTTGTTTGGAACATTTTTTTTAACTGTACTGTTTGATATTACGGTTTTTTTAAGTGTATTATTGTATCCTGTAACTGTATACATGGATGTGTAGCCATAAGATAAATAAAGAAATATACAACTTATATTACACAAGTCTGCAAAAAAAAAATTGAGAGCTGTTTTGGTTTTTTTGCGTAATTCTTATGTTTTTGGGTGTACTGAATCCAAAAATGACTTTCATTTTGTCATAGAACGTCACGTTTTCTGGGTATCTATGTTAAACAAGTTATCATCTTAAAATAAAAGATAAAAGACTAAACAATTTTTTTTTTAAATTTATAATTGCGTAACAAAACTTATTTTTTTATCTAAAATACATTTATTAGTAAGCACTAAACACATTTCTTTTTCCCAGTGAGACTCCTTTTGGTACATTTTTGCTTGTAGGAAGCATCTGGAAGGTCTCTCTGAAGCGTCTAACAGTAGTCTGCCATCATTGAGACGCTCCATCTTCCTGGTATCTTTTTTCCATTTCCTTAATATCTTGGTGAAATCGTTCACCTTGCTCTTCACTCAGATCTCCTAAATTTTCTGGAAAGTAGTCGAGGTGGGAATGAAGAAAATGTACTTTTAAACTCATTAGGCTTTTAACAGACGATTTGTTTGTAGTTAGGGTCTTTGTTATTACCTAAAAATTTCTCTATGACCTCTTTTAAGGCAATTTTCAGCCATAAGGAAATCTGTCCAATCGAGGGCCTGGAAACTTTGAATTAAGAAAGCAATTTCCATCCCTTGGAACAAATTGCTTCATGCTTTACTTGTGGCACAACACTTTAAGCTCCCTCGGAGGCCAACACTTTTTGGTACAGTGATTTGCTCGGTCTCTACTATCCCATAGATACAAAAAGCAAGGGAATTTGGTAAACCCAGATTGTTGTCCGAGCAACATGCCCAAGATTTTTAAATCACCGCACACTTGCCAACCGTGGTCTTTATATTTTAATTTGCAAAGAACCAATTCCAAGTTCTTGTAGGTTTCCTTGAGGTGTACGGAATGACCGACAGGAATAGAAGCATAGAAACCGCCATTGTGAAGCAGAACTGCTTTAAGGCTTCTTTTTGAAGAATCTATGAAAATACGCCACTGTGCTGGGTCGTATGAGATCTTAAATGTATCCATCAAACCTTCAATATTGGTACAATAAACCAACTCGTCCTCTTGGGCAAAGTAGGAAGTGAACTGCTTCTCACGATATCTAAACCATCTTCAAATTGAAAACTTGACTTGTCATCGGGTTCAGGTACAGCACCATCTTCGTCAGAACTTGGAATCTCTTCCAAGGTAGCAGGGGCCTTGGGCACTGGTATTTCGGTCCCATGAGGAATGGGACGAATAGGATTGCAGATTAGGGTATGAAATGGACTGCTTCCATTTTGAATTATACCCTTTCACATTACACGAACAAAAGTAACAATCATCACTATGGTTCTTTTGCTCGCGCCATACCATAGGAATCGCATATCGGAAAGCTTTTTTCTTGCCCTTAAACCAATTTCGAAGGTCTTCAACACATCGTTTGCAGACTTTATGAGGTGCCCAAATTTATCCTGATCTCCAAGTTTTAAGCCAAAATACGTGGAGTATACTTTTTTTACAAAGTCCATAATATTAAGTTGTTGCTTTAATACTATATATTCGCCAAAAATATAACAGAAACTGTCAGACGAATTCACACACTTCCGCACAGATGACATTGCACTATATTGAACCAAGATCTATAAAACAATGACGAGTTAACACGTAATTGTACCGCACCACTTTCTACACTATCGGACGCGCACGTTCTGGTTACAACGTTTATGTTTGTTAATTTAGCTCACACAGGGCGTTCTTTATTTAGAAAGTAATGATAGTTATGGCCTGTATACATTTAAAAACAGTAATCAAAATAAAATTGTACCTATTTATTTATGACTTCAAGTTAGCCCAAAAAAAACCCTTTTTTATAATAAAATTTTGCGTTTTGCAAAATAACCTGACGTTCTGGAATTTTTTGAGTATTTTTTTTAGTTTCAGAACACCTAAATACATAGAAATCAGTTGAAAACATCCAGACAGCATTTTTGTTGCAGACCTGTGTTATTGATGTAAAAAACTTCGATGATATGGAGTCTTCTTGATTACTTTCTTTAAAATTTATTTTTTTGTGTTTCTAAATGTAATTTCACCGTAGTGGTTGTTTGAATCTACACGGTAATTTCGGAGCGTATTTATAATTTTTTATATTTCGATTTAGCCAGAACCCATTTTATATTCTATAGTGTATATGTGATTCAGATCCTTAAATTGTTTTCTTTATCCTACTTGTTCATTATTTTGACACAAGTCGAATTTATATGTTGGTCCTGTAGTTATTACTTTTATTGATAATTTATATATTTAACATAGAAGTTCATAGTTCACCAGCTTTCACTGTTTTTTTCTTATACAGGGATACAACTACAGCATTGTTCCAATTCTGTGGTATTATTTTATCTTCTAAGCATTTGTTACGTATTATCTTACGACTTTTAAAAAAGGTCCCCTCTTCCCCATATTTTATAGGTTCAGGATTTCCTTCCGTGTTCTACTGGAGCATAATTTAATTCGATTTTCCTGACAAACAATACTTTATAGTATATATCAGTTAAGGTTTATTTGTTGTTAAAACGTAAATTAATTTATTAATTTTACTAATAATATTAGTTTACTTTTCTAAAATGTTTGTAAACATTCCTTCGCTATGCATACAGTTGTCCATCAACGCTGCTTTTATTCTATTTGTATTAAAATAGAACTTTAAACCTTCTCTTTTGTAAAAACTAAGAAAAGATATAAACAACTAAAGAATATGAACATTATAGTATCTCACTGATTTTTCCATTCTTGATAATCTCTAGCATCTTCGTTGGTCGTCGAAATTACAAATAAGAAAGCAAAGTATACTATAGTAGATTTCAGTGGGTTTATTTGTTCATACTCCATACTTTTGGAATGGATAATGTCTAATTAGTATAATAAAATTGTATAAATTTTGTGTACTTACTCTGACTGAGGGACATATATAATTAATAAGGTAAGTTTTGTACGCCGTCCACAATTTCCTAATTATTTCAATATTGATTTAACAGGAGTTAGAGGAACCGCTGTGAGATTTTAATTCAGAGTGGGCATATAATAAATATTCATGAGCCCTTGTTTAATATTACAAAGGATATAATCTGACACTTTAAATTGGGAAACGTTAATTGTAAAATTAAAAAGGGTTAAAAGGATTAGTATATTATCGAAGCTATAGGCAGAAAGGTAAAGGAGATACTGCTCCCTGTGTATGACTATATCTTGTCTTTTATTAACGTTTAATGTTTTTTTTTATGACTGTTAAAATTAGTTCGATTTGTTACAAAATAAATTGGTATTACTTCAATCATTTAGACTCAAGATACTGAGTTTACTTTTACTCTAGTAATAGTATTTTTGGTATTTTAGGTACAGGGTGATAATATTTAGGCGCTCGGCCCCGATTTACGGAAAATTGTTGTCCAAGTATTGTTGGATTGTATGTCTTCACTCTATTCTGTTCTGCGCCTCCGTCCTCCAGTCTCTGACTCCTATGGCTCTTAAATCCTCCTCAGCACGTTGCAACCACCTCATCCTCGGCTTTCCCCTCCTTCTCGCACCCATAGGCCTCATCGCCAACACCATTTTCGGCAGTCTCTCTATTGTCAGACGCTGTACGTGTCCTAACCATCTCATTCTTTGCGCTCTTATACAATATGTGATTCTAGGTCCATCATATAAGTTTTCCAGTTCCTGATTTGTCCGTCTAGTCCACCTTTCGGGCGTGTTTCTTCCTCCGTAAATTACTCTCAACATTCTTTCCCACCTCTCCAGCGTCTCTTCCTCTAATTGTTAATTACCCATGTTTCACATCCGTAGGTGACAGTAGGTCTTATGACCGATGTGTACAATCTTAGTTCAGGCTTGGTTTTGTTTTTCTAGAGGCGATTTCAATTTCATTAAAGTATTCAGACTACCACATTTTTGGTTGCCGTTTGCTATCAAAGTCAAATCCTCCGCATATGTTAAGCACTGGTGCTCTTTATTAAAAATTTTACTGTTAGCCTCTAGACTGCTCTCTCTTATTATCCTCTCCCAAACTAAGTTAAATAACGTCGCAGACAGTGGATCACCCTGTCGTAGTCCTATTCCAGGCCATTCCGCAATATTTTATTGGTCGTTTTTTGTAGAGTCATTTTAACTAATCTGATTAGTTTTGTTGGTGTCTCTAATTGGGACAACGCTTGATACATTTTGTCTCTCCTAATTCTATCATAAGCCTTCCGAAAGTCTATAAACAGAACACGTAATGCTATTTTATGTTCATAACATGTAGTTTGAAGTTCTTTAACAGTAAAAGTCTGATCTGTTGTGGATCTATAACTTCAGAATCCTGCTTGGTATTCCCCCATTCTTTCTTCTGCATACCGGTTCAATAACCTTCCGCAATACCTTTGCCAGAATCTTACAGCATGTATCTAACAGAGCTATTCCTCTATAATTTTTGTATGGTATTTTATCACTTTTTTTGTGTAGTGGACTTATAAGGGCCTTGGACAAATCTTTTGGCATTGCCTTCTGTTCCCATACTTGCTTTATTAGTAGAAATAGTTTATCATGCAGCTGTTCGCCTCCTGTCTTTAACATTTCAGCACTTATTTCGCTTTTACCTGGCTTTTTGTTATTTTTCATTTCATTAATTATAGCTTTGATTTCTCCTCTTGTCGGTTTGCTCACCATATTCCCATCATCATCCATTGTTCGCTCCTCCAGCTCATTCCCTGCTTCTCCCCTACTCAATAACATCCTGAAATACCGCTTCCACTCATCCATTATTTTGTCTGGCTCACTTAGTAGTAATCCTGTATTAGTTTTGAGGTAGCTGTTTCAGCTATGGTATGCTTTGTTTATTCGCTTTATCCCCTGACAGAAGCTTCTTGATTCCTTATTAACAAATCTTTCCTCTATGTTTTTCAATTTTTCTTCATTATATTGTCTCTTCAGTCCTCTGCATATTTGTTTGAACGTTCCTACTATTTCTTTATATTCCTGAAATATCGTCTTTATTTGGGTTCGTTGTCATCGTCTGCTGTGCTTTTTTCTTGGCCTCTGATAGTGCGTTGCACTCGCCGTCTTTGGTTTTTACTTGTCTCTCTTTCTCTTTTAACGCTGCATCACTCGCTAGATTCACTGCTATTTTTGTTTGCTCCCATATTCGCTCTACTTGTGTACTTGTTTCCTGCTGATTTAAAACTTTACTTACTTCTTCCTTGTACATTTCTTTCTTTTTTTGATCTTGGAGACTACTCACATTATACGCCCTTCCCTTTTTGTTTGTAACTTTTATGACTTTCTCCCCAGATTCTCCCTTGCATGTAATTCTCACTAGGAAGTGATCGCAGTTACAGTCCGCTCCCCTTATATTTCTTACCTCTGTAATAAAACTTCTATGTTTCATCTCTGTCAAAACGTGGACTATAATTGATTGTTCTTCCATCTGAAGACGACCATGTTACTTTATGTATTTCTTTCCGTTGTAACTCGACATACCCTTTGTAAAGCGGTACTGGTAAGCCCTAGTTTTTTTTTCAACATTTTCTCCTTTGACTGTTGTTTTTTTGACTTTGTTTTTTAAAAAAGTTATGCGCAGAAACCTTCTAAAATATTATTTTTTAGTCATCGCGATGTCCATGGATCGTATGACACGTTTGGCGGTTATCAAACAATTTATCTAGTAGGCGGCTGTCATACTTTAATCTGACAGTAATTGTAATAATATTATGTTTGAACAATGAAAACTAAGAATACATTATTTTTATTAAAATCACAAAAAATATAACTTTTAACATTACGTAACTTAGTGCATATCTATAAAATTAAATGCTGGAACTTAAAAAATAAAAGAAAACATCAAAAAGAAATTTTCTCTTCATTAACGCTTGATGAGTGGTTTTGTAAATAATTTCTCCAGATATACTATTGCAGGCATTTGATAATTTTGCCTTTAAGTGCTCAATATCATTTGTCGTCGTTTTCTATACAATACCTTTAAGAGTCCTCCACAAGAAAAATCTAACGGCGTGAGGTTTGTTGACTTAGATATCCACAGAACTGGGTTCCGAACCCATATCCATCTTCGTTTAAATCGTTCTTCAAATACTCTCTAACAGCAACAGTTGTATGAGGTGGTGCTCCGTCGTGTTGATACCACATATGCCTTTTTAAAATAAGATAGTAATAAAATAAAAATAATAAAACTAGTAGAATATTAACAAAGAAATTAACTTATCTATTTCCAGTTAGTGTTCCCTCAAAAAAGTAGGGTCCAACCAAATCGCCTTAATTCTGAATTTGATTAACTTTGTATGGAGACCCGTCAGCCCAGTAATGATAGATTTGTTCTATTACGTTTGCCGTTGCTGACAAAATGACTTTCATCTGGCCATAATGTATGATTCAGAAAATAAGGTCCTTCGTCATATTTAAACATGATTTATGTTATAAAACTCAGTGATTACACATTTTATAGTCATAGTATTTATTAGCTTGAAGAGATTTCTGAATAGCCCTATAAGATACACTCAATTGCCTGCTTGCTTATCTGATTGAATTATACGGATGGTTTTGATATTATTACATAATTTCAGCTACTTTTTCATCTGTTAAAACAGTTTTTCGTTTAGAAACACCTTTCTGCCTACAAAATGTATTCATATTGCTCCTCAAATTTCGTTCTAATCGACAAAACCTACTGTCATCCGGGATATACCTATCGGAGTAAAGTTCTCGTAAAGGCTTCTAGAGAATTTCTTCTTATTTCTTCATAAATAAGAATCATATCTACTTTTTCAGGGTGGGAAACCACTTCAACCAGAAGTTATTAACACGCTGTTTACTTATTTTAACTCTACTGAATTGAATAGACGTGCAAACAAGAGCTGTCAGATTGAAGTATGACAGCCGCCTACTAGATAAATTGTTTAAAAACCGCCATACGTGGCATACGATCTAATGCAAACGCAATGACAAAAAAATAATATTTTAGGGAGTTTTTGCTGCTTAACTTTTTTACAAAACAAATTAGAAAAAATAGTTTACGGCTCTACAATGCCGTTTTACAAAAGGTATGTCGATGAAAAAAAAAAGTTGTTTGGCGTCGCGGCGGCCAGCGTCGTTTTCACTATCACATGTCAAATATGTCAGATAAAAATCCAACAATTTTCTATAAATCGGGACCGGGCGTCTAAAAATGATCACCCTGTACGTGTTTAGCTAAAAGCTTATACCTAAAATTCGGTATTTAATAAACATACAGGATTGCTCCATGAAACTTGTCTGAAATTTTTAATATGTACTTTATTTAGGATAGCATGCATATTAAATGGATAATTCTACGTCGCAAAATGTTTATTGATACTATAATAGGTAACCATAAGCTGACGGATTGCAATACTTGTTTTTTTCAAAAATATTATCTTAAAAGTATATTGCCATTGTCAGCTTACATTCATACTCACTGCCATCACTTCTCCACTCCTCGCCGCGCTTACGTAAAGGCTATACTGCTGACTAGCCGCGGCCCGGATTAGATCGAGAAGTGAACCATGAATCCGAACTAGGATTAAATTAGGATCAGACCGTGGATCAGGTTAGAGGGTAAAGCAACGGGGGAGCGGCTCCAACTAAGGCTTTCACCCGGCTCCATGCTGCTTGCTACATGACCGTGGTGCATCTGCTATCCTTCTAGGTTACCTAAAAAGAGTTTTTTAAAAGTTAATAAAATCTATTATTACATATAATGGGAGTGGTCAACCCCCGCTTTTATTTCTACTAAGTGAAGCCTATATACAAGTTTTTGTTTCCCTACCAGTCAGGCATATGACTTTAATCCATTTGTAAAAAACATACTAGAAAAAGTAATTTTAATAACCCAAACATTATATATATATATATATATATATACAGTCCCTGGCCAAATTATTAGACGCACTGCAAGATTTCATGTAAAATATTAATTACCGAGTGATATTGTACCGTTTTATTATTTTAAATTGATTTGTTTTTTATTTTTATATTATCCAATCAATTATCTATTTATTTGACATAAATAAAACAGCATTAATTTAGAAAAGCATAAGTTTATTAAGTTTTAAATAAAAGTGAAATTAATGTTAGTAAAAGTCAATATTTAGTTGAGCCACCTTTAGCCGCTATCAAAGCTTTAATTCTGCGCGGCATGCTATCAATGCAAGATTGTACTGTCTCCTGCATTTGAGGATGATGATTCCACACATGAATAATCTTTTCTAGGAGCTGGGTTTTGTTGGTAATCACATCTTTAGCCACTTCTCTTTTCATCAGCTCCCACACATTTTCAATGGGGTTCATATCAGGGCCAATCCAACAGAGGGACATATTTTTCTGCCAAAAAAGCTTTAACAGACCGAGCAGTGTGGCAGGGAGCTCCATCTTGCATGAAAGTGAATGGTTCCCCATTTGGAAACCATTCTCTGAGCTGCGGAATCAACCGATTTTGTAATACTTCTTTGTACTGATCTTGCCTCATTATTCCTTTGACGACGTACAGACGTCCAGTGCCCTTGCCGCTGATGACTGACCAAATCATCACTTTGGTGGGATGTTTAACCGTCGGGACGACACAATCAGGATGAAACTCTTCTCCATGACGACGACGCACATACTGAGCTTTATTCTGCAAAATTTCGAATGTGCTTTCGTCACTGAAGCAGACCTGTCAAAAATAGGAAAAAATATATAAACTTCCATGTTTATTTGCTTTATTTAACTGAAAATGATAATAATGTATCACTTATTGATTAAATTGCTGTATCTTACCGATCTCCAGAAGTCCACATCTTTGTCTTGCCATTGTTTGGCCCACTTCAGGCGCCTTGCTCTCATTGCAGCTGTTAACTTGGGCTTCCTGGTGGGGCGACAGGCCTTAAAATCTAATTCTTTCAATTTTCTTCGAACAGTGCGCTCAGAAGCATTTACGCTAGCATCCTGGAGTTGTGATTTTATTACCTTTGTGGTAGCAAATCTGTTTTCTACACAAATTTTCTTCAAACATCTCTCTGACCGTGAAGTGAAAATTGGTTTTCTACCGCATATTTTCTTTCTTTTCGGGCTTAATTCCTTCCCTGACTCAATTTTCTTTTTTATGCGTCGTACACTAGCTTCAGAAACCTCCAATCTTCGTGATATTTCTCGGTTTGTAAATGTTTTCGCAATCACAAGGGCCTTCACTTCAGCTTTTTTACGTGGTGAAAGATCGCCTTTTCTACCCATAATGAAAATAGTCCAATTACTTTTTTAGAACACTGCATACAAAATAAACTAATAACTGAGTAGTATAAAACTGTTAAACAAACAATCACAGTCCATAAAGCCACAGAAACACGTCCGTACCTGACTCGATTCCGATCGCGGCTGATACAGGTTTGTACTTATTTACGTTCATGTATCACCTTGTCAACACAGTGTTGCCATATGTTAAAAATAAATACAAATATGTAGTCTACAACAATTCTTTTAAATAAAAATCAATAATATTGTAGTTTAAATATACTATTATTGCATAAAAACTCTTAAGAAACATAAAATTACTAAAAAAAATACAGTGCGTCTAATAATTTGGCCAGGGACTGTATATATATATATATATATATATATATATATATATATATATATATATATATATATATATATATATATATATATATATATACATATATATATATATATATATATATATATATATATATATATATATATATATATATATATATATATATTTTATCGTTCACCTCCCACGCCTGGGTAGTGATTTTACCTTCTTTTATATCGTAAAGATATTGGCGGGGATGATGTTGTAATACCCGTCAACGTTGTCCAAGTGCCGAAACATGCATTTTTGTATTTCACAGATCCGTGGTAGTGCTGCTACGGACGTTACTGCATTTCTGTAAACAACTACTATCTATGTACGTGCTCTGGCTAAGTATATTTAAATAAATTAATAAATAAGTATACCGACCTGCCGGGATTGAAACTCGAGACCCTCTGCACTGCAAGCAAGTACTACGCCACGGCCGCCACTGGCATAGGCAAAGTACCTCTTTGATGTTAAACAGCTATTAAAGTACGCCAACGAAAAAAGTTTTCTTGTAAAACAAAATCAGTAATAGATATCCAGAAGGCTCTCTGACTTTAAATATAATTGACAAGTTATAAAGCTAAATTATCATAAACAATATTTAACTTTTTGGAAATGATTTTATTGCTATTGCTGAAAAAACATAGCTTTTCCATTGAGCGGAACTTACCGAGAATTTAATTATAACAAACTTTTAACCCCGAAAGTATTTTAAACAATTAGTTATTTATCTAGCACTTTTTCATATAAAAGTTGCAGAGTTATTTTTAATTTACTTTACTCTAGAGTCAAACCATTGAAATACTTTTTTTTTTTATGGAGATCGGAAATAATAAAAAATATCATAAGTTTTAACATTCCTAGATTCTAAGGACCAAGGACTTAAAACACGATTTGTTAAATGCCACCTATCTATTGCCCTCCTCCACTTTATATATTTGACCATAAATAATTGTACTTAAAGTAAAATTCAAGAAAATATGTAATACTACTGAAAAAAATTGGTTCATACCACTTTTATTCCCTTTCTCTGAAGCGATATCGCTTAAAAACTATATCAAATAAATAGAATAGAATTAAAAACATCAAAATGTCTTCGTAAGATTTCCATTTCAATACTTGCAAAACATCAGTATGAAAGAGGACACCATATCATCTTTGACCAATCAACTTGCAACAAATTTCCTTTTCTGTCCTAGGAAAATTCGAGAGTGCATCGAAATACCTCAACATTCCAACAATCGTAATCGTATTACTGTTATTTATCGTTCACTAATCTGGGAACAGATCATCCATAAAGCACTGTCTCTCCCCATCCAGATCCAGTTATACAAAAAGCGTATGCCGGCGGAATTAAATTCCTTTTATGCTAGATTTTGAAGAAGTTAGTCCTAGAAAGAAGCTCTGAAGAAGCCGGTAGGATAATCGGTGAAATATCAAAATCAGTTTTTTCAGTTAACACAGGAGAAATCCAGGAGAATTCTGTCTCTAAGCTCTATAACCACTGAACGTTTCCAATCAAAATATTTCTCGTGGACTAGATAACTTAAAATGTTAAGAGAAACAAAAAATCTGGAACAATGACCTTTTAAGAATATTTCTATTAGCAATGTAAGCAAAAACTGCAATTTTTTATTTTATATGATGTAGACACTTTAATAAGCACGGTATATTGTTTGCTTCTAATTTCAGTAATAGTCATTACATTGTTAGGCAATCACACACCTCAGCATGTTGATTGGTGATGACAAGTGGCATTGCCTATTTGGCTAATGAGGTGTCGTAGTAGAGTTTAATTGTTCCTAATACTAATTAATACCTACCTTATTATTTATAGGTTGAAGGGCTGTGAAACACAAACGGGTATATTTGTTATTAAGGCGTTTATTTTGAATTAAGAAATGGAAAACTTCTACCCAAAAAAATATGTTCAATTGAATTCTTGAAATCTTTTAGCGGTATAATAATTCGTTAATCATAAAAATATTATTTATACAAATGTATACATATATATATATATATATATATATATATATATATATATATATATATATATATATATATATTTATATATATATATATATATATATATATATATATATATATATATATATATATATATATATATATATATATCTATATATATATATATATATATATATGTATATATATATATATATATATATATATATATATATATATATATATATATATATATATATATATATATATATATATATATATAGTTATGAAACTAGTTGGGGAACTCGGCAAAAAGGGCATCAACAGATGTTCATACTATATTCATTTAGCCAATATTTCGATCCTAGGTTGGGACCTTCATCAGGGCACAAACTGAAAAAGAGATAACGAAGCAACCAATAAAGGAAATGGAAAAGGCATGAAGAATTGGTATTGTTGAGTCCAATTTTTAATTTGTAATTTTTAATTTCAATCTTATAATTATTGATAAAAATTGATAAAAAACTATTGCAATTTTGTTCTAAAAAATCATAAATTATTATTATTATTATTATGAAGAAATGACAAAAACAAAATGCAAGTGACTCACATGTAGCATGCAATTTAATCTAACAAGAATGACCATAAATAACAATTGCTATAACAAAGACCAACACTGAAATAAAAGAGCCACTATTCACTAACATATTAATATAAAAACATGGCATTTACAGCAAGGATGCCATTAAAAACGTTGGATGCTGAAAAATCAAAATTAATTAACCACCTGCCATCTAAAAGAAAAGTGACAATTTTGACAGGGCGCTGACAAAGGACGACCACCTGACAGATGTAAGGGATCACTCAAAATGAATAAAAGGAAATGGTTAAACAACCAGGAAAGAACCGGTTTAGTACAAATTAGGTACTACGTCATATAATGAAATTTTGGTATGAAGGGAAAAGGTATCCAATGGGAACGCAAATTTTCGCCGGTATGGAAATTAAGTGACATAGGGAGGAAATGATTTTTCTTCATCTCGGGGGAGAATAGAAATACAGGAAAAGGAGGTGGCAAGTGGAAAGGATTTTTCATTAATTGGGACCATACTAAGCAATTTAATTATTATTATTGTTATTATTAATGTTATTACAGATGGGAGTGTAATTATCAAGGATTTCACGGGAGACCAAGGAAAACATGTACTTAAACAAGGTGGTACCCAGAGAACAAAACATGCAGCAAGACAGAGCTGTAAACTACCAAACCGAAAAAATTATTATGACGAGAGTGACGACCCAGAGACATTATGTGAGGAATGCAAATCGCAAGAAAGGAGAAAGCTATATATGTTGCTCAAGCCGTCAAGATTAGTTCTTTTATTGATATTCTGGGGATTCTCGTTGATATAGCACATCTCAAGAAATTCTCTTTTAAGAAGGTTTTTTTGGATATGAAGAATGTATATATATATATATATATATATATATATATATATATATATATATATATATATATATATTTATATTTATATATTTATATATATATATATATATATATACATGTATACATATATATATATATATATATATATATATATATATATATATACGAGGCATGTTTTTTAAGTAAGTACCGTTTTGCGATTCCGCCGCCGCAGCGATACGGTCGGCGTTCCGCGCATGCGCGCTGGTAACCTACATCTCATGTCTACGCACTGACGCCATTACAGTCTGATTCTTCATTGTATACGTTGTTTACTGAGTGTTTAAGATGCCTCCGACAATCGTGAGTCCCGCCGATTGTGAAGTACGGGCTGTTATACGATTTCTTAGTGCTAAAGGCGTAAAACCGATCGATATTCATCGTGAGATCTGTGAAGTTTACGGACAAAACATTATGAGTGATGGAATGGTAAGGAAATGGGTGAGAGCATTTAAAGATGGCCGCACAAATGTGCATGATGAAGAACGGAGTGGGCGTCCTTCGGTCGTTAATGAAGATTTGTTGCAGAAAGTGGACGAAAAGGTGAGAAAAAACAGACGCTTTACAATTTCATCATTGTGCGACTGCTTTCCTCAATATTCTCGTAGTGTTTTGTATCGCATTGTGACCGAGAAACTTGAATTACCGGAAATTGTGTTCACGTTGGGTTCCAAAAATGTTGACGGATTTGCACAAAACCCAACGTTTAGGCAGTGCATTGACTTTCCTTGAGCGGTACCACAATGAAGGTGAACATTTTTTAGACCAAATTGTTACTGGTGACGAAACATGGGTGGCCTACGTCACACCAGAATCGAAACAACAATCCATGGAATGGCGACATTCATCATCACCCAAAAAAGTGAAGTTTAAGCAAACAATTTCTGCCCGCAAAATCATGTGCACAGTTTTTTGGGACAGAAAAGGAGTATTGCTAGTGGAGTTTCTGCCTCGTAATGAGACAATCAATACAGCGTCTTATTGTGAGACATTGAACAATCTGCGTCGTGCAATCCAGAACAAAAGACGTGGCAAGTTGAGTAAGGGTATCGTTTTGCTGCATGACAATGCCCGTCCACATGTGGCTAATCGGACCAAAGATCTCATCAAATCTTTTAAATGGGAAACTCTAGATCATCCTCCATACAGCCCTGATCTGGCGCCCAGCGACTACCATTTGTTCCTGCACTTGAAGAAGCACCTGGGTGGTCAGCGTCTTCAAGACGATAACGAAGTCAAAACATTTGTGATACAGTGGTTAACAAGTCAGGCGGCAGAATTTTATGAGGAGGGTATTCAAAAACTGGTGCCACGTTATGACAAGTGCCTCAATATTCACGGAAATTATGTAGAAAAGTAGATTAAGGTACAGGCTTTCATGTAAAAATAAAATTATAGCGATATCTTTGCACGTCTTTTTTTAATTCCAAAACGGTACTTACTTAAAAAACATGCCTCGTATATATATATATATATATATATATATATATATATATATATATATATATATATATATATATATATATATATATATATATATATATATATATATATATATATAGTTATAAGCATTTGAATTTTAATGCAGTTCTTAATCAAAAAATGAATATCTCGAAATCGAACGGATAAAATTTAATGTTGTTCATTTTACTTATGTACTTTTTAACGAAAAAAACAAAATTACAAAATTGTTTAAATTTACCTATTTTTATTTTAGAATTAAAATGTAAAATGCAAAAAAACGTATGTTATGCGCTAGGTAGAAATAACAGACGAAATGTTTTTAAAATAACATTTATTTAAGATGTTTATAGCCTTAGAAAATTTTTGATTTCACATTTATTTAAAAAGTTATCGAATTTATTGTGGTGTGTTGGACCCACTCCGCGCGCTATATGCGCTTAACGAGTATAATTCATCTCTCAGTTAAGTACCGTACAATATATTAGATCAATAAACAACAATTAAAAATCAATTTTGGTTAAAAAAATTAAATGGGTTACTTAAAATATTCTATCGAAAAATAGAATTATTATTAAAAAAAAACCTGCACAAGTTTTCCAAAGTTAATTATAAATTGTTCGTTTTTCATAATTAGTGTAAGCTGAAAATTTTTTAAAATACATATTTTTCTCGTCAAATGATAAAAACAATGAAACTGTCTAGTATCTTTAATAATTCTACATTCGAGAAAGGGGTTACATAACAACTGATTATTTTCTTCGTGTTCAGTTGTAGTGCAAAAATCGAATGAAATGTTTTGAAAATCATTGCGTGACATGATTTTGGTACCCGAAAAACTGATTGCTATTATAGTTTCCTATTAGTTATAGTATGTAAGCAGTGGATGTCTTTTATTTCTATCACGTCTTGTTTTTAAGGGACACACCGATAACCTTTTCTTAACCTACCCTCATATTGTTCATATTAATAAATGTAATCGCTAGATAATCTATTGAGAGGATATGTTCATTTCTTGTTAGTTTCTTTGAGATTACCTGATTAAGAGTGTAATAATACAGTTTTAAAGATGAATACTGAAAAAAGTAGTCGCCGTCAGTGCAAAACTTCACTAAACAAGTTTTGTTACGTGTGTGGACAGTACATTCTCAAGTCTCAAGGAAAAAAAATATCTGAAAAAGTATGTACTGCGTATTTTCTATATTTTGGACATACTGTACATCAAGATAAACCCTGGATTCCGCAACTGTTTTGTGTATCATGTTATGCTACTCTCCTGTCGTGGTTGAACGGAAACAAAACATCTATGCCATTTGCAGTAGCGACTGTGTGGCGCGAACCTATGTAATCATTTTAACGATTGCTACTTCTGCATGACTGATGTACGAGGATTTTCAAAGAAAATTAAGCATAATATCGAGTATCCTTCTGTGAATTCTGTATCAAAACCAATACCATATAGTGAAGACATGACAAATACGCCTATTAATGAAAAACAACAAATTTGATCAAACACTAAATGACGAAGAACTATGCGCATGGACATCATTAAAAGCCATGATAAAAGGTTTTTTAGGAAATCATAGAGCCGAGAATGCAGAACTCTTAGTGAACGATTTGTTAAGAGCATACAAAAAGATGGGTTGCCGAATGTCATTAAAAATTCATTTCCTCCATTCCCATTTCTCTTTTTTTTTCCATCAAATCTTGAAGCAGTGAGTGATGAACAAGGGGAACGATTTCATCAGGATGTGAAAAGGCTTGAGGAACGGTTTCATGGTCGTTGGGACGTAGCTATGTTGAGAGATTACTGCTGGCTTTTAAAACGAGAAGATATTTCCCAACATAAGAGAAAAAGTTAAATATTTTTAACTTTTAATGTACAATATAAACTTTTTACCATCTATTTTATATTTAGTTATGTCCAAATGTATTAATAATAAGTTTTTTTAGCAGTTTTATTTGAATTATTGGAAAATTTAATGAAGCTACGTGTACACTGTACTTTACTCCTTAATTATTTTACTTAAAATTGTTAACTATCGTACCTAAAAAACAGTACGTGATAGATAAAAAGTACTTATGTATTCTTAATAAGTGGTGTGTATGAATAAATAAACAGGAAAAATTTAAGTGGATACTTACTTTTTTTTTAAATTTGTATCGCAGTGATAATTTACCGCCCAATCAAACAATAATTTTGCAGTAGTAAACTGATTATTATAAGGTCTTTGTAAAGTAGATTTGGACGCATTTATCTTCACAGTTCCGCAACTCAGGCACATTCTATCATTTCAAAAATCATGGCGCCTTGGATGTGGCGGTTAGCGTACAAGAAAAAATGTCATGGCAAAAAAACTGTCTTTACCCATATACGGTGCCTAAGTCACCAGGTGATTTAGCATGTATTTGCTCATGCAACTTCAGTTCCAAGGGAAAAATTGTATGTGTGTGGGCAAAAATTGTCATTTGGCATGTCATTTGACCCTGCGTCTCGCCATGTCGAAATTTTCAACGTGATTTTGTACGCTTTGAAAACATTTAATAACAACAATTTTGCAGTAGTATGTTAATCTGATTATTATAAGGTGTTTGTAAAGTAGATTTGGACGCATTCTTTTCACAGTTCCGCCGATTCAATTAGCTAGCCACTCACACACATTCTATCATTTCAAAAAACATGGCGCCTTGGATGTGGCGGTTAGCGTACAAGAAAAAATGTCATGGCAAAAAAACTGTCTTTACCCATATACGGTGCCTAACTCACCAGGTGATTTAGCATGTGTTTGCTCGTGCCACTTCAGTTCCAAGGGAAAAATTGTATGTGTGTGGGCAAAAACTATCATTTGGCATGTCATTTGACACTGCGTCTCGCCATGTCAATAGTTCGTTATACAATTAAAATATTCACAGACTGCTCCCTACGAAACTACCTATAATATACTGGAGTAACTTGATAGCAGAAAACCGTAGACCTTTTTTTCCACTATAGTTGTGAGCTTGGCACACGCGCTATAGGAGCCATACGTATGCAGAAAAAGCGATTCACTTGGGAGTAAGTAAGAGGGCTACATACATCGAACACTTTCCATAAAAATACTTGTAGAATAAACTTAAGTCGCCAAACGTTCTTCGATGTTCTAAGGAATTAAGGTTGCTGGTGAGTTCTGAATCTCCAACCAGATGAACAGCTCTCTTCTGAATAGAATCCAACAAATGCAGTGTATGTTTGGCAGCAGACCGCCAAAAGTAGGAGCATCTTCTGAGAAAACTTTGCTATGCATGCAACACGTTCATGCCAAGACATATTTGCTCCCAAATTAATGCCCAGAAAACCGAGTGACGATGCTAGGGGAATGGAGTGTTCCAAAATAACTATGTCGGGTTCAGAAACGTTAACTTTTTTAGAAAAAAGCTGTCTCCTGGGTTTTTGTAGCATTAAATTCTACTTGATTACTGTCACCAAAAGATAGAATTTCTTCCAGATATAAATTGAACGCCTCGTTATGTGCATGAGTAGTCGCTATTCGAGCAAATGAAGAAAAAAAAGTACTGGCATATGCAAAGTTGTAGATTGGATTCCTGGTCCTTTTCAGCAGATCGTTAAGGTAAATGATAAAGATAGTTGGAGACAATATGGAGCCTTGAGGCACACCGGCGTTGGTAGTAAGGTATTAGAACTGCCACGTGTAAGGAACGCTCTCTAAGGGAACCCGAGAGTCATAAGCAAAATCTTTCAGACATATCATTAGAGCGTAGCTTAGTCAACAATCCGTCATGCCAAACACGATCAAATGCCTTAGATATATCAAGTAAAACTGCCCAAGTTTTTCCAAAATGTTCAATTGAGTTGTTCCAAACATCTGTTAAATAAGTTAAAAGATCTTCTTCTAGATATTTTAGTAGATGCTGATTGATAGCCTTTTCCATAACTTTCGATATTATTGAAAGCAGTGGGAGTGATCGGTATTTGTTTGGCAAGTTCTTCTTGCCTTTTTTGGATATCGGGTGAACTGTAGCGTATTTTTAGAAGGATCGAAATATTCCCTTTCTGTAAGATAGGTTAAAAAGTCTACGGAAAAGTAGTGTTAGTTCCTTCGCGCATTTTTTGAGTATTATGGCGGGTATCGCATCAGAGCTAAGAGCTTTTTTGATGTCTGGCTTTATTATAATACGTTTTATGATACACTGTCTGAAGACAAGATGTTACGATTTATGACATTATTGTTAGGCAAGATGTTAAGAAGCAACAGCTTCTTTGCGAGCAGGATAAAACATACAGGAGAGAGGGAGCAACGGAGAGTGGGCTAATCTGATAATTTTAATATTATTTCCAATTCTAATAGAAATAGTATATGAAAAGGAATATCAGCTCTTGTTATTGACATGTCTCAAGGTTTTGCACTGCGCCTTTTATTCCGGTTAATAAATCATGGTGAAGTAATCATTTAAAATATACAGTCCTAATGTTCGGATTAAGTTATCTTTAAGTAAAACAAAGTTAATATGAGTATTTACTTTAAACTTGCATTTTTGCGAGGGAAGCACTAGGTAACACTGTTTAAAAGCTTTTAATTACGACAGCTAAAGTTAAATTACATCCTAATAGGATTTGCACTTGATGCAGCAACATCAACTTTCATTTTAAGCTTTCGTCTTATTATATTATTTTGAGTACGAGACTAAACGCTTTTTTAAACGAAAAATACGTCATGTAATTTATGAAATTATATAAATTATCCAAAAATTAAATGAATTGAACTGAAATGGTCATAACCAGTTTTATTTTATTTCATTTTTATTGCACATAACCTGATGATATAAATTGTGATATATATATATATATATATATATATATATATATATATATATATATATATATATCTATATATATATATGTTAGAAGGGTGGTATGTCAAGAAAAGTGGCACTATGGTCCGTCTCAGTCTCAATAATAAACTGTAATCTGTATATATATATATATATATATATATATATATATATATATATATATATATATATATATATATATATATATTTATACAGGGTGCGGCGCCAAAATCCGTACAAAATTCAACTTAAATTTCCCGCCGTTCTATACCACTTCGAGAGGTCGCGATTGGCGTCCAAATAGCTTGACGCATGTACTAAACATTCATAACCTCGAAACAGCCGCAATGTTGAAACCAAGTGCGGAGTATAATCGAAGAGCCGCGATTATCGAAAGTATTCCCGCTGGGTGCTCAGCGGCCGAAATTATTCGATTCTTCGGGTACCCAAGAGCGACTGTGTTGTCGCGAAATATAACGAGTCAGAGAAATCCAACGAAGATTTTGCAACACGGGCAAGGAAAACTCACTCGATGGAGCACATTGTCAAGACCCGAAATCATTCAACGGACTCAGGAGCTGATTTTTGAGGATCCAGGGCAGTCGATCCGAAAATTTTCGTTGATTGTCGATGTGAGTGAAAAAACTATGCGTCGAATCATCGAGGAGGACCTCCGCTACAAGACTTATACAATTAAAGTGAGACAGATGCTTTCCGAAGCTGCCAGGACACAGCGAGTTGAACGCTGCCACCTGCTTTTGTGTTCTTTACGAAACAATGCTGCCGGACACCTCAGGTTTTTTTCTGACGAAAAAAATTTTTACTGTCGATCAATCGAAGGAATGATCGTTGGCTCGCCCATGATCCTGAAGATGTTTTCATTGTTTCTAGAACGAAATTTCCGGCGAATGTTCACGTGCTAAATGTTGTGCCCAGTAAGGGTGTTGTCATGCCACCGCATTTCTTTAACAAAGGGGAAAATGTCACAAGAGAAGTTTATTTGCATGTTCTGATAAATGTGGTGAAATCGTGGATGGAAACTGTATCGTCTGGAAAGCCATATGTTTTCCAGCAGAAAGGTGCGCCCGCGCATACTAGTTATTTGATGAAAAATTAGTTGTCGGACAACGTCGACATGTTTTGGTCCAAAGAATTTTGGCCTCCCAACAGTCCAGATTTAAATCCTTTGGACTTCTATGTATGCAGCCTGGTTGAAAAGGTCACTAGCAAGTTCAGACATCCAAACGTCGCATCATTGAGAGCGCCAATATGGACCGTGATTCATTAAAACGGGCCTGCGACCGCTTCAGACCGAGAATGGAGGCGATGATTGAAACAGAAGGGGGTTATATTGAGTAAATGTGTTCTTTATGACCTAATAAATAATTTAGTAAAAAAAACAATTATAAACTTTTCCATTTTTGCAATAAAAATTATGTTTCAAAAAAATGTTTAATTTGTCAGGATGTATATAGTCTACCTAGTAAGAACGTGTCAGCGATAATTTATTTTTGATAGATGCGATTCTGGCAATTCAACAAAAAATCGGTAGAAAGAATCTTTTTCTACGACGCATTTTAGTCAAAGTATCAATCGATTCCCAACTGTCGTCGAAATCACGTAAGATCCAAAATAAGTCACTTGTTTGCGTGTCAGTTCGAGACTGTCTTTCTTTGTGCCCATCCGGCGACCGCTAAATGTATTAAAAAGTCGGAGTCGTTTGTGAAGAAGTGGGTAAAGCGTTTTAATGAGACGAACAATCTCGAGGACATAACAAATCGTGGCTCGGTAGACAAAGTCACTCTGAAAGTCGAAAAACGAATTGTGTCTTTATTTTCACGGGATCCAAAATAGCCGCTGTATCAAGGAGCGTTAAGAACATTGGGCTTGAATGTGTCCTATGAGACAGAAACCTCTGCTGAGCGATAATCACGTAGCGAAGCGGCTCGCTTGGCCCCACGATAAGATACTAGAGTGACCTTCACATTCTCCGGACGCTACCCTTATTGAAGACCCTTGGTCCCTTGTAAAGAGAAAGTTCAGAGAAAAGACTCTGATGACTGACTCAATTGTCTCGCGAAATTCGAGAAATTTGGGGATCACTGCCGTAGTATGCAGAAAATCTCGTCGACAGCGCCTTTGTTAACACAGCAAAGAATATATTGCTATATATAATGTTCTCGAACCACATTTTTTCAAGAACACGGGCGTTTACGTTCTTATTTGAAAGACTTATCTTAAAAGTGCCATGAAATACAAATGTATATTTTGGTATCTGGGCAACGTGGATGGATATTATGGCAGACCAGTCAATATATTTCCTCAGAGATATAGTAAGAAAAAGGGTAAAAAAACCCTATAGTGGCGGGGAGGTGGACTATAAAAAAAGTGTGTTTTGCCGAAAAATCAATTGATATTATCAATGTCTACGGGTTAGTAGTTCACACCAAATTGAGGGATTCCGAACTGTGTAAGCTATTTATGCGTTGTCGTCATAACTGATTGGTTGGCGCTGTCTCAGCGCTCTCCGGGCTAACATGTATAATTCGACATTGCTCCGTCTGTCGTTGAGTATTGCTCTGTTTGTCTCTTGTTTTATTCCGTGCAGTTAAGAGGTTGAGGGCGTAATTTCTTGTGTCTAAGTTACCAGGTTTCTTAATTTCGGAACTTCTGGAATTATTCTTGTTCTACAGTATTCAACAGATGTTATTTATTTTTTGATCTATCACTAGGTGATATTGAATAACGGCTGACGTGGTTTGTTTGTTGCGAATACTTCGGCCTTGCAGATATATATCTGTTAGTTTGTTTTATGTAAATACATGCGGGTTTTCTACCTTTATTTTGTCTTTTGGGTTCCTGTGTAAATATTCTATTGTTTTATGTGATTTCCACATGGAAGATATCTGTGTTTTTGTGTAACCCTTCTGGTGCCGTTTGTTGTTTCTTTAAAGTAGAAAACTATGATTCTAGGTTTGTTTTCAGTGAGTTTCTGAGGTTCTGCTTCAGTGATATTTTGTTGTCGTGTGACTTTCTTGGTCGTCTGTGTATTGTATATGTTGTGTTTAAGTATTTTTGTATTACAAAAGTATTTTCTCCTGGAACCTGATTATGCTGTTATCGGTTGGGCAAAAAATGTGGGAAATAAGCGGTGGCTATTACTTGTAATTGTAATGAGTAGTGGTATGAATCGGCGCGAGAGAATGATTTTTTAAGTGATCTATCTATCTATTAAGATGACTTAATACAAAATACAAGTACCTAGTTGTCAAATTGATGTCTCTGGTGTTAGTATTTTGATGAAATTTTGTAAGACTACATTGCTTTTTGCTGTTTTTATGATTTTTTCTAAGCTGAGTGTGTACAGGATTGTCCAAATTGGACACTTTTAAAGGTAAACCCTTTTATCTAAAGGAGATAGATGAAAATTAATGTCAGTATCTGAGGCTCAATTTTTATGATAAACTCAATGGTGAAAAGCGCATATCGATATCTAGTACCGTTTTAGATATACAGGGTTTTTTTCAAAAATCTACATTTTGGAAAAATGTTTGTAATTCTTTTCCTATTGAAAATTTTTGATTTCTGTAAAAATATTCTTAAGGCACTTTTTCACGTGGATTTCAACAGTGTAAGTTACACTTTTTTACAACTAATATTTTAATAGTTATTAACACAAAAATATATATTTTAAATGGGATATCCTGTATATTTTCCCTTATACGAATAGAGCTTTAAATTACCATTCTAAAAATATAGCACCTTTTATATTTTGCTTAAATCTATTTCAAAATATAAAGTTTTTACGCGAGTTTTAAATGCTCATTTTGTGAAGTAGGCTCTGGACGGAGCGGCCATATGGTTTAATTAAATTGTTTACTAGTAGTTGTCAAATTTTACTTCAGGATCAGTTATTGAACTGTCAAATAAATCGCAATGAAGTTTGAAAATTACGAATAATGGGATATGATAATTTGTTTCATATAAACAGAAGCGGCAAGTCATTTATACCACGAACGGTATCCAGAGAGGCGTCAACCCTTCAAGGATATATTCACTCGATTGCGACATAACCTAGTTAATAGTGGTCAGTTTGAAAAGAAACGACCCAAAAATTATGCATCAAACAGGGATAAGGAGTTAGAAGAAATAGTAGTTTTATGAACTATCGGAAATAATTCCAACTTCAACCAGACAGTTAAAAGAATCCACTGGACCACCAAGAACTACCGTAAGTCGTACTTTGAAGAAGCACAAATTCAGGCTATATAGGACAAGAAAAGTTGATCACCTTAGAGACGGAGACTTTTAACGGCGTATGGATTTTTGCCAATGGTTTTTGGAGAATTGTAACCATGTTCCGAATTTTTCATTAAATTTCATTTGGACAGACGAAGCTTATGTAAACACTGCAGGTATTTTTAACCGTTACAATTCTTATATGTGGGCACAAGAAAATCCTCATTTAGTTGTGGAGCAAAGAAATTAAGGTAGAGTTGGATTTAATGTGTGGGCAGGAATTTTTAGAGGTAGGGTTACAGGTCCATTTATTTACGAAGGAACACTCACCTCTCAGAGATATTTAGAAATTTTAAGGCAGCAAATAGAATCTCTTGTCGATGAACTGCCGTTAATGGACCTTAGAAATATATTTTTTTTCAACACGACGGGGCACCTCCTCATAACACTGCAGTTATCAGTAATTTTTTATCGGCTAATTTCAACAATAACTGGATAGCCAACCAAGGTCCGAACCGTTGGCCGGCAAGGTCACCGGATTTAACACCCATGGACTTCTCTCTAGGGAAGATTGAAAGACCTAATTTTTAAATTACCGACAAACACCAGGCAAGAGTTACAAGTCGCAGTGATACAAAGTTTTGCAGCTCTCACTCCTCTTGAACTAATTAACTTGGTAAGAAGTTTTCAGAGAAGGTGCTGCCTATGTGTAAATGAAACTGGTCGACATTTCGAACATCTCTTATAGAAAATTGTTTTGTTTTAGTTTGCTCTACTCGGAATAAATTGTTTTATTGTGGTTTTGTTTTATTTTTTACATAGTTTAAAGTACTATATCATTTTGTAAATTTCATTGTAGTTATCACTCTTAGAGTTACTTCTGGGAATTTTTTTTTACGATTTGACTGTTATCGATAAACAACTGATATTGCTATTTCACAAAATGTGCATTTAAAACTCGCGTAAAAAGTGAAAACCTGTATATTTTGAAGTAGATTTAAGCAAAATATAAAGTGTCTATACTTTTAGAATGGTAATTTAAAGCTCTATTAGGATAAGGAAAAATATACTGGGTATCCCATTTAAAAACTATATTTTTGCGTTAATAACTATTAAAATATTAGTTGTAACTTACACTGTTGAAATCCACGTGAAAAAGTGCTTTGAGAATCTTTTTACATTAAAAATTTTTAATAGGAAAAGAATTACAAACATTTTTTCAAAATGGCGATTTTTGAAAAACACCCTATATATCGGAAACGGTACTAGATATCGATATGCGGTTTTCCCCACTGATTTTAGCATAAAAATTGAACCTCAGACAGCGACATCAGTTTTTATCTAGCTCCTTTAGATAAAGGGGTTTACCTTTAAAAGTGTCCAATTTGGACTATCCTGTACAGTTGGTCTAGTTGTGTGTTTTCTTTTTGTATCCATAGTTCTAATGTTCCTAATGAAGCCGAGAATGGTTTGCAAGTTTTAAACTACTAAAGAATATTATTACTTCATAGACCGCAATATTTTTCACTTCAACTATACGCGTGTCCATCTGTTATCATTCATCCTTGCGACATGCTCCGCCCAGTTCACCTTAATATTATTATTAATTCGTTGTATTACATTACAATTATATTCGTAGTATTACATCTGTCACTTTTGATCTTCTTTGTATCTCTATGTTAGGAATACGATCTTGGAGTCTAATATTTAACATTCTCCTCTCCATTGATCTTTGGCTTACTTGGAGTTTATTTATTATACTTTTATTTAAAGCCTACGTTTCGGTGCCATATGTTAATACTGACAGTACATATTAATCGAATACTTTGGCGTTTATTATATTTGGGATATCTAATTTACATGTAGATTGTAACCTTCCGAACGCAGACCTAGCTAACCAGACTCTTCTATCCAAGTTAGTCCTGTGCACAGCTATGTCAATTAGATATGTGGCTTTTTCTTTTTTGCACTGAAAAGTAATATTGGGTCTATTGGCGGAGACTGTTTTATCTGTATGGATACTGATGTCCCAGTAGAGCTTGTAATCTTTTTTTCAAGTATGGATGTTGGTGTGTATTTGTAGTAGGGATCTGTGTTTTCTATGAGATTGTATATTGTGGCTAGTGCTTGGTGAACTACTTTGGCAGCTGAGTCATGTCTGGCTGTGTATTCCGTTCCGGCTAATATTTTACATCCACTAGTTTCTGGCTAATATGACTTTATCCTGAATGGTAGTCTTGTTCTATGTGGTATCTGTATTTTCCGTGGAGTGTTTTCTCTAACCATGTTTTTAACTTTTCCTGTTGTAATTGGGTGTGACTGCTGAGTGGTCTGCCCGAGATAAGTCGAGAGGTGTGTAGTTTTTGTCTACTTTCACTGTCGCTGTGTGGAGGCTGGTTTGCTTGCTGTGGAAGAATTTCCTAAGTGCTTATATTTGTTTTGTGTATAGTGATCTGTTGTCTATGATTCCTCTTCCTCCTGCCTTTCTCTCGATGGTAAGTCTTTCTTTGCATGCGTTGGGGTGTAATTTCCTGTATTTGGTGAATTGAGAACGTATAAGGATGTGAATGTTTTCTATGTCTGTTTGTGACCATTTGATGATACCAAATGAATATGTGAGTATAGGTATAGAGAACGTGTTGATGGCTTTAGTGAGATTCTTGGAGTGGAGTTTTGTTTATAAAAGTTTCGTCAGTCTGTTTTTGATTTCGGTTCTGAGCTCTGTTTTGATGTGACTGTGGTTGAGTTTGGTGCTTTGTTCGAAGCCTAGATATTTGTATGTTTCTTTGTCGAACATGTTAACGAGTGTTTCATTGTTGATGGTTTCTGTCTTTTGGTGGTCCTTCCATTGGCCTTTGTTGATGTGGAGCACTTTGCATTTACTGACACCAAATTCCATATTGATATCTAAGGTGAATATTTCTGTGATTTTGAGGAGTTCTTTTAGCTGTGTTTTTGTGGCAGCGTAGAGTTTTATGTCATCCATATATAGGAGGTGGTTTATTTTATGTTGATTCATTTTTTGGTGTCTGATGTTGAAGCCATGTTCTGTTCTGTTTAGTGTATTTGAGAGTGGATTGAGACAAAGACAAAACCATAGAGCGCTGAGCGAGTCTCCCTGAAATATACCCCATCTGATGTACAGCTCTTCTATTTGGATGCGTTCGGTTTGTGTGTCTATGCGTATTTTGGCTTTCCATGTTGTCATAATTTGCGCGAGAAATTGCCTGAGGTTTTGGTCGATTTTGTAGATTTTTAGGGCCCTGAGCAGCCAGCTGTAGGGTATGGAGTCGAAGGCTTTTTTATAGTCTATGTAATAGATGTGAAGGTTTCTGTGTTCTTTTCTGGTTTGTCCCATAATAACGCTATCTATGATCAGCTGCTCTTTGCATCCTCGCTTATTTTTCCTGCATCCCTTCTGCTCTTCTGTGAGAATATTGTTGTCTATTAGGTGTTGTTCTATTTTCTTGGAAATTGTGGCCTTGATGATGTTGTATAGGGTTGGAAGACAGGTGATAGGTCGGTAGTTTGACGGGTTTGTGATGTCTGAGCTTTTAGGCTTATCGTATGTTATTCCTTGTGTAAGGAAAGTGGGGAATGTGTGTGGTTGTAGAATGGCTTTGTTGATTTGGTGTGTGAGCGCTTCGTGTGTGGTGGTAAACTGCTTGTACCAGAAGTTTTGTATATTGTCTATTCCAGGGCATTTCCAGTTGTGTGTGTATTTGATTGTCTCTGTAATTTCTTGTGGAGGTAATGTGGAATTTTCTTGTTCTGTCACATGTTTATGTTTGTCTTCTTCGGCTTTGATCCAGGAGGTGTTATTATCGTGTAGTTTGGGTTCTGACCAGATACTTTTCCAATAATCTGTGAATTCTTGTTTATTATTATTATTATTATTATTGCAGTCTCACATTCTTAATCAAATTAGACGCGCACTATTATATACGTTCTCCTGTAATTCACTATTATAGCCTGAAATAAACTGTTTCTCTTGCTTGTTTTATTTATTTTTAATTCCGACAGTTGATTTTTTATATGAGTTATCTTACTTAAGAAGAAACAACAATAAAACTGAAACAATACAAACAATCCTAAAATTCTTAAGTATAAAGAATATACGTCCATTCGTTATGAGATATAAAATAAAAATAGCTTTTTGTTGTTTTCTTTCCCCAACGAACTAAATCTCATAAAGTCGACCTTAAAATAAAAGGTTTTTTTCTTTTTCTGAAAGAAGGCATGAGGGTGACCGAAAAAAATGCATTTTTTGTTAAATTTAGTTTGAAGGGACTTTTGTACGCCCGGAGCTAGCCGAGTGTCCTTAAAATGACTGTCCACACCAAGATAATTAAACTATTTCAGATAGTGATAGAAAAGTGAAACTTGAATAAGGCTACAATATACAAAGTAAATATTTATCGTATATGAATAATATAAAGAGAAGAAGTATGTGTATAGGCTTCAGGTGGCGAAAACCGTATTTCTGCTCTCATATCAAAAATACGGGCGTCCAAAGCTATGGATTACCCAGGCGTGCGATCTCTGAAATGCCAAACTAGGACACGCATTTTTCACTTCGCATCAGGGTTCATCAGTTTAGCCTAGGCAAATCGAAAACACATGGTTAAAGCAGTAGAGCTTTAGTAAGCATATACACAAAAGTGTCAGCAACCAATAAATCTCAGCGCCATCCGGAGTGAAATGATCAAAACTCTTAATTTAAGAACAAAATGCATATGTAAAATAACATTTAGTACTTTTGGTATTATAAGCTAGAAGAGTACTATTATCGCTATTAAATGAATAGCGATTAATTAAACACCTAAAAGAACTGTTTTCCAGACACATCAACGGAGATATTATCCAAATAAGCTGGAAGGAGGCTTCGATTATATCAATCCATAAGGAAAATCTAAGGGACAATTGTGTAAATTACAGGTGTATCTCCGTCACTAGTACCATGAGCGACCCGAAGAAGTCGAACGACAGCCTAACTTTCAAGGTAGATCCTGCGCTGATCACATTTTCAGCCTAGTACAGGTAAATAAAAAAGAATAGGGACAAACAGAAAAGTTCATTTTTTGTTGTAGATTTGGCCAAGGCATACGATAGAGTACTGGTATAGGAACTAGACCGATCCCCTGTAAATAACACCGTAATAACAAATATACGAATACTCATCATCAAAAGTTAAAATAAGAAACACCGTGTTAGATAACTCTCCAAAACTCACCAAAGTTCTTAGACAGGGATGCTGTTTCTCCCCCATATTATTTAAAATATACCTCAATGAAGTGTTAAAGAACTGGAGGAGAGCTTGTAACGGACTGGACATACAATTGAATGAGGAAACAACGCTGTATTCGCGGATGATCAGGGTGTTATTGCTCGGAATAAGGGGGATCTGAATTTATGGCCCGAAGTCTGTTTAGGTATTATGGAGAATGTGGTCCATCAGTAAATAGAATAAAAATTCAGTATCTATGTGTTACTAGAGAGATAACAGAGGATCTTCAAGTAGACCAACAGAATGTAATTAATTCATGTACGGAGTACACCTACTTAGGAACGAAAATAGAATGTAAAGGTGGCACAGTAAAAGAGATAGAACATCCTAATATAAAAGAAAAACAGATAATTGGTTGCCTGAACATCGTCCTCTGTTCTAATCAAATCTCCCGACAGCAAAAACACGTAATATACTACACGGTTTTCGTAATCATGATTCTCTGTGGGTGCGAAACATGGCAAATGAACAGCTAGAGTGCCGTTTATTTGCGTTAGAAATAGATTTTTGGCGAAGCGCTGCTGGTAAGTCACGACTGGAAAGAATATGAAATGAACGAATAAGAGAGATCATGAGGGCCAATAAAATAGTAATCGATGAAATACAAAGACAACTAAAGTGGTATGGACATGTTGAAAGGACGGCCGAAGAATGTATTCCCAAGCAATTCTTGAAATGGGCACAGACAGAAGGAAGAAAACGAGGAAGACCAAAACCAACGTGGATAGTAGGCATACAGAGAGCAATTTTTGAACGGAATTTACAATCGGAGGTTGGAAACTAGGAATCGGAAGGCTTAGGACGCTATAAAACCGATATTATATTAATGAATAACAGTAACTGTAAATAGAGCGTTCTACTGTTATTATTCGATGTTTAGTGATAACTATAAAACATAAGGATCAATATAAAAGAGAACATTGCTGACCGCGGTATAGAGATCTTTTTAGTATTTTTTGGTGCGAGAATAAGGAGCAAGGTTTTTGTCCGTTAAAGCCGATATAAATTTTTTCTATATATACTCGTATATATATATATATATATATATATATATATATATATATATATATATATATATATATATATATGTAATGTGTGCTATGCATCATAAGTTTCGCGTAGACTATATTTGCTTCCAAAAGGTCCAAACTGGATTGAAGCTACCGTTTTTTTTCGTTGCATTAATGTTTGGATTTTCTACCGGTTTCAACTGGATATCGTAAGGTATATAATATCGACCCCGAAGAAGTTAAATAGTTAAGGTTAGGGTCCTTCTGTGAGTTTATTCATCTTTTTAGTGTTCCGTACGATGACTTCGGCGTCTGTCTGTCCGTGTGTCTGTCCGTCTGCCTGTCTGTCTGTATGTCCGCCCGTCTGTCTGTCACACCCGATTTTCTCCGAAACTATTTGACGTAGGAAGTTGAAATTTGGTACTAATATAGAAATTGATGGCCTCATCAGAGCCGTGTTGCTTTGAAAGTTAAATTTTGACTTAAGGGATTAGTTTTGGGGGTGAAATCGGAAGTGAAAAATATTTTTTTACTAGGATATTGAGTGGGTTGTCAAATGAAAGCTTGTAAAAACACGAGTTCTAAAATATATATAATGTCTTACATGCGCACACTTTTCTTTGTATCATTTTCAAAAAATTGCAAAACATCACTGCCCCCCCTCTATCTCGAAAAGTATTGATCCAAAAATTTTGAAAAAATTTGGGATCATTCTCCACGGAGTGTAGATTAAACGAAAATTATCACTAGTGAATTACTTTTAATAATTTATCTGGTATATAAAAAAACAAAAATTTCAAAGTCATCAGTTTTCAGTAAAGATCGGAAACAAACTTTATTGAAAACTCTTTTGGGGTGTGTTTTGTGAAGTCACTGATCATTTTATACCTCCGTAACAAAAATTTTTCTTTCAGAAGCAATCAACGTACGGAACACTAATTGCGCAAGTTCAACTTGTACTTGATCGGTTATTTAATATTAGAATTACATTGCTCTATACTTTCTTCGCCATTTATTGTAATATTCATCAGTTTTGTTAAATAAGTTGTAACAGTATACCAAATATATATATATATATATATATATATATATATATATATATATATATATATATATATATATATATATATATATATATATATATATATATATATATATATATATATATATATATATATATATATATATATATATATATATATATATATATATATATATATATATATATATATATATATATATATATATATATATATATATATATATATATATATATATATATATATATATATATATATATATATATATATATATATATATATATATATATATATATATATATATATATATATATATATATATATATATATATATATATATATATATATATATATATATATATATATATATATATATATATATAATAATATAATAAAATAATACTCTCTTTCTTTTCATTACTTTTTGAATGAGAAAGTAAATTTATATCTTTGTTATCTGTCTACCTTAACAGGTACCTAAAATATTTGAATTATTTTCGTTCTGTTCCATCTGAGCCTGTTTTTATCGTCTTCATTCTGTTTTTAAATTCTTCATCTCATTCTTTTTGTGTTCTTGATGCTCCAGCACTTCTTCGAGAATATTTTATGTCGACCGTTATTAGTGTAGTGTTTTCATTCTTTTGTATCTCGCATATCCCGTTTCCATATGTTAGTATTTTTTCATGATGGATTTTTCAATTTTTTTTGTTTATCAATAATATATTCTTATCCCACTAAATCGTGTTTAGCGCTCCAACAACTTTTCTTTCATTTTTAATTATTTGTCATAAGTTTTGTCTTTCTGTACCATTTTTGACTACACTATTTTACAAATATTTAAATTGGTATAAAAGTTTACCTTTAATATAACCTTCTTTAACAGGAATTTTAAATCAGTAGCTTTTTGGACCAGGACTACCCGATCATGAGCAAAGAATAAATAAATAATATTTTTTATAGTCGACCTCTACGCCTTTATAGAGATTTTTGCCCTTTTGCTGACCAAATCTCTAATGAAATATATTGACGGGATATCATAATATTCGTCAACGTTGCCCAGGTGCAGAAACATACACATTTGTATTTCACGGCACTCTTAAGACAACAAGGTAGTGCTTTCACGGGCATTATTGCATTTTTGCATTACATGCTACCTAAAAATACACCCAAATACACATACATACACAGCTGATTGTCAGAATCGAACCAGCGACCATTGGTTTTATATACAAGCTTTTAACCCACTAAGCTACCGAGGCCGGCAAAAAAAAATTGTATTGTTTTAAAATCTATTCTACATTTGACACAAACTTTTTTTTATGGGTCTAGCACACGTGCTACAGGGAAGTCTCTAAAGCGCTCCAGGAGCGACACGTGTGCGGAAAAAGCGATTCACTCTGTTCTTGAATCACTGTAAATTGTACTCGGTGGGAAACACAGCAATGTTAATTTTTTTAGAAAAAACTGCCGCCTGAGTTTTTGTAGCGCTAAATTCCACTTGGTTACTGTCACCCCAAGATAGAATTTCTTCCAGGTCTTTGTTAAGTTGAACGATCTCCTGCTGTCTGCGGATATTCGCCTGAGTAGCTGATGTCCGAGCGTTCAAGGTGAATGAAGAGATAAGCGTACTGTCATCTGCAAAGCTGTAGATTGGATTCCTGGTCTTTTCCAGCAGATCGTTAATATAAATGAGAAAGAGAGTAGGAGACACCATGGAGCCTTGGGGCACACCGGCGTTGATAGTGAAGGTGTTAGAAAAAATCCATCGGCCGCCACTCGTAAAGAACGCTCTCTGAGGAAACATGAGAGTCACAAACAGAACTTTTCAGACATACCATAAGAGCGTAGCTTAGCCAAAAGTCCAACGTGCCAAACACGGTCGAATACCTTGGATATGTCGAGAGCAACCGCTCGAGATTCTCCAAAGTGTTCAAAGCCATATTGGTGGTTGCTAATAATGTTGAATTCTTCAAAATATTTTGGAAGATGTTGATTGATAACCTTTTCCATGACTTTCGGTATTATTGAAAGCAGTGCGACTGGTCGGTAGTTGTTTGGCAAAGTCTTCTTGTCTTTTTTAGGTATCGGCTGAACTGTGGCACATTTCCAGCAGGAAGGAAATATTCCTTTTGTGTAGACTAGGTTGAAAAGTCTACAGAAAATACTGGTGTTAATTCCCTCGCAGAGTTTTTGAGAAACCTATGGCAGGTATTTCGTCAGCGCTTGGCGTCTAGCTTCATTAAAATACTCTTTATGATACGCTGTCCGAAGAGAACATCAGGCATCCTTGACTGCAATATGGGAATAGTAGGTGGTGTTTTTCCTTGGAAATCAACAGTAGAATGTGAAGCAAAGAGTTCAGCCAATAAGTTCGCTTTCTCAACAGGTGTCGTTGCAATAGAATTATCTGGCCATGTAAGTGGTGGTATGGTGAATTTGGTGAAATTTTGACTAACTGCCTTAGCGACTGCCCAGAAGGACCTGAAATTGAATTAAAAAAAAAAAAACTACGATCTTTACTGTGATCTTTAGTTATTCGTACTGGCTCTAACAGATTATTAGGTTATGTTAGGTCAGTTTGAAAATATGTTACTAATTAACCTATCACTGCGATCCAGTATGGCTGTAATCTACGTTATATTGATAATCTAGATTTTACATAAAGAGAGATTATTGAGTAAAGAGAAACATATTTTAAATTCACCATAACTATTGCCTTTCCGCCAAATAGGGAAACGCTGATTCGTCCTTTCCATGTGAAGGCAAAACTTAAGGATTTTCCTCTTATAAACCACTATATATTTTTCTGCGTATGTTTAATGAACGGTAAACTCTTATTCCGTTTAAAAAAAAAATGTTACTCAGTTATCTCCCACTGTTCCCTAGTTTTAATAATACGTGTTAAGTGTTCTAAGGGAACAAAGAAGACAATTAGAAACAAACGCGAACAGTACAAAACAGAATGAGCAACTCAATTATACGAAATGAGTCAATTAAAATTCACGATCAGTTAGCACCTCCAATCAAATAAATTAAAGAATGCAATTAAAACGCTTTATTTATTTTAAAGACAAAATAAGAGAAAATAGCAAATGAACTGTTGAAATTACTAATTATAGTAACCTGTCATTTAAAGTGATCATTCAAGTAACTCAAACTCAAAAATTCTATTTCAATTAAAGCAAATATATATATATATATATATATATATATAATATATGCAGTCGACACTCTATATAGTGAAAGACCAAAATGTTGACCGAAATTTCACTATAGAAAGTTTTTCACTATATAAAGAAAAAATCCGTATGTATTGCTATGTATGTATTTTATATTGGCAATCATTTACTTGTATTTTATAAGGTACAAGCAACAAAAAAATTTGCAAAATTGAATTATTAGAAAAGATTTTATTAAACATTTGAAAGTTTAAATAGTACATAGTATGTACAGGGCTACATACGTACATAAAGTCCGTACGTTATATCTTTACCCGTGCGTCATACTTTTCAGGCCATATAACAGACGACTATTATATTATTTGTCTCTTTTCACCAATAAATCGTAAGTATTGGTAAAAAGAGACAAAAAATATAATAGTCGTCTGGGATATTGCCTGAAAACTATGACGCACGTGTAAAGATCTAACGTACGGACTTTATGTATGTATGTACTACATACGAAATAAAAAGAATAATACAAAATCTATTAATACATATGTACATTCTACGTACATACGTACTAGGAAAAATAATCAGTTAATTTCTTTTGAACATTACTTTTGAAAAATAATTGTTGCTTAACAAAATTCTCGCATTTATTCAAATGCATAAAGATTTGATCAGGTACACTTTCCTGGCCCCTGAGAGTAGTTTGCACAATGTCAAATGCATTTCTTATTTCATTTTCACTAAATTTAGCAGGACATTCCCGGTTTCAGTTTCTTCTTCATGATCTTCTATACTTTTTATATCGTCAATTATGTCTTGGTCAGTTGGGAGATCTGTCGTGCCAACATTATTGTCGATTTCTAAGAAATCTTCAAGTAAAAAATCTGCGTCGACGGTAGCAGTTTTTTGTAGAATACCCCATTGCCTTTTTAAGGTAGCGAGATCCATTTCGTCTTCTTCTTCCCACTCGTCAATTTTTTCAGTAAAACCTGCTTTAGTTTTTGATAGTTTTCTCAGAAACATTTTCACTCCATACTTTAGCGACTTCGGTTATACACTCTTTAAGGGTAATCAATTTTTGGACTGGAAGGTTGTTATCAATCGCATTAACAATTTTGTGAACAATTCTGTTTCGGTAATGATGTTTTATGTTTTTTATAATACCCTGGTCCATAGGTTGCAATTTGGAGGTCATGTTTGGTGGAAAAAAGATCAATTCAATATTCCTTAATTTTTTACTTACAGTAACTGGATGTGCAGGACAATTGTCTATAAACATCCCAATCTTTCGCTTTTGGCTTTTCATTTTTGTGTCCAGTTCTTTGATCCATCTTTCGAAAATCTCAGAAGTCATCCATGCCTTTTTATTATTGGCGTAATCTAACTCCAGAGATTTAACTCCTTTTAAACAACGGGGATTTTTGCTTTTACCTATGAGCAGTAACTTCAGTTTTTGTGAGCCATCCATGTTTGCTCCAACCATAAGTGTCACCCTTTCTTTACTTGTTTTAACACCAAAACATTTATCACTTTTAAAAGCAAAAGTTTTATTTGGCAAATATTTAAAAAACAAACCGGTTTCATCACAATTGAAAACGTTTTTTTTTGGCTCGTACTTTTTCAATGCACTTTTTAAAACAGTTTCAGTCCAAATGTCACAGTCCTCCTGACTAACGCTTGCACTCTCGCCAGACACCGTCTTGAAAACAATTGAATTGCGAATCTTCCAGGCACTCAACCACCCTTCACTAGCTTGAAAATTAACGCAGTTAAATTCTTTAGTAAATTGTAGAGCCTTTTGCTTTATTAAATTTCCCGATATTGGTACGTTTTGATGCGTACGGGCCACTTGAAACCAACGTAAAACTGCTTCATTTACATCCTCGTAAGTACTCACCTGTACTCGTTTTCGACTGCTTGAAACACTAAGTTTCTTGATGATACTGTCGCGACTTTTTATTATCAGAGAGACGCAACTTGGAGAAACACCAAATTTTGCAGCAACATCGATTTTTTTGCAGTCTTTATCAACTTCCTCCAAAACTTTAATTTTTTTAGCTAAACTTAAACACACTCGCTTGGACATCTTACTTGATTCTTAAACAAAAAGAAACTGAACCTGAATTTGCGAATTACTAGGCCTCGACTATAAAATGAGTTTTTCCCCGGGTTTCTATAAAATGGGTTATTCCCCGGGTTTCTCACAGAAATCTACCTGATTTATTGCCAACCATTAGGCGTTATAAACGCGTTAAGAACCTTTTCAAAAGAATGCGTCATAAAAATGGAATTCGTGCTAATGTTAAATAAAAATGGGAAACCCGAAATGGCCAAGATCTCAATATAAATATTAATATAAATATTATAAAAATTTATATATAATAAATTATAAATATATAAAAATTTATACATAAAATTCCGGTAAAAATTTTATTATATAGAGTGTTACTATTTTACAGATTCACTATATGCAGGGCTTTTTACATGAAATTTCATTAAAATATTCTAGGTCTTGAAAAAATTGCACTATAAAGAGTTTTTAAATATATAGAGTTTCACTATAAACAATGTCGACTGTATATATATATATATATATATATATATATATATATATATATATATATATATATATATATATATATATATATATGTATATATACCTATAAAATAATACCGTGACAGACAACGTACAGCCTAAACCCCTAGGGGTGCTCTAAGAAGGAATTTTTTGAAATTCCATTCCTAAAGGGGTGAAAAGGGCTGGTAAAGTTTGAATGAAGAAACATTTTTTTTACAGTTCGAATGATGACACTTTGTAAATATACTCTTCAAAAGAAATAAAATAACATATGTTTCATTATTTTGAAAAATTCATCTCCTAAGGGGGTGAACGGGGGTGGCAACGTTTGTATGGTGAAACATTAATTATTTTTTCAAGGTACGGTTTTGAAACTTTTTTGTATACTAAAGTAAGTAATACAAAAATACGTTTTGACTGATTTAAGGGTTAATTTATCAAAATGTATCTAATTTTCACGGATCTACCTGAAAAAAAAAACACGAAACACGCATAGAAACTGACGGAGTTTGTATGTAACGAAATATTTATGTTGAAACTTTGAATAAATATTCTTATTCCAAAAATAATTGGCTTGTTTTTTTTTTTAAAAAAAAGCAGTCTCCTAAGTTGCAAAGTTTATATACCTACAGAGTGGAAATTTGAAGCGGTCAGTGGGGGAGGGGGGAAGTACTTGAAATATTCAGCAAATTTTATGGGAAAGAAATATTTCGTGATTTTTAAACATAACTAAAAATGCATTTTTAAAAAACCGCTTGCTTGAACAGGGAATCGAACCAGCCTAAATGAAAACAAATAAGTGAACTTGCCTTTTATGGCACTAATGGATAGACACAATAATGAGGATCAAATACTTTTGAGAAATATTATGCCTTTAATTAGAGGAAATTTACATTTCATAGTTTTTCTTCTAATTTAAGAAAAAATATTTCTGAAAAGCACTTTTGTCAATGTTTTCTTATTTATGGCGGTTCGGTTCCCGGCTCAGACAAGCGGCTTTTCAAAAATATTTAAATATTGGTATCTTATTCAATTTCCACCCTGTATAGTATTTTTTTTAACTTACAACTGTATAAATACTAATAAATAAATACTAATAAATAAAAACAATTAGATACGTTTTTTTATATTTATTTTAATATCACTTTCCTGAAGTTACAATCGAGATCTAAATTTTGTATGTAGTCCTACTTGATGACACGTCTGTACCCCATTAACGTTAAAACACATAAACCCAAGTATGTTATAGTGTCGCGATCCATAATGGATCATCCCTACCACTTCGTCGCACCTTAAACATTTCTTGATTAGGTTTATTTGTATAATTCTATAGTTTTATTAGTAGCAGGCGTAGATTTGCGGGAAGATTGTTTCTCCCACGGCCAATTTTATGTGGCTTGCTCGCATGTAAGCTCGCATACCAGGCTGGTTATTTTGTCGCCGCCACATAAACAAGCAAAGAACGTAGCTTATAAGGAAATTTTACACACACACGGTTGCAACTAAATCGAGTAGACCCTTTTACAAAAAAAAAAATACTACATCACCCTCTTCCAATAAAAATCAGTAGTTATATTGCCTCATCACCATCGCATGCGAAATCGCGGGTAAAAACTAGTGTATATATATATATATATATATATATATATATATATATATATATATTATATATATATATATATATATATATATATATATATATATATATATATGTATATATATATATATATATATATATATATATATATATATATATATATATATATATATATATATATATATATATATATATATATATATATATATATATATATATATATATATATATATATATATATATATATATATATATATATATATATATATATATATATATATATATATATATATATATATATATATATAAAGGTTTTCCATTAGGGATGTCCGACTTTTGACAACTAATAGCGGCCATGTTGGTTGGCAGATGTTTGACATCTGATATCAGTTGTGTTTAGTAAGGTTTGCCATTTAATCATGAATCGTTTCACGTTAAAAGAACGTTTGGAAATTCTCCAAAATTACTACGCAAATTCGCGTTCAGTTCGCGCTACGCAAAGAGCAATTCGATCAAAACACGGTCGTCATTCTGCTCCATATGACCGTGCTATTCAGCGTATAATTAAAAAGTGAGAAACGCTCGCAGTGAAAAGAATATCGCCGGCGTTCGAGCCAGTGTTCATGAGAAAAAAAATGTGTCGATTCCGCTCCGTTCTCAAGAATCGGGTCTATCTCAAACGACAACTTGGCGAATTTTGCAATTGGGCTTAGGTTTGTATCCGTATAAGATGGTATTGGCCCAAGAACTAAAGCCTACGGACCATCGGAGGATGGAAGCCGACAGCCAATTTCATGAGAAAATCATCTTGTCCGATGAGGCCCATTTCTGGCTCAATAGCTTCGTTAATAAGCAAGATTGTCGTTATTGGAGGGAATCCAATCCACAAATGATTCATGAGACTCCTTTGCCTCTGTAAAAAAATCACAGTTTGGTGAGAATTATGGCACGGAGGCACCATCGGATCTTATTTCTTTAAAAATGAGAAAGGAGCTACCGTTACCGTGAATAGCGAGCGCTATAACTTGATGCTGCAGGAATATTTCTTACCAGAATTTGACGAAATAGATTACTTTTATTTCCCACAGGATGGCGCACCGCCCCATATTTTCGGCACAAATATGGCTTTATTGTGAGCCAAGTTTGGTGAGTCATTAATTTCATGAAATAACCCTACCGTTTGGCCGCCTAGATCGTGTGATTTAACCTCTTTGGACTATTTTTTTTTGGTGTCACGCTAAATCACAAGTTTACAGCAACAAACCAGCAACTCTTTATGCACTTAAAGCCAACATTCGTCGTGCTATAGCCGGCGTAAGGCCGAAAATGCTGTCCCGAGTCATGGAAAATTGGTGTAAGCGGATTCATATCAGCAAAAAGAGCCTCGACGGCCATTCGAGCGATATCTTGTTTAAATCTTATATTGCATAAAATTTCCCATTAAATAAAAGTTTCAGAATGAATTTTGCTTAAAAACTCATTGTTTTACTCAATTTTAAAATTAGGACGCTCTTAATGGAAAACCCTCTATATTAATAGTGGATCAGAAATAAAACAAAAGTTCTTGCATTACAAAATCGACATTTCCACTTTGATTCGTTAGTATAAAAGGACTAAAATATGAATAAGTCTCGAGAATATAACAACAATTAAAAAACAGAAAGTATGCGTTCTCTGTGCGTGTATATATATATATATATATATATATATATATATATATATATATATATATATATATATATATATATATATATTTTTTTTTTTTTTTTTTTTTTTTTTCTTGGTCTAGCACACGTGCCACAGGGAAGTCTCTAAAGCGCCAAAGGAGCGACGGAGAATCGCTGCAAATTGTACTCGGTGGGAAACACAGTCATGGGCAAATTACTCCAAAGGGATGATGTTCTCCATATAAACACCATACCAACCCCCATAAACCATATAAATATATATATATATATATATATATATATATATATATATATATATATATATATATATATATATATATATATATATATATATATATATATATATATATATATATATATATATATATATATATATATATATATATATATGTATATATATATATATATATATATATATATATATATATATATATATATATATATATACATATATATATATATATATATATATATATATATATATATATATATATATATAGTTTCTGTTTTTTAACTGTTCTTATATTCTCGATATTTATTCATATTTTAGTCCTTTTATACTAATGAATTAAAGTAGAAATGTCAATTTTTTAAAGCAAGAAGTTTTGTTCAGGTTAGCTGACATATCCGTACGTTGATTGCTCATAAAATAGAAATTTAATGACTTCACAAAACACATCCCAAATGTGTTTTCAATAAAATTTGTTTCCAATTTTTGTTGAAAACTGATAACCTTAAGATATTTGTTTTTTTTTTTTATATACCAGATAAATTATTAAAGGTAAGGCATACTCTATAATTTTCGTGCAATCTACACTCTGTGGAGAATATTCGGAATTTTCTCAAAATTTTTTATGAGTACTTTTTTAGATAAGGGGAAGGGGACAGCAATTTTCGGCAATTTTTTTAAAATGATTACTTTTTTAAACTAGTGTTTTCACTAGCTCCCATTTGACATCCCACTCGATGACCTGGTAAAAAAAACTTTTTGCACTTCTGATTTCACCCCCCAAAACTAACCACCTTAAGTTCAAAACTACACGACTCTAATGAGGCCATCAGTTCCTATAATGGTGCCAAATTTCAACTTTCTATGTCAAATAGTTTCGGAGAAAATCGGGTGTGACAGACGGACAGAGAGACAATGAAGTGATCTAATAAGTGTTTCGTATGCATATTAGAAAGGAACGGATATACACGCATAGAGTTAGGAAAATAAAGTGTTGAAAGATGGCGATATAAGGGCACTTTCTTTAGTGTACAACCTGTAGAAAACATCATATGGTGATTTGATAAAGAACTAAATGAAGTTGGCTGTCTTTGACGTCATGTCGTCCTTTTGTCTCCATAGCGTTAACTTGAAGTAGCGCGTAAAACTCGTAAGTTTTTTATTGAAGAGAGAAAATTAATTAAAATCATAATAGTTTGTGAAAAACTAATAAGTTTCTTCCAGTTAAATCAATATTTAGCTCTTTGCCGATGGTTTTGTTGTAGTTTGGTTTTTAGAAAAATCGTGAGGTTATTACTTTTGGGCAAATAATTAATAATAATTTTTTTGTTTCTTATAGATTGAAGTAAGTAAAAACCGAACCGAAGATGTCATTAAAATATGCTTTAAAGACTATATATTTGCTGTATATTTTGGAAATTTTAATTGTTTTTTGAACCTGTTAACTTTATATAAATAATTACAATTTATAATAAATAAAATTAGATACACCCATGATACATTAATTTATCACTAATAACGGAAAGGATCTACAAAAATTTATGGATAAAATAACTGTTTGTCTGTCCGTCAGTGCGCTTATCACTGGAGGAACAATTATCCGATTTACGCACTTTTTTTTAAAACATACATATGTTCTCTGGCCAGGTTATAGGCAATATTTTATTACGATAGGTAGCATAAGGAATGAGCAGTGACGATAACAGTGAATGAAGTCGGAAAAAAGTTTGTCGCTAGCCCGTTTCCTTGCAATACACAGCCGAAACAATTAAATATGGAACGATCTATAATCTATTACTACTACCGATTTATGTGTCTTTTTTTAAATTTATACATATATTCTTTGGCCAGGTTATATAATAATAATAATAATAATAATAATCTATATCTATAATATATATATATATATATATATATATATATATATATATATATATATATATATATATATATATATATATATATATATATATATATATATATATATATATATATATATATAATAATGCAACGTCTATCTGTGTGTCCGTTAGTGCGCTTATCCCTCGAGAACCACTTGTCCGATTTACGTGATTTTTTAAATTCATACATATGTTCTCTGACCAGGTTATAGATATATATTTTAATACATCTATAATATATATAAAATGCAACGTATCTCTGTCTGTCTGTCTGTCCATTAGTGCGCTTATTACTGGAGACCCACTTATCCGATGTACGTGCTTTTTTTTTTAAAACATACATATGTTCTCTGGCCAGGTTATAGGCTATCTTTTATTACGTTAGGTAACATGAGGAATAAGCAGTGACGATAATAGTGAATCAAATCGGAAAAAAGTTTGCCGCTAGCACGTTCTCTTGCAATACACTGCCTAAATCACTAAATATGGGACAATATCATGTAGGATATCTATAATATATATAAAATGCAACTTCTCTCTGTCTGTTTGTGCGCTTATCACTGGAGAACCACTTATCCGATTTACGTGCTTTTTTTTAGGTTATTTATAATCTTCTATTTATAACATATATATATATATATATATATATATATATATATATATATATATATATATATATATATATATATATATATAATGCTACGACTCTCTGTCTGCCTGTCTCTCTGTCTGTCTGTCCGTTAGTGCGCTTATCACTGGATAACCACTTATCCGATTAACGTGCTCTTTTTTAAAAGATACATATGCTCTCTGGCTAGGCTGTAGGATATATTTTATTGCGTTAGGTAACATAAAGAATAAGCAGTGACGATAATAGTGAATCAAGTCGAAAAAAAGGTTACTGTTAGCGTAATACACTGCCTAAACCATTAAATATGGAACAATATCATATTGTAAAGAATATAATATATATAAAATGCAACATCTGTCTGTCTGTCTGTCTGTCCGTTAGTGCGCGTATCACTTCAGAACCACTTATCCGATTTACATGTTTTTATAAATTTATACATATGTTCTATATTATTCGATATAAGCCTAGATAATGGGAGATCAGGTGAGATAATGGGAGATAAGTATAAATAATGGGAGATAAGGAGAAATATTTTGCGATAAGTCGAGGTAAGCCTAGATAATGGGAGATAAGGTGAGATAATGGGAGATAAGGAGAAATAATGGGAGATAAGCAGAAATAATGGGAGATGAGCAGAGATAAGCCTAGATAATGGATATTATGTAGAGATAATGGAAGATAAGGAGAAATAATGGGAGATAAGGGGAAATAATGGCAGATATTTTATTACGCTAGGTAACATAAGGAATAAGCAGTGACGATAGTAGTGAATCAAGTCCACGCGAGCGGTGCCGGGGGCACGACTAGCATGATTATAAGCAAAGAATCTAATATTGAAGATGGTAGTAATACAGTGAGTGGCACAAAGATAGAGAGAGTTGATAAATTGATGTATCTCGGTAGCAATATCAACGACCACTGGGACCCGATTGTGGAAGTCAAAATTCGAATCGAGACGACCTATCATAGAAACTATGGATGAAAATGGTAGGCTGCTATGTCTTTCCGGTTTTCTTGTACGGCATGGAAGCGTGGACGCTAACTAAAGCATTGTGTGAGTGTATCGACGATTGGTGAAGATCAGTTGGATGAACATTAGTACCAACAGCGTTCTCATACGGATGGACAAGGACTTGGAGGTGGTCCCGATCATCAAGCGACGTAAATTAGAATATTTTGGCCACATTATGAGACATCCAGAAAAATACGGAATCTTATATCTGATTATAGAGGGAAAAATTCCAGGCAGACATGGTCCAGGGAGAAGAAGAACATCATGTTTGAAAAATTTGAGGCAGTAATATGGAAAGTCTGCAGTTCACACAATTCTTCCGAGCGGCTGTCATTAAAACGATCATCATCAACATGGTAGAAACATGATAACCAACGATCGTTGAACGGTCATGGTGTCCAAAGAAGCAGAATTTTATATGCTTGCAAGATATTGTTTCTATTTTTATTAAATGTTTATAAAATTTTTGTACTTTTTATAAACTGTTTTTATTTATATTTTAACTTATACCTAAACGACGCAAACGTTGACAATGAGTGATTTTTACACTAAATTATAGTGTTTCGCAACTGTTAAATATTTGAACATAAAAATACTGCACTTAAATATTAAATTTATATTTAATTTGTAGTAGAAGAATGTCAAAACAATAACAATAACTTAAATTACAGTACTGTTTGTTTAAATGAAATATTTCAAAAATTGTAAGAGTGCAATTTATTTAAAAATGTATTGTAATATATATGTGATCGTGTATGGCATATTATGATTAATCTTTTGAAATGAATCATGATTTCCGATCAGTCAGTAAAACAGAAATCGGTAGTTTAATGATCTAAATCTGATAGTTTAGGTTTGTAGCCAATAGTGTCACTTGGATAGCACGACAGCAAATTCTTTGCACCGTTTTCTATGAAATTAACGGCTCTCTTTTTCTTTTTTTTATGGTATGTACTGTATGATTGATACATGACTGGATAATTTGGCTTTCCGTCGAGCGTTTTCTGCTAATGACGGATGTTCTTAGAACTAAGGAAAAACTAATGAGACATTCTAACGATTAAATTACAAATAAAAATATTTATTTTTGGACCAGATTAAACTATTTCTTTTTGCCTTGCAAACAAAAGTATATTTTAAGACTTATGTTGCTGTAAGATTATTGACCAGTTGATGAAAGACTGCTTCGTTATATAAAATAATTGATTTTATTAAGGGTTTATTTAAAATTGTTTCTTATTTATAAACGAAATCTTTTATAAACAAAAATATCTATTTTTTGCTAATTGGACAAACCTGCAAGACAATACTAAAAATTATATTCGACATGATTTCTTATGGCTTCTTACTAGTATACTAGTAGATCTACTTTTTAGGTTTAGAATGAAACTTCTAGATCTTTTTTATTTAAAACTTACACAGGACCACAAAAAAAAAGTTTTGTAGTTGAAAGGTGAGATACCATATCATATATTTTTTGGTGTATTGAAAACGAATCCGACGTCAGAATTGACTTATCTCCCAAGAATTTTGACATTACATCAAAAACACCTCGAAAATGATCAAAAATACTTTTACAAATAAATTAAAACTGTGTGGAAGCAAACCACTATATCTATACGTATGGTCAGAATTACGTCTGTAAGTAAATTAGAAAATTAAATCAGACAGGCCACCATATCTATACGTTGAGGTACTTAAACCAAATATGCCAAGATCTTGAAATAACCTCAAAAAGTCTCGTCCTTTCATTTATAGGTTGCTAGATCAAGCTGTGCCCTCTCGCTTCTCGCCCACTGCATGCTTTATTAAAGTGTTTCCCTGATGGTGAGAGGTGAGGGTCTCACTTGAGTAAAGCACTCTGATGATGAAGGGCGAGGGGACACACTTAAATAAAGCACCCCAAGGGTAAGAGGAGGGGGGAATTACCATAATAAGGCACATTGTGGATAAGAGGCGATGGGACTCATTTTAAAAAAGCACCCCGAGGGTGAAAAGCGATGGAACTCACCATAATTGAGCTTCCTATGAATGAAACGACTATACTACTTGAGGATATTTCAAGATCCTGACCTAAGGTCAATTCTGTTGACATATTTGCTTTTAGCGACCCAAAATATTTATAGATATGATGGTCTGCTCGGTTTATTTGCATTAGGTTAGGTTATGGTTACGGTTTAACGTTCTTGATGTAAATTTTGGATGGTTGTAGCTTCTACTTGATGGAAATTCATTATAAATATATAATAAAAGACTGTTTTTTAGTCAATTTCCACTGGTTTATTTAAATTGCGATGACGCGTTTCGCTGTCGATGCAGCTTCTTCAGATCTACATTTTACACTGTCAAGTTAGGTTTAATATTCACAGTTTTATATAATTTCTTAATTATAATATTACACATAATTAAATTACATTGATAGTATTGGGAAATCCACACAGATTTGGAGGTATTAGAATAAATTCAATAATGGTGAATTGCTTAAATCTACCTGGTCGTTGAGTAAGGTACCTGTAGTCCTTAATCGATTTATTTGCATTGTCTCTAAAAGGTTTAGTTTTAAACCTTTTTGTTGGGTGTGTAAAATTTTGAAATTCTTGTTAAATGTGTGATTTTCTGTTAAAAGATGATTAGCATATGTTGAATTAGATTTTCTATGGATGAAACTTTTTTCGTGTTCTGTAATTCTTTGTCTAAATGTACGTCCAGTTTGTCCGATGTATGTTTTAGGACATGACCCACATGTTAATTGATAAACCCCCGATTTATTGTCTTTATTGATTTGTGGTTTGTAGTTTTTAAGATATTTCCCTATCGTATTGTTAGTCTTGTAAGCTATGTTAATATTTTTTTTGATTTAAAAATTTCCCCAGTTTTTCCGTTGGTTTGCCGAAATAGGTTAAACATTTAAAAGTGGTATTTCTGTCCTTAAAACGTGGGTATATTTCTGAGATTGCCTTGTTTCTAAGTTTTTTCCTAACGATACTATTGATTAAAGTAACCGAATAACCGTTGTTAACGGCTACTTGTTTTATGTAGTTTAATTCTTTAGTAAAATTTTCTTCTGATAAGGGGATATTAGTTAGTCTATGTATAAAACTATGATAAGCTGCGAGTTTATGATGGTTAGGGTGGTGAGAACTATTGTGAATTGTGGTATCTGTATGACAAGGTTTGTGATATATTGCAAATTCATGTTTTTTCATGGCTTTACTGATTGTTAAGTCTAGGAAATTAATTTTCCCTTCGACTTCTTCTTCCATTGTAAAACTGATATTTCTATGTAAAGAATTAATTTAAATAAACCAGTGGAAATTGACTAAAAAACAGTCTGTTATTATATATTCTTGATGTAAGTTTCTTCTATTAGATTTTATTACATTTTATTACATTTAGAGTTCTTTGTGTAAAATTCTTAGTGTAAGATTCTTGCATTAGCTTATGTTAGGTATAGAGTTCTTGGTGTAAAGATTTTGGTATAAGTTGCTTGAATTGATGTTAAGTTTAGTGTTCTTGGTGTAAATTTCTTGGATTACGCTGTGTTAGGTTTAAAGTTCCTGGTGTAAAGTTATTGCTGTAGGTTTCTTGCATTAGGCTATGTTAGGTTTAGGATTCTTGGCGGTAAGCTCTTGGTATAAGTTTTTTGGATTAGGCTATGTTAGGTTTAGAGTTTCTGGTGTACAGTTCTTGTATTACGTTATATTAGGTTAGGTAGGCGAGGCGACACTGTTATCCGCCATTACGAGGGTGATTTGCGAGGGGAATCACTTTAATAAAGCATCCAGTGGACGAGAAGCGAGGGGACTCACCTTAATCCAGCAACCTATGAATAAAAGAACTGCACTTTTTGAGGTTAATACAAGATCTTGATTTAATAAGTCAATTCTTTTGGCATAATCGGTTTAAACATTCCAAAATATGTATATATCTGGTGGTTCTTTTAATTTTTTAATTTACTTACAGACGTATTTCTGGAGGTGTCTTTTGAGGTTATGTCAAAATGTTGACGTGATGGGTGAATTCTAACCTTGGATTCGATTTTAGCATCCCAAAATACGTATAGATAAAGGTTTGCGCGTTCATATCTTTAATTTATTTGTGAAAGTATTTTGAGCCATTTTCAAGATGTCTTTTGTGAAAATCCTTGGGTGTTGAGTCAATTCTGTCCTCGGATTCATTTTCAGCATACCTAAAAAACATATGGGGTGGTATGTTACTTTTCCACTAGAAACCTTTTTTTGTGGCCCCATGTTATTTTTGTACCATTTTTAGGCTATGCATGGGGGGAAAACCTCCGAGACTTTTGAAGAAAAAACCATGATTTGCCAAAAATCAAAAATTTATTCCTCAACATAGTTTCCTCCAAAAGCGATACACTTGTTCCAGTGATCTTCCAACATTTGGCTACCCTTGAACTTGAACCAAATCTCTTTCCCTTTATAAGAGAGATATTAATTGCTGGGGGCTAGATCTGGCGAATACGGTGGATACCGTATTAGTTCATAGCCCAGTTGGTTCAATTTCACCATCGATTTTATAAAGTTGTGAGCTGGTGCATAATCTTGGTGAAATAACACGTTTTTCTTTGCTAAATGCGGCTTTTCTTTCTTGAGTGCGCAATTCAAATGGTCCGATAAACCAAGCTAATAGTGTTCGATGATTGTCCGCCACTTCTTAAGATAGTTGCGCATTATTCCATGCGCACCCCAAAAAATACTTGCCAAAACCTTTCTAACTGATGTCTGTGTTTTTGGACGCTTCGGTCGGCTTTCATGCGGCTCCAGCAACTCTGCGGACTGCTTGTTAGACCCAGGCGTGCAGTGAGGATCTATATTTCGTCCGTATTACGAGTTGACGCAATGGATCTTCGACACGTTGTTTTTTGATTAAACGCGGCCCCCTCGGGTACATAGCGTTTTCATATGTAAATATTTATTCAAAATATACCTTACGTGTTCTGCTGATATCTTCACGATGTCAGCCATTTCTCACTTTCATTTTGCGGTCACTCAAAATAATATGGCGACCTTTTTGTGTTTCTTGGAGTGACTGCCTTATTTGGACGTGCGGAATGTTGCTCATCACCGGGGCTTGTACGACCGCATTGAAGCCTACTAAACTATAGATATATAGTTGTTTTCAACGGATCAGATGTATCATAACTCTTCTCAAGCCATTCTTGGGTTCTAGCCGTATTTTATCTCATAAAAAAAGTTATGTCTAATCAACACACGAAATTCTTTTTGTTCCAACGTTTTGCAAAATTCAAAAGCAGCTGTAACTCGCAAACTAATAGCCAGAAGTTATAAAAAATTTTATACGAATCTACTGAGAGCTGACATTAACTAAAAACCGTATGGTTTTTGTTTATGCGGCCATCTGTTGGAAAGTCTCGCGACTTTTCCCCCCTTGATAGCTTCGGGTATAGAAATTAAGTTTTCAAACGAAGTTGTTTGTTGGAAATACATGCATTAAAAAGATAAATATTACAGATCTAGATTTATAAATTTCCTATAAATTGAAAATGGTTTCTATAAGAATGATTGAAGCGTTACAAGCAAAGTATGCTCGATAGTGTTCTATACAAGTTTAAAGATATTTGAAACTGTTTATAGGTTTTAATATTTAAAACATCAAATAAATTTAACTATCTACCAAGTTACTACTTAAAAGTTTCTTTGATGTAAGAAAAGTCGACGTTGTCTCAACTTGAATTTATATATATTTTACGAAAGTTTATGCGGTAAAAGCTCATGTTGCAGGTCTGTTAACTAATTTGAATTTTCTAAGCGAAATTTAAATATTTTAGAATTTTGTTTCTTGTAAATAGTTTTAGTTTCTACTATTGCGCAGAGGTAAGTAATATTATGCTTGAATTTTTATTAAATATCATAAAAGTTAATTTATTTATAATTTAAAGAACTCCTTGCAATATCGTGTTACCTCTTTTTACAATAGGCATGATGACAAATTTTGAAAAACTATTCCACGATGTTCTTACGAAACTACTATTTCCAAAAAAAATATATATTTCTGGAGAAATTACTGATTTCCTAGGATAAAATTGGCCTTTTTTAAACTAATTTTAAATTTCACACAACAGTGAAGTATATAGTCTTATACAATAATTTTGTTATTTTGTGTGTTTAAAATGTATTCTAAAGTGTATAAGTGGTGTGCGGCCCCTCAGTGTAAAAACACATCGATAAAAACTCCTAACAAGTTATTTGTTTACCTTCCAAACAAGAAAACCATAAGAAAAAAGTGGCTAACTCTTGCATGGCGAGACCCAGCAGTTATTTCTCCAAATTCTTCAATTTATATCTGTGAAGACCAGTTTGAGGTAAGTTTTAACTTAATATTTTATTATTATAAATGAGGTGTGTCGTAATAATCTTGTTTGAGAAATTGTTAATTATCTAAATAATACCTTTAGATAGTCACATCAGTATTGAGGTTAGGTTTTATTTCTTTAATGTTATCATCCACTATTGTCTATTTAATGGATACTTCATTCTTGTTCCAGTTGTCAAATGATATAGAGAATTACTTTCAGTACTATGTGATGGGTTCACTGTCACAAGTGCGCATGAAACCAAGGTGTATTCCCACAAGATTTGAATGCCAATCTGATCGAAGAAAACGAACATCTAACACTATAGAACAACCATATATTCATATAAGAAACAAAGAAGGATGGTAGTTGAAGAAAGTGAAAAAGATTTAGAAGAAAGAAGTACAGTTATAAAACAGTTAGAACTTATTTCTCTTTTCAAGCAAAGCTAAAGTGAATATTTTTATGTTTATTTTGTTACTTTATACAATAAATAAAACATTGAACTACTTACATCTTTATTTAATTAGTTGTGATTGAAAACAAGGTGCTTGTTATGTTATGTCTGTTATTGCACCTACTATTTTGGACTTATTAAGATTCTATTGCCAGGGAATACAGAACTACAATATGTACTTTTACATGTGACCTATCTGTCTTCTAATATTCTACCTCGTTTCATAGCTGGTGTATCTGGAATTTTTCCTTCCATAATTAATGATATAAGTGTTTCATCATTTGTTGTACAACGACTAAATTCAAATGTTCGGGATGCTGTGATTTTGCCATACCTCAATTCATACCAAAGAATACTTTGGTGCTGTTCTCTAGTCTCTTTATTAGTTTTAAAAATATGTGCATCAGTAAGAACGAGCTTCTCCAAAAATGTGTCACAGGATTTCTCTTTATGTTTCAGCAGAAGTTGGTGCATAGATACACTTTCTGTATCATCACAAATATAACTAGGTGGATATTTCATTATTTCACAGTTGTTAAGTTTTCTTTTTCTTCCCGTATTAACATTTTTATAACAATCATAACATAACCTAAAATTAATAAAACCATGACGTAGAAATAAAGTGCAGTTTTTATGGGTTGTTAAGTTTTAAATTGTAGTTTTAATATAGATTACTTATATACTTACATAAAAGTTTTGATATTTTTAAATTCTGCTGAGCAAACGTCTCTGTTTGACACAGGAAACTCTACAAGCATCAACAAATCAATTCTAGGTAAATTAGAGCTATTTGCCTTGATAAATCCGTCTTCCATTGCTAACGTTTCTTGGTTCTAGTTTTTGTAACACAAAACTAGACAACCCGATAGTTTAAAACCACAAATTAATTGATAAACGGTGCAGAAATTATCGTTAACACAAGAGAAGTTCGACTGAAATAATATTTACTTAGGCGTGACGTCATTCGCTCTGATTAGTGTTCCATATAACATGGCGGATTGCTGTATTTTGCATTTTTATTTTAACAAAAATAATATTAATGTCACTTTTAATATAAAATAAGAACATTTTTTAGAAACTTTTTAATCTATTTCATTATTTAAAGTCATAATTTCGGTGATTCATTGTTATTGTCATCACGCCTATTAAAAAGAAATATTTTCGAGTATGCTTGCTAAACCATCCCTATACAATTAATAATTTTTAAATTATTTTCTTTAAACTACTAAAATTTATTGCAAACTTTTATATAAATTTAGTTTTATAAATAAACAAACTAACAGTATATTTTAAATAAAAATGTCCTATGTGCTTGGAATATACGGTCTTTATTGAGTGTTTTTAGTGTTCCATACGGAAAACTTATGGTATCATTTCGGTGTCTGTCTATTTGTCTGTTTGCCACACCCGATTTTCTCCGAAACTATTTAACATAGAATTTTGAAATGTGGCACAAAGATAGGAATTGATGGCTCAATCAGAGCCGTGTAGTTTTAAAAGTTAAATTTTGATTTAAGGGGTTAGTTTTGGGGAGTGAAATCGGAAGCGAGAAAATTTTTTTTTACCAGGTAATTGAGTGGAATGTCAAATGAAAGCTTGTGACAACACGAGATCCAAAAATATATATGATGTAATACTTGCGTACACTTTTCTTTGTATTATTTAAAAAAAAATTGCCAAAAATCGTTGTCTCCCCACCCTATCTCAAAAGGTACTGATCAAAAAATTTTGAAAAAATTCTAGAATAGTCTTTATAAAGTGTAGATTGAGCGAAAATTATTACGAGTGCATTATGTTTGAGAATTTATCTGGTATAAAAAAAAGCTGTGGAAAATATGTTCCTTGATAAATGGTGGAGGTTTAGTTAATATACTGTTCAGTATACTCGCGCGTCATTCCTGTACTGAAACATAAGAATTTTATTTTATTTGTTGATAATTAAACTAATATTTAGGAAGTAAATATTTACTTACTTAGTATATTTACTTACTTATACTCATTTTTGACTAAGAAAAAACGTGCAAATACATATCGGATCTCAACATGTCTTACATGCCAGGGACCTAATTAACTTAGCTTAAGGAAAGATTTTATTTACGGTACGGGACATTAACTGTGCAAGTCTTACTTGTACTTGATCGGTTACTTTTTGTTTAATAAATAGGACACCAAAATGAAATATTTGTTGTAAATATTGTAATATTGATTTCAAATTAGTTGTGGGTGTTTAAATTTCAAATAAATATTTTACTATGTGAACATCAAAGGCCGAATATGATATTTTATTTAGTAATATTTCTACATTGCTATAGTAATGAAAAGTTTTCAAAAACTGTGCTAAAAATCCAGCTCAAAAATATTATTTTATGTTTCTCTTACTCTTATTGCCAATAAAAAATTCTGTTATAAACGTAATTTTATAATTGTAGAAATTGATCTACTTAATTCCATAGAGTAGAAGAAAAGAGTCGTTGAAGGACAGCAATTTGAAGGTGTAGTATTTAGTATGCAAACTATAGCGCCTAGTGCTAGAATTTTATCTTCTCGATTGGAAAAACTTATATTATTCTTGAACATTTTAGGACATTCTAGTATTTATTATTTCTTTCCCTATTGCACTTCTTCTTTCTTAGGTTTTCGTCTATACAAAAGCTTAAAGGGACTTGAACTAAATGATAAGCAATTTCAGAATGTTGCAAGTTTGTTTTCTAGGTTAGATTAGATTAGTTATTTTGTTTGTAATTGTTATATTGTAAATAGTGGATGTGGTTCTTTGGAACATTGGTTCTGTTAGCATCCTGAATGTTGAAATAAATAAATAAATATGATATAAAAATAAATATAAAATGTAATGTTTATTTTCATTAAATTCTTTAAATGTATTCTTCTCTGAAGAAATTACCCATGTAACAACGGATCAAATAATGAACGCCCTACAACATAAGCATATCGTGGGCATCGATAATTCAATCTCTTCAAGTCCTATTTAACAGGTGGCTTATAGAAAGTAAAATATCAACACCTTGGATAAACGCTTTAATTGTGTTTATTTTTAAAAAGGGGAACTAATTTAAATTGGAGAATTTCAGACCTATTAGCCTGTTATCGGTACCATACAAAATCCTCACTAGAATCATAACATATAGATTAACGAACAAATTAGACAGTTACCAACCACGTGAACAAGCAGTATTTAGACGGAGATACAGCACTTTGGACCATCTTCAAACATTTAGATTACTAATGGAAAAAAGTAAATAAATATAAGGTCACCTTGTGGTGAGCAATGGTTGACTACGAAAAAGCAATTGATTCGGTTGTCCAGGCAGCCCTTAACGCCTTAAGTAACAGCAAACTCGACGAAAGATATAGTCTGCTCAATGGATCTTTGCAGTCATGTGATCAACGCGACGTCAAAAATATTGATACGATTCAATCGACTGTCAATTCAGTGTCGGCCGTCTGAATTTTAAATGATAATTTTAAAAGACAAAATAAAATTTAAAATTTTTCATCCGGTTTGGTAATTAACGAAAACTACGGATATATTAAATGTGTATGATGTGTAAAACATCCTAGTTCTTACCTGTGAAGGACATTTCCCTCTCTGCATAAATCCAACGTCTAATATCATCTATTATTATTTTCAGGTTGCTATTGGATTATATCGTGATTAAATTTACTTTATGAAAAGTTTACAATTGTTATCGGTTAGTTATTTGAAGTTTATGTAATGTTTGTAATGAAATTACAACACACTTTTAGCACAGCTTTATCAAATTATATAAGGCATTATAAAAACTGTAAAAAGTTGCACCGTTGAACTCACTGAATAAAATTTTAAAATAGAGAACTGAAATATAATACTTTTAAAATCAGAAAGATATTTCATGACGAGGGTATAAAGTATGAATAGGAGATATAAATTTTATAATCCAATTCTAGACACTTCCAAAAATTAAACATAAAGATGACGTAACCTCAATCCGTCAAAAAATTATCGATTATTTTTATTTCCTCTAAACTCGGTGGTACTGGCTTCTAAAACATGATACTATACAGGTTGTTCGCTGTCTTTCTTGCATATGTACGAATAACCGAGGCAGATAATAGATCGAATGTCGTAAATAACTTCAGATGATAGAAGATCTACGTTTTTAAGTTTTTAAATATACTTAACATGTTGACAAGAAGAATAATATAGACGGATGCTTACCCTATATTCAGACATTTATGACGTGCATGCAAAGAATCATTGATCGGACTTTACACAACTCTTCTTGATTACATATATAGAAATTACATATATAGAAAGACGTTCGCAGATGATGCCACTCTGCCAACAGAAAAAAAGAATTACAAGAAATGCTGATGGAATTAAATAACAAGTTTCGAGAAACAAGTCTAAAAATAAACGTAACCAAAATCAAATATTTCAACAATAAAAGTGAAGATAACAGACAGGAACTATTAATAGAAGGTGAAAGAATAGGAAAGGTACAAACATTCATATATTTATACAAAAAAATCGAAAGAGAAAAAAATAATTTAAAGGCCGACTTGGATAGAAATCTCGTTAGCTTAGTCTGTTACAATCTTCATTTAAATTGGTCATCCCAAATAAAATATTTGTATTCGATCAATATGTACTGCCGGTATTAACAGTTTTAGCATGGGCGAGGTATATCGCAAGGATGAATGAAAACAGATGGACCCGCCGTATAGGTGAATGGAGGCCTAGAGAACACAAAAGACGCAGGGATAGACCACAGACAAGATGAACGGGCGACATAAAAAGATTAGCGGAACACGATTAAATGCAAAAAGTAAACAACAGAGCTCATTGGAGGCAACTTGAAGAGGCTTACATCCGGCTATGGATGGAATAAGCTAATGATTGTGATGATGATTTGTTATAAATTGTAATTGTTTATATTTTATTTTATAGTTAAATGATGAAACAAATGAATATTGTACAAAATTAGAATATTCTACAAGGATAGTCTCTTCGTACAATCAAACCGTTACATTAAAATAATTAAACATTAAATTATTCATAAAAATTTTACTCCTAATTATAAGATTTTTTTTATCTTGGGAAATGAAGATATTAAAAACATAACAATAAAAGTTCTTAAATTATAGAAGAGCTGGCGGTCAGTTAATAAATAATTGTAGATCTATTACAGTTCCTATTTCATTTTTTTATTTCCTCTAGAATATTTCGTTTAAAAAGGTGGTTGTAACAGGTGTGTAGTTATACAAAATATGATTAACCTTTTTGAATGACCAGCTTCTTCTGATCTGCCAGTAAAACATATATCTATAGCTACAAGCTTCTAAAATATTATTTCAGGTCTGTCGAATAGTTTCGCTAGTATTATGGGAGGGCAAAATCTATAGACAGGTTTCTTCCAGAATTAACGATTCTATTTTATTCTTTTTTATATGATGTGTAATGTATATCTTTTCATTTCTGAAGAATAAAGCTATGCCCAAAGACGTTAGTTTTAGAACTGAAACTTATGCAGTCAAAATTTAAGAAAAAAACATATTTTATTGGTGAAAGTATTTACTTTAGTATTATGTTAAATTTAATCTTTTGTTTTGCGAACAAAACCATATTTCTTTACTTAAAATGCATGATTATAAGGAATCAATTACTAATCAGTATCCTGAAAGCTCAAGCTTCGTTCTTTATTGTCACAGATTAAATTAAAACTCAGCTAATTCGACATGACCCTATTCACGATTTTATTCTGACTTTCGATATATTTCGTTTCTCTAAGAAGTACCTCTTCAATCGCAAGTTGTTTGTGTAACATCGGTTCATTAAAAAGAAAAATATTACGGAAATATCGGTGTTCTTATGTTTTGTATAAGTTTCAGTGCCAGTGCTCTATAAAAGTTAAAAACTTTTAATGATTTTATTGATATTTAAAATATCAAATAAATTCAATTACCTACCAAGTTCCGTAAAAGTTTCTTTAATGTTTAATACCAAAAGTCAAAATTAGTTCGTACATATATTTTAACAAAGTTTTCGTGGCAAAAGCTGATGTTGCAAGTTTTGTTTACTAACTTGAACTTTTCTAAGGAATAATAAAATATTTTAGAATTCAATAATTTTAGTTGTTTACCATTGCACAACTTAAACGATATTTTGCCATGACTTTCAAAGTAAATTCAATAAATTAATTAATTTTAATTACCTAGTTTTGTAAGCAATATTCTGTTAGTTCCTTTTACAATTGAACATAAATATTATTCGTTATATTTGCTGAACCTTGAGCAATATTAAAGTTATTTTTAAATTATATACACCTTGAATTTTCAAAAATTCGATTTTTGTCTTTTTACGGGTTTTTATTCTCTATACTTCTAAGAATTATTCAAAAATTTTTTTTTTAAGAAAATTCCATTCTGTTACAAAGTTATAGCATTATATATTATATATATTTTGTAAGCATTATTCTGTTAGTTCCTTTTACAATTGAACATAAATATTATTCGTTATATTTGCTGAACCTTAAGCAATATTAAAGTTATTTTTAAATTATATACACCTTGAATTTTCAAAAATTCGATTTTTGTCTTTTTACGGGTTTTTATTCTCTATACTTCTAAGAATTATTAAAAAAAAATTTTTAAGAAAATTCCATTCTATTACAAAGTTATAACATTATATATTATATATATTGAGACCGCTACCTGTTTTCAGACACTGCCCGCAATATTACTCATTCAAGTTTTATTATTTTTTAACTTTTTTTTTAATCTTAATAATTACTTTTTCTACAAAATGTTGAGAGGCTTTTTAACTTTTCTAATTCATAATTTTTCAAAAATAATTAAAAATAAATTTTTTGGTCGAAAATTGCATACTAAAGTTTGAGACACAGAAAATCTTTTATTTTTGAAAAAAAAACCTCTTCGACAATGTTTAACTACTATATTATTTTATAAGATTAATTTTGGGTTTTCCGGATTGGATTATTTTTTGTGAAGTTATCCTGCAGACAAGGAGGTGCCATAGTTTTCATCAGTGGTCCATTTTACCAGATAAAAATAAACATTTAAAATATATTTTAAAAAAAATCTTATAATTTAAAGTACAATCAAAATATATAATCACCATTTTTTTGTACTATTCATTAATAACCTTTAAAATATATTTTTTTTAAAATATACGTACTTTTTGCAGCACTTAGGTGTATATAACCCCTTAAAATATATATATATATATATATATATATATATATATATATATATATATATATATATATATATATAATTATTAATATACACGATGTTATGGAATTCACTGCATATTTTGAAACAGGCGACTTGTAGGGCATGTAGAAGCGGTTCAATACTTTTTTCAAATTCGAAAATTTTTGAAAAATTAAAAAAGGGAAAAATTGGATTTTTCCAGTTCAACTAATCCGCACATGAAAGGCTGTGTTGCCAACCAAACGATTTTTTTCAACAATTACAAATTTTCAAATTTTAGCTACAATTAATCTACTAAAAAATCAAAATAATAATAGGTAACACAGCATATATGGTACAAATAATATCAAATAATTAAAAGGATTCCTTATCTATTATTTCAAAAGAAATCCCTTGACAACACGCAAGTGCGTTGATTCTTTGGGTTAATGACCCTTAACAACTGGCGATGACGCCAACAGAATTTCAAGGCTTTTCTAATAACATTCTCAAATTTAATACTCAAATGGTAAAATATTTCCTTGTAACAAATTTAAAGTTTTTTAGTGCTAAAGTGTAGAAACAAAGCAAACTTAAAAAAGTATTTATTTATTATTTTTAGTTCTATATTTACCATCTGGAATCTTTAAACCCTATATTTTAAATAAAATGTATAAAAATGTGTTTCCTAATATTTTTTATTTTTTTGGGCAGTACGGATGTGGTTTACTGCACGATAGTATTTACTGTTTTTAATATCTCATCGAATTTACACATAGATTTATTTAGGAAACTTTGTAGATCATTTTAAAAACATATGCAATATATATGTTTTTTTCTAAACTTAACAGGAAATAAAAAATACAACTTTTGTCCTAAAATACTCAAAGAAAATTTTGTTATCACAAGGAAATTAAGGATGAAATTTAAAAACAAGCAACCGCTTATAAACTGAAGAAAAGACTAGTTCGGGGCGTGTAATATATGAAATCCAAAGAGATTTGAGGTAGATTATTGAACATTATTACGGTCCCTTCTCTCCCTATATATCTGTTGAGTTTTTGTATAAATAAACAGAGATATCTCTGTGACTGAAATACTTGATCACACCTCCTTGTTTCATAAGGGTTTTTTAATTAGTTATATAAAAGCCTTTAATGCATTTCTAGAACGGGTTTCTTTTACGGGCAAAAGAAAGATGTTTCTTGTTGACAGTGAATTATATTCTGTACGTGAATATTTTAATTTATTTTTTAATGTCTAGTCATGTAATTTTAAAGTTCCATAGTTATATATTAAGAGTGCCATATAATTATATTTGTGTCATTATATATGTAAACACATAAAATAGGAGACAGTTATACTATTTTATTTAATCATTATATATTTGAAAAAAATCTAGTAAGCCTAACGTTAATTTTAAATAATATCATTAGTCCATTTTTCTAATTTATTCAGCAGTCATTTCTATTTGGTTGCGTAACTGTTCCACATTTTTAATTTGCTCACTATACTCCATTTGCTTCATTATACCCCATAAAAACTATGAAATAAAATAGCCCAAGTCCGTATATTTAGAAAAATTCTTCAAAGAACACACACTGTAAGCAAAGGTAAAATCCCAAAATTGCCTGACAGGTAATCCAGCGTTTGCGCTGTTTGTCATCGACATTACATAACATTGAAATTTGATTTGATGTTTGACAATTTAAAGTTTTATCGATAAATTTATTTTTTCTTCTTCTTCCTTTATTTCATTTTTAATGTACATAACATTTATTTATTATTCCAAAATACTAATTGCAATAAACTATTTTTGTTTTTAGGATTTTAATTTATCAATTGCCATTGGTTTTTTAAATATTAATTTTTAAAGATATTTTTTTTTTAAAGGATCAATTTTTTACTGAAAAAGAGTAATTAACCAATAAAGTAAGTAAGACGGCTTATTCTTCTTCTGGATTTATTTCACGTGGCACGTTTTTGTTAGTGGTTTTATTGAGAAGCTAGCGTGACTATTTTTGCGAGTTTGTAGGCATTTTTTACAGTTAATAATAAAATTACTGTGTGGGGTAAATTTTTAGTAAATGATGCAATTCAAACCTTCGAATAAAATATTATAAAAAAAATGGTGCTCCATGGATAATTCGAATATTGAAATATAAAACTTGAAGTGTAATTAATTGTGTGGTATCAGTAAATAATTATTTTACAAGGTAACAATTTTTATATATTTTTTTTATTAAATTTTTTGTAAAAGGCCTAGTTAAATCTCAGCAACATTGTCAACAATAGGCTATATTATTTAGTTGTACTATTTACCAGTGGCCGAGCAAAAACAATATCCACAGTTCATTCATGTCATCACTTCTTTAGGGATATTTTTCTTACTTTATTATTGAGATCTGCTATTTGAGGTGAGTTTTTTACAATTGGTCTTGCTATAAAGAGGTGCCAGTTCCAATATATGCAGTGAATTCCATAATACCTTGTAGATATAATTTACTTTTTTAAATAATATAATTAACTGTTTATTTTAATTAGAAGTTTTTTTAATAAACAAAACTCAACAATAAATTATTTGTTAAAAATATTTTAATAATGATTTAAAATTAATTGTAGCAGCTTTTAATATAAAATAAAGATTTTGCTATGTAAACATCAAAGACCGAATAACATATTTTATTTGGTTTAGAATTTCATTGATTTTATGCACAAAAATACATAATAACAAAAAATTGTAAACAAAATTATTCAGTACTCATTAATTATAAATTGTAAAATAAACTCTGAATGTGGTTTGACTCAGCCGCCTTCTCCAATTTTTTTCAATATGTTTCGTTAAAAACAACTACATTTGAAATTAGTTCTTGTACCAACCGAAATCAAGAACAGAGTTAAACATTGTTTAAAATCTTAATCATTTTAAATAAACAACTTTTCCTGATGAGTCGATAAAACAGATATCTATTATTATACGCTTTTACAAAAATGGTTCAGGTCCAGTAGCTGATAGTGTTCCTAGTATCGGTAGAAGACAAACCCTATGCACTGTTTTCTGTACGGAATTAACCATTCTCGTATCGTTCCTATATGTATGCTAAATTCTATTCTTCACAAGACCACCTGTCGCACGTCTTGGTGTTGGTCTGATAAGAACTATTTAAAAAACCGGTCAAGTATAGGTTGGACTTGGGCAATTAGTGTTCCGTACCGTGATTACTTTTAAAATAAAAATTAGTTACCTAAGAGCTAATAAATAAATCTAGCTCGATCTAGAATCCAGTAGCAAAAGTTTACAACAAATATTTACTACCTAAATATTTGTTTAATTATATATAAATAAAATAAAATTATTTTGTCTTCGGTACCTGTTCGTTGGTCACCAGTCATCATACTGATTGCACCGAATACGTATTGATATTTCGTAGCTCTTAATTCCGGTTGAATACCCAACTTTTCAAACCTTTACCATTTTATTATGCGACATAGATTTATTTTTATACCCGAATAATTATGAAATGTAATGCACTCGTGACAATTTTTGCTCAATCTACACTTTATTTAGACTATTCTAATATTTTGCCAAAATTTCGTGATCAGTATTTCTCGAGATAGGGTGGAGAGACAGAGATTTTTGGCTATTTCTTAGAAATATTATAAAGATAAGTGGGCATAAGTATTAGATCATATAGATTTTTGTACTCGTGTTTTCATAAGCTTTCATTTGACACTTCACTCACTCACTTCTGATTTCATCCCCCAAAACTAAACCCTTAAATAAAAATTTAATTTTCAAAACTACACGGCTCTGGTTGGGCTATCAGTACCTATATTTCTGCCAAATTTCAACTTTCTGTGACAAATAGTTTCGGAGAAAATCAGGTGTGACAGACGGACAAATGCGGAGACGGACACTGAAGTGATCCCACAAGTGTTCCGTACGGAACACTAATAGACCATCCTCATCTTACCATATATCGCTGGATTTGTCCTAAAATTCTCTATCCTCTGTTCCACATTTTTTTTATTAGTCTCAAGAACTTAGTGTATTAGCCAGCGACATCACAACGCCCAGCCGCCAGTACCGGCTTCGAACCATCGACCTTCGGGACACTTAGCGGATCCTCGATTTACCGCGCTATCAAGGCGGCTAGTGTTCTATGTCGAGCTAGAGTGAAAAAACAACCCTTGAAATGATTATGGTAAAAGATGTCATCGTTGGTGTTTTGCATTTTTTATAAATATCAGTTGTTTTCGAGTTACTTGAGGTTCCTTCTTCTAAATCAGATATTCTGTATTTTTTCACGATTTCAAAAATATAAACTTCCGCTCTTATATTTAAACACGATTCGTAATCTAGAAGTAAGGCCTTATGCGTATATGTTTAAATCTCTGTTTAATCCTTGGAATGTAAATCGGCCTTGTTTTGTGGTTAAGTGTAGAGCTTGTTGCGGCTCCTGTAAACAATTTGCTCACTTTGAAATCTCGCATGTCTTATTAAAGTGTCAGGAACAGAAATTACATACCTTATACATTTGTACGGTAAATAATTAAGTTAGTTAATCAACTCCAAATGTGAATTTACAAGTTACCATTTAGGATACCTAAATCAAATCTAGGCTTAAAAGAAAGTTGAGGCTTAATTTTGTAAACAGAAGTTAGTTCTAAGGTTGGTTTATTTATTATTGTTAATTAGTGAGTTAAACGACCTTATCTATTAATGTTTAATATGTCGTTAATGAATTAAAGTAATTTCAGAAACCACATAAACATATAAAATATACAAGGAAGGAGTTCTTTAGCTCATATGATTACTATTACACACAAATTGAAATACTAAAGTTAAACTAACTAAAAAATACAAAAATGGCGTATTAATTCTTTATTGCCATACTCTAGCTTTCCAGAAATATGTTCTCTTCTTCAGGATTTCCAATGAGAGTTCTAATATTTAAAAATTGAAAACGATAATACATAACAGAAAAAATAGCCAGAAAGCAGTAACTTTTTAAAATCTTCGAAGTAATTTTTTAAAAAATCTTTTATTAAACAATATAAAATTTTGGCATGGAGATTTCTTACAAAATTAAAATAAATTAAATATAGAAGAATCTTCACGTATGCCATGTCTCCATTTTATTACCTAAGTCACAGTAAAAAGTTAGTTTTTTTTTCTTAATATGTTAGAATTCGGATTGAGTCCTAAAGATGAGAACATATTGTTAGAAAGCTGGACTATCGCAATAAAGAGTCAACAGGCCATTTTATATTTTTTTACGCAGCCCGGCAAAATGATAATGTATATGTATATATATATATATATATATATATATATATATATATATATATATATATATATATATATATATGTATATATATATATATATATATATATACATACCATATATATACCATATATATAAATATATATATATATATATATATATATATATATATATATATAAATATATATATATATATATATATATATATATATATATATATATATATATATATACATACCATATATATATATATATATATATATATATATATATATATATATATATATATATATATATTTATATATATATATATATATATATATATATATATATATATATATATATATATATATATATATATATATATATATATATATATATATATATATATATATATATATATATATATATATATATATATATATATATATATATCTAATAATTTTTTTTTTCTTTATGGGTCTAGCAGACATGCTTCAAGTCGCTCCAGGAGCGGCATGTGGGCGGAAAAAAACGATTCACGTTGTTCTTGAATCGCTGTAAATTTTACTTGCTGGGAAACACAGCGCTGGGCAAATTATTCCAAAGGGATGATGTTCTCCATATAAAAGACTGCTTGAAAAGCGTTCTACGCCGAGTAACACGCTGAACCTCATACGGATGTGAAGCATCAGCGCGACGTGTATTTCCAACATGCACCGCTTTGGGAGGAATTGAGCGGGCTACATCCTTCTAACACTGTCCATGAAAATACTTGTAGAACAGACTCAAGCCGCCAACCGCTCTTCGAAGCTCCAGTGAATCAAGGCCGCCGGTCAGTTCCGAGCCTCCAATCAGACGAACAGCTCTTCTCTGAACAGAATCCAACAAATGCAGTGTATGTTTGGGAGCGGAGCCCCAAACATGGGAGCAGTATTCCATAGTTGGTCGAATTTGAGCTTTGTAAAGAATTAACAGTTGTTGTGGAGTGTAAAGCTTTCTGGTAATCGAAATAATATTCCTAACTTTTGAGAAGCTCTCCTTGCTATGCCTGCAACATGTTCATGCCAGGACATATTTGCTCTCAAACTAACGCCCAACAAATTGAGCGACGATGCTAGGGGAATGGAGTGCCCCGACATAATTATGTCGGGTTCAGCAACGTTAACTTTTTTAGAAAAAACTGCCTCCTAGGTTTTGGTAGCGTTAAATTCCACTTGGTTACTGTCACCCCAAGATAGAATTTCTTCCAGGTCTTTGTTAAGTTGAACGAACTCCTGCTGTCTGCGGATATTCGCCTGAGCAGCCGATGTCCGAGCGTTCAAAGTGAATGAAGAGATAAGCGTACTGTCGTCTGCAAAGCTGTAAATTGGATTCCCGGTCTTTTCCAGCAGATTGTTAATGTAAATGAGAAAGAGATTAGGAGACAGTATGGAGCCTTGGGGCACACCGGCGTTGATTGTGAAGGTGTTAGAAAGAAATCCGTCGACCGCCACTCGTAAAGAACGCTCTCTGAGGAAACATGAGAGCCACAAACTGAACTTTTCAGACATACCAAAAGAGCGTAGCTTAGCCAACAGTCCGCCGTGCCAAACACCGTCGAATACCTTGGATATGTCAAGAGCAACCGCTCGAAATTCTCCAAAGTGTTCAATTGCGTTGTTCCAAACATGTGTTACATAAGTCAGAAGATCTCCGGTTAATCTATGTTTACGAAAGCCATATTGGTGATCGCTAATAACATTGAATCCTTCAAGATATTTTAGAAGATGCTGATTGATAACCTTTTCCATGACTTTCGATATTATTGAAAGCAGTGCGACTGGTCGGTAATTATTTGGCAAGGTCTTCTGGCCTTTTCTAGGTATCGGCTGAACCGTGGCACATTTCCAGCAGGACGGAAATATTCCCTTTCTGTAGGATAGGTTGAAAGGTCTAGAGAAAACTGGTGTTAGTATATATATATATATATATATATATATATATATATATATATATATATATATATATATATATATGTATGTATATATATATATATATATATATATATATATATATATATATATATATATATATATATATATATATATGTATAGTATGCCGCATGGGGTAGAACTTCCCACGTGTCGCGAACTGGTTTTGCCATATGTGATGGAGCATTGTCATGAAGGAAAAGGACCTTCAAGCAGCGAACGGTTCAAATCGGTCAATTGTTGTTGGTAACGTTTAATATTAACCGTTTCCCCAGGTTTTAACAGCTCATAATTGACCACGCCCCTCTGCTCCCACCAAACACAGAGCATCATCTTTCTGCCAAAGCAATTCGGTCTTGTGGTCGACGTGGATGGTGCGCCTGGGTCTACCCATGATTTTTTGCGCTTGGGATTCTCAAAATAAATCCACTTTTCATCCCCTGTAACTATACGATACAAAAACGACTTCCTTTTGTACCGAGAGAGCAAAATGTCACACGTGTTTTTGCGCTTTTCCATTTGCCTGTCGTTCAACTCATGTGGTACCCATCTACCGGTCTTCTGAATCTTTCCCATCTCTCGTAGCGATTAAAAACAGCTTGTTGACTAACGCCCAATTGCTAGGTGAGTTGTTTTTGTGTTTGCGAATCATCTTCGTCCAAGAATGCTTGCAATTCCACATCTTCGTATTCTTTTGGCGGTTTTCCACGTTCCTTGTCTGCAATATCCGAACCATCGTTCACACGTATCTTGCGATGGAGCATGTTCACCATAAGCTTCTCAAAGTAATCGGTATGACTCAACAGCAGTTTTCTTCAAATGAAAACAAAAAATTAATGCTCTCCGCGAATGCTCTTTGTTGGCTATAAATTTCGACATATTGAACACAACAACACAACACTATGGGCCCACTTTTCCAATTTATCACTAATGAGCGTCTGCCACTTGTTGATGATACAACAAAATGGCGCAGTGTTAAATCTTTATAGCACAAACTGCATTGGTGCACAATCTGTTGTCTGAAATCCGCATTTCATTCTTGTACACCTGGTATATACATATATATATATATATATATATATATATATATATATATATATATATATATATATATATATATATATATATATATATATATATATATATATATATATATATATATATATATATATATATATATATATATATATATATATATATATATTTCAATACATATTATAAAACAAAGTCCGTCGCCGTGACTGTCTGTCTGTACGCGATTTTTTTAGTAACTACTCGACGGATTCTATTTTGATTTTCACTTATGAATAGAGTGTTTCATGAGGAAGGTTTGAGTGTATAATTTGTGAATATTTTTTCTAAATTAACCAACCTATAAGGATGAATGTCGGATGAAGTCCGAAAAGAACCAATCGTTGAAGAAATATTTTCGTGTACGCTGCGTTAATAGTTAGAGATACGTGAAAACAATGTAAGGTAATATTGTTCGCCTTAAATAGTTTTACGAAAAAAGTCCGCGATAGCCCCTATCTGTCTACAAAGGTTAATCCAAATTTTCGAGGTAAATTTATTAAAAATAGACGTGTTAAAATACTTCAACTGTAGAGAATAATTTAGGTAGGAAAATATAAATCCTTATTAAATTAAATGCGTTCTATATCTTGTGCATTTAGCCAAGATAAGAACTATCTTTAAATTGTAACATTTGAATGAATAGTTTAGATTTTACAAGGGCCTTTCTGAACTCGCGCCTCCCACAAACTGATTTTAAAGGTATGGGCTCCTGTAATATTGATAGGTAATTTAAATCCACTAAAATTATGATGTTCTGTCGCAAGATCCCATGTATTTTCTTACAGCCCTCAAATCTGCATTTTTGTTCCATTTTTGGACCCACACCCGCGTATGTGCGCATGCGCAGGGGTAAGGCAGGGTTGCCAACTCTGCGCGAAGTAGTGTTTCGGCTGTCTAGGGTATTGTTGGTGTGTAATGGAGTAAGTGAGATGTCAAAAGGGCGTTATGAGACAGTTTTGCGAACTCTATGCGAAGTAATATTTTTCTGGGGTGAAGATGTTTATCTCGCTTGAAAAGTCTTTATTGTGACGATGAGCTTTATTGTTAGAATTGTCTTGGTTATTTTTAGTGTGAAATGGGGTAGGTTAGATGTGAAAAAGGCATTAATGAAGTTAGTATTTTTTCTTTTGATAAAAAGTTGATCAAAAAGGCATTACTGGTTGTTCTTTGATGAAAAGGTTAGAGAGGTATTAGAAGAGGGTTGGTGTGTGAGTGCGTACATGTGAAAAAGGCATTAATGAAATTGGTGGGGTTGGTTTTTTGATCTAAAGTTATGGAAGAGTCCTAATATGAGGTGTTGTCAAAAAGGTCTAATATAGATTGTTTTTTGTTAAAAAGTAGTTGAGATAGGCCTTACGTGAGGGTAGAAGAGGGTACGTTCGTCGGACCAAAAAGTCCTTATATGTTATTTTTTATTAAAAAAAGTTAAAAAAGTAAATATATGGAGTTAGAAGAGATCTTGCTTAGGGTAGAAAAGGGTAAGCCAAAAAGTCCTTATTATGACAATGCGGGGTCGGCTGATCAAAAAGATATTTAGGGATATGTTAAAAATATTTTTTTATGAGGACAATTTACTCTCATTTTTGGATCACATTACATATCGATACATAGTATAAAACAAAGTCCTACGCCGTGTTTGTCTGCCTATTTGTTGATTTTCTTAGTACTTACTGAACAGATTTTATTCCGGTTTTCACTAATGAATAGAATGTTTCACGAAGACTGATTCTTCTGGCATCCGAATTTAATGTAGCTTATAAAAATTTTTTTAATTATTTAAAAAAAATATTTTAGGCATGCTATTTTTGTCCACACTAAATTATAATGAATAGTCACATAATAACAACTGCCGTGCGAAGCCGTGACGGGTCGCTAGTATATACACATATATATATATATATATATATATATATATATATATATATATATATATATATATATACATATATATATACATATATATATATATATATATATATATATATATATATATATATATATATATATATATATGTATATGTATATATATATATATATATATATATATATATATATATATATATATATATATATATATATATATATACACATATACACAGTGACAGGCAGAAAGTGTGGGTCATATGGGATTTAGCTTTATTATTAAATTAAGAAGAAGAAAAAAGATGGATTCCTCATCACTTGCAACCCAAAAAATGTTTTGGAGGGCCGATTTGTCGTTTGGTGGGAATTTTGAATTTTTTAAAGTTTAACGTTCAAAAGTCACTGTCAAAATATCGAAAATATTTAGTAGGAAAAATTGAATAGAATTTCATTTTAGGGGTGTACGCAAAATTTTATATAGATTGGACAATAATCCTATTTTATTAGTTTTTGACCAACTTAAATATGATCACAATGAGGTTTTTATCCCTTGAACTTAAAACACATTGGTTAGATTGAAAGAAGAATTTTAGAATTTATTTACTGATTTCAAGCCAGGTTTTACTTCTTTTACAACCAATAATTTGCCCAATTAGTATTCTGTACGTTGATTGCTTTTAACATAAAAATTTTTGTTACGGAGGTATAAAATGATTAGCGACTTCACAAAGTACACCCCAAATGAATTTTCAACAAAGTTTTTTTCCGATCTTTACTGAAAACTTATGACCTTGAAATTTTTGTTGTTTTTTTATATACCAGATAAACTATTAAAGGTAATGTACTCGTGATAAGTTTCGTTCAACCTGCACTCTGTGGAGAATATTTCAGAATTTTTTCAAAATTTTTTGATCAGCACTTTTCGAGATAAGGGGGAGATAGCGATTTTTCGCGATTTTTTACAGAAAATACAAAGAAAAGTGTGCACAAGTATCATATAATATAAATATTTTTGAACTCGTGTTTTTATAAGCTTTCGTTTGACACCCCACTCGATGCCCTGGTAAACTTTTTTCACCCCAAAAACTAACCCCTTAAGTCAAAATTTAACTTTCAAAACTACACAGCTCTGATGAGGCCAACAATTCCTATATTAGTACCAAATTTCAACTTTCTATATCAAATAGTTTCGGAGAAAATCGGGTGTGACAAACGGATAGACGGACGGACGAAGTGATCTTATAAGTGTTCCGTACGGAACACTAAAAATGATGATATTCGTAAAACCACTACTGTCACACGGACGATTATCGAATATTTTTACCTTATAGCATGCAGTTTGAGGTTTCTGTTTTTTAAGAAAACTATAGCGTCACAATTTTATTTCAAAAAAAGAAAGAAAACTAGTGAATTAACATCTACTGAATGTAACAAAGGTATTAGTCAAGGTATTGGAATCGTGTAACTTTCTGAATAATTTCTACTTTGATTTTGACAAAAATATTGTCGTGTCGTCTAGTAATCATCATTTTTGATTTAGCAATATTGCCAGATTCTGTGATAATATTTCTTTTGTATTGGAATTGTTCGGTTTGTGAAGTTTTTCTGCCTCTTAGCATTGTTTACTAATCATTCTTTCTTTAGCTTCTTTTATTCCTCCTGGCTAGCATGATTAAATTCGTTAAATTTACTGATTTTCAGCAAGTCAGTGTAGTTTCATCAAGTCCAGGAACTTGTCGGGTTGTCATCTGGATTTTCATTTTAGCGTATTTTAAAATTTATTTGATGAATTTTTCTTCTTAACAAAGCTCTAGTTAGTTTTCCATTCTGACCTTACACTTCTGTATGTTGTGAGTGGAAAAAAAACTTTAAAAATTTAAATTACTTACTAAAATATAAAATGTAGAGATTCTTTTTAAGATCGTGTTAAAATTTTAATAGAATATAAACATTTTTCTACGGAAAATTTTACTTTTATATTTTTGGAAGTTTAGTTGCTTTAAAAACTTTGAATAAACTCTATTAGGAAGTAAAACTTTGAAATAAAAATTGTTACTTAGTAGAAGAATGAAAGTAGGATTTAAATAAAAATTTCCATATTATTTTTCCTTTTTAGATTTAACTTGTTTGAATTCATAATAAAGCGTGAAGTCTCAATTTTATTTGTGTAACTTAAAGAAGTGAAAGGCTAAATGTTTCTCTGTTGAGCTTTAAAGTGTTACTTCCTTCGCCAAGGGAAGTAATCTATTCGTGCAAAAATCACATTCCGAAAGTTTTGCATTTTATCACTTTTCATCATGAAATATATTGGTGTGTCTGTGAGTGGCTCTGTCAATCTTTTTATCTATCTGCCTGTTGGCAGTATAACTTCCGAATAAAATTTGAAATTTGGTGCTCATATAATATTTAAAGTAGAAAAAAAAATTATAGCGGCATCAGTTAACGGAAAGAGAGTTTTATGGGATGTTTTTGGTTAAGATAATGAATAAACTGCACCGATACTATTTATAGTCAAACAAATAAAGAATTCAGGGATAGGAAAGAAAGTTAGAGATATTGCGTCGAATGTATTATATTATAACGCCCTATCCGTAGTTCTCGAAGTTTAAAATCCATTACTTTTTCATTATATTTATTCTTAATAGGTATAGTATCTCAAGGGATCTGATTATACTAATAGAGTGATTTGAAAAAATGTATTGAATCAACAACTTGAATTTACAACAGAAGTACTGGGTAAATAACTTGACCAATTTTATTTGAACTAATAATAAGTAAAAAAATGTATATTTTCAAAAGACTACAAAAATAATTTTCTTCCTTTTTCTTTTTAAAAAAATAAGTCAGAGAAATATTTTGCTTTCTCCTAAACTATTGCATATAGAAAGTTGAAGTTTGTCACTAATATAGGAATTGATGGCTTAATCAGAGCCTTGTAGTTTTGAAAAGTAAATTTTAACTTAAGGGGTTAGTTTTAGGGGGTGAAATGAAAATTTTTTTACCAGGTCATCGAGTCAAATGAAAGCTTGTAAAAACACGAGTCCAAAAATATATATAATGTAATACTTGCACACACTTTTCTTTGCATCATTTTTAAAAAATTGCGAAAAATCGATGTCCCCCACCTTATCTCGGAAAGTACTGATCAAGAAATTTTGAAAAAATTCTGGAATATTCTCCACAGGGTGTAGATTGAACGAAAATTATCACGAGTGCATTACCTTTAATAATTTATCTGGTATATAAAAAAAAAACAAAAATTTCAAAGTCATCAGTAAGGAAACCCAAATATGCAAGTGAAAAACTTTAAAATAAGCGCATAAATATGCAAATAATTTTCTCAAAATATGCACATACATGTTTTAAATATGCAGTAAAAAAAATCGAAATAGACTTGAAAAATGTAAATTTATTGTTTCACATTACATGATACGAGTACTATACAAATGTAGCAATAAAAAACCCATTTTAAATTTTCAACATACAGGGCGAATGAACTAAATCTAAATATAATATTATACAAAGTAAAAAATAAATATAAATAATAATGTATTTTATTACTTTACTTAAAGATGAACATATAATAATAATAATAATGTAGGTACATATTATAAAAATTCTCCTTTCCACATCGAATGATGTAACAGGGGCGTTTTTAAAATTAATTAATAGCATAGGATCTAAATCAATGGTATCAGTAAAATCCCCCTTTAAAACATTAGCTACTTGGCTGACAAATTGAAACCCACTATTTTTTTCCATAACATTCCGAAATTTTTGAAAAATTTGCTCCCAATTTTACCTGCGACATTTTCAAAAGCGACCTCACATTGTTTTATTAGTTGAACACTTCGGGTTAATGGCAAATTAGATTCCTCCATTAGAGTTATGGTTTTAGAAACAAAGCTGTAATCTGCTTTAAGAAAGGAAAGTTGTTGTTTTATCTCCTTGTTTTTAAATAACCGTTTAAGTTAGGTAAGGGATTGGGAAGAATCGTCTGATAATTCTGCAATTAGATCATCTACTTGACAGAAGTTGTCGCAATAAAAAAATATTGCTTCCAACCAAGTGCCCCATCTTGTAATAACAGGCTGAGGTGGAAGAGGAGTGTTTGGTAGTTTTTCTTTGTAGAACTGAATCCTTAAAGGCGCTTTAAGGAAGATTTTCTTCATGTTAGAAATTAAGCTATTCACAAGCGGAAAATGATTCCTAATTTCCTCAGCAACTCTAATTAAAGCATGAGCGGGACATGTTACATGTATTAAGTTTGGATAAAAAGTTTTCAAATTTTGCCCGGCCGTTATCATGTATGGTGCTGCATCTGACAAAATAAGCAAAAAATTATCTCCTGGAACAGGCGTAGGAAGAAAAAGCTTCAATAGTTCCTCTTGAACAAATCTGGCCACTGTCAATGCATAGTTTTTTTCTAACTGTTTGGAAGCAATCAGATAAGATTTTGGCAAAATATCGTCGCTAAGAACTCCAATCAATAAATGCGCAATATACCGTCCTCTTGAATCGATGGTTTCATCAATACATATGTAAAAATGTTCGTTGCGAATTTCAGCTTTAATTTCCTCAATTACCTGTGAATACAAGGAGCTTACGTCGTTTCTCCGTATTGTTGTTTCACCTGGGATTTTAAATCTAATAAATTAATAATACAAGTATGCTGTGATGGCTGTCTGGGGTTTACTGAGTGGTTTTTACTGACCATAAAATAATAAAATTTATTTCGGGAAAACCACCGGCGCGGCGGCGGCGGCCTAAACATTGACCCTTATTCCGTAAAATGAATGAAAACGCCTGCCAAAGACCTACATTATTATAAATCCCTTCAAATATGCACATATATGCTATTTCTGAAGCATTTATGCAAGTATTTAGAAAAATGCATATAATATGCAAAATATGCAATATATGCGCTTTGCATATTTGGGTGTTCTTAGTCATCAGTTTTCAGTAAAGTTCGGAAAAAAACTTTGGTGAAAACTCATTTGAGGTGTGTTTTGTGAAGTCATTTATCATTTTATACTTCTGTAACAAAATTTTTTATATTAAAAGCAATCAACGTAGGGAACATTAATTGTGCAAGTCCGACTTCCGATTTTTTTTTAGAGTTCAAGATGCGACTTGCCCTACTTGAGGCGAAATATAATATTTCAAGCTATCCAAGTTTTTAGCCAAAATGTCATTCTCGAAATATACGAAAAATGAAAGGCTCGAATTGCTGATTTACCATCAAGTGTTAATTTATTTTCCCTTACGACAAATATGTAAACACCTGATGTAAACGACAAGAGCTTTATAAGCTTAGCGGCACATTGGCTACCATAACTGAAAATTTTAAACCAAAACACTTTGTGCTTAATATCAGAGGCCTAAAAGGTAGTTATGCCAATGAAAACCTCAAGAATGCTTCAAAGCAGTTGCTCAAAGAAAACAGTACACACAACATAAAAGTCGACCTATTGATTGGCAACAGTTGAGATAACGTTAGAAAAGCCACAAGAGACTCAGGAGTAAATGAATCATATTTTATACAAAGCCAACAGCTGGTAGTAATCCACTTTTTAAAAGTGCAAAGTTATGTATTGGATATTATAAGTGTCGGAAAAAGGATCGTAATTCATTTAGACCACTCGTCTCCTTCTAGAATGAAATTAGAACAAATCCAGAGAGATTTTAACATTGGAGTAAGAAAAATGGTAGAGAATGTAAATAATTAGATTTACGACTGGCGAGCTGCAATTTAATGTGTGGAAAAAACATTATTTTGTGCATTTATTCGAAGAATTGTTACTTTCTAATCAACTTTTTAAACACAAAATAATTTTTAATGCACTAGTGTGAAAAATAAATTGTTGCCTTTGTTCAAAAAAAAGGTTATAAAAATAAGATGCAAATCAAAGACGTTAAACAACAGAAAATAAATTATATGTGTTATAATTCAAACGATTATGAAACATGAACCTATAATACAATTTAACTGGATGACTTAATCGATTTTGCAAAGCTGCCATACTTCCAAAATTTATTACATTTCTCGATTGACGTCTTCCAAATACTGATTAAAGTCTAACTTAATTAATCTAGTAAAAATATTATAAAGATATATACGATAGCGTATATTATGAATAGGCAAAGAAATATAGAGTAATATGTATAATTAAAAGGAAGACTAATGGACGGTTAACGATTAAATCACTTAAGGTTCGGAGATGATGTCGCTCTGATTGATAATACAAAAAAAGAATTACAAGAAATTCTGATGGAATTAAATAACAAGTCACGAGAAAAATTTGAAGAAAGAAACTGAAGATAACAGACAGGAACTATTAATAGAAGGTGAAAAAACATTCGTATTTTTAGGACAAAAAATCGAAATATCAAAGAAAAATTTAAAAGCTGGCTTAGATAGAAGAGTTTCTTTAGCTTGGTTTGCATTCAGAATGTTACAATGCATATTTAAATTAGATATTCTAAGTACAATAAAAGTTGGAGTATTCGATCAATATGGACTACCAGTATTAATATATATCACTGAAACATGGGTTTCAATAAAATTATGCTAAATATTAAACTCCAAGCTCGCAATACTAACATCGAGATACGAAAGTGACAGATGGACACGCCGTATGGTTGAATGAAAGCCCAGAAAACATAAAATATATAGAGGTAGACCACAGACAAGATTGATGGACGACTTAAAGAGGGTAGCGGGACACGATTAGATGCGAAAGCAAACAACAGAGACCATTGGAGACAACTTTGAGAGGCTTACATCTGACTATGGATGGAATAAGTTATTTATGATGATGATAATGATATAATTAATATTAATTATTAAAATATATTTTGTTAAATTTTGCAATTCGCAGAAAGCAAGAATTATATTTTTTTCTATAGTAGTTAAATCTTTAAATTAATGTGGCAACGTCAATTCCGTTTATTCTAATATTTTATTTACGATTTTACCATTTATTACCCTAATTTAATTAAAAATTGAGTGGCAGTGGAATTGTGAAATGAGTTTGAAGCAACTATTTTATCTTATTTTTCCCACGAAAAATGTAGTTATGTTGTGAAAAATCTTTGTATGATGAAGTGGGAACCCATAAATTACAATAATTTAAATATTTTTAACTAATAAAGGAGACTATCTTATTTATCAAGGGAGTTTCGTTGCTAGAAAATTGGTTAATATGTACGGTTTTGCTCTGTATTGTAGCCAAGAGTAGATGCTGCCACTGCTATTGATGAACAAAAGAGTGCTTTCTTAGAAACAGATTTTTTTTTTACTTAAGGAAAGTTTTAAGGTTCTACTGTATATGAAAAGTTTTTTTTCTTGAATCAGTCTTTCCCTGTGATTTTATCTGAAAGTAAACCAATTTTTAAAAAATATGTAGATTTTTGTATACCCTGACCTTACTATGTTTTGACACAGGGTATAATTTATTCCCATTAGCTAATATGCCTGTTAATATTAAATTTATTTGAAGTTGAATTATATTTGTTTTAGTGCAGCTATTAACTTATATCCTCTTGATATTAATAAAATATACGTATAGATTTAGATTACTGCCCCTAGTTTAGTTATTATATTATATGGTTTAGGTTTATTGGCTGTTAAACCGGAAAATGGTAGAGGTCTTTTTTTATAGGTAATAATCTATTATAGACATAAAACAGAAATTTGACTATAAAGTGAAGTCACGGAGTTAACTATTTAAAGTAAGATAAAGTTCATTATGCACTCATCTTCTTCTTCTTCTTCATAGCCTTTTTACATCCATTATCAGATGTAGGCCTCCCCTTTTGCTCCCCACTTATCTCGGTACTATGCTTCTCTTATCCACGCTAGGCCAGCTGTAAGTTTTAGATCGTCTTTCCACCTGGTTTGAGGTCTGCCCGTTGATCTCTTTTACAAACAGAGTATCCAATCCTGCTTCTTCCTATTCCAACGATTGTCCGGTTGTCGCATTGTATGTCCAGCCCATCTCCATTTTAGGCTTGCTATATGTTCTTTTACATCTATTAGTTTAGTTTTTTCCCTAATATATTCGTTCCGTATCCTATCCTTTATCTTTATATTCAATATCTGGCGCTCCATTTGGCTAATCTATCCATTATATTCCTAGTCAGTGTTCAAGTTTGTGCTGCGTAAGTGAGAACTGGTAAGACACACTGGTTATATACATTTCTTCTTAGTCTTAGAGAAATTTTTCTTATTATTCAAGATGTATCTTTGTTTACCAAAAGCTGCCCATGCCAGTCTGATTCTTCTTTCTATTTCTGCGGTTTGATTGGGTTTACCGCATTGTATCATTTGTCCCAGATATATATATATATATATATATATATATATATATATATATATATATATATATATATATATATATATATATATATATATATATATATATATATATATATATATATATATATATATATATATATATATATATATATATATATATATATATATATATATATATATATATATATATATATATATATATATATATATATATATATATATATATATATATATATATATATATATATATATATATATATATATATATATATATATATATATATATATATATATATATATATATATATATATATATATATATATATATATATATATATATATATATATATATATATATATATATATATATATATATATATATATATATATTCTTCTACATAATCAAGTCTTTCGTTGTGTATCCCTATGTCTTGCGGGTTATGGTCATTTGTCGTGGCTTTTGTTTTCTTTTAATTTAATTCTAATCCCGCTTTTTCTGATTTTTCCTTAGTATCATTTAACATCTTTTGTATATCTTCTGCATGGTTAGATATTATTACCACATCGTCAGCATATCTCAAGTGATGTAGCCTCTCTCCATTTACATTTATTCCCTTCTTATCCCACTCAAGATCTCTAAAAATATCCTCCAATGCGGCATTAAACAGTTTAGGGCTAATTGGGTCTCCCTGTCGCACTCCTCGTTTTTATGGGTACAGGTTTTGTTTTTTCGTGTGCTTCTATTGTCATCTTCGTATTATTATATATCGGTCTTATTAGCTGTGGTATCTATAGTCAATTCTATTATCATTCAGAACCCTTTCCACCGCCCAGGTTTCAATACTATCGAACGCCTTTTGATAGTCAATAAATATTAGGTAAAGTGTTAAATTATGTTCTGTTGCTATCGTAATGAGGGTTCGGATAGTTAACAAGTGATCACTGGTGCTGAAGTTTTTTCTGAAACCTGCCTGTTCAGTTGTTTGGTTCAATTCTGGTAAACAACTTATAGGTCTGCGACAATAGGGATATTGGACGGCAATTATCCAATATCTTCTTATCGCCTTTCTTGAAGAGCAATATTGTTGAGGAAGTATTCTAATTAACGGGTATTTGTCCTTTACTTAGGAATTTATTGACCAGTATTTTCAATGTTTGTACAATCAGTTCACTTCCTTCCTTCATTAATTCAACCATCACTTCATCTGTACCTGGTGTTTTGTTGTTTTTCATGTTCCTCAAGGTGGATATAATCTCTTTTTCTGTTATTTCTGTTACTTCCTCAGAGCTGACGTTGAGTACTTTTCTCTTTATGTCTTTTTTAAATTCTATTGGTGGACCATTTTTTGATTCGTACAATTTACTATAATAGCTTTCAATTATTCGTAGTATTTCGTCTCCATCTTTTGTTTCTTGTCCATTTTCATCTTCTGGACTATTAATTGAAACTTTACCCAAATTTTCTCTGATTGTTTTCATGTTTTTATTTTTTTCGATGATTTTTCAATCTGGTATTCCAATTGTTTTCGTTTGTCTTCTCTGATTCATTTCTTTAGCGTTTTGTTAGTTTCTGTGTATTGGATGGTGTTTCTCTTTTTTTGCCTGAGTAGGTTTCTTCTTTCTTCAAACAGCTGTTCTGTTTTATTACTCCATATTTTTTTCTTGTGTTGCATTCTCTTAGCTATCTTCTGTCCCCTGTCGACTAGGGCTTTTATCAGTATTTCATTAATTTCATCTATGTTCTTGTGATTTAGATCTTTGTGACTTTCTATGACTTTCTTTATTTCGTTTTGATATTGTGTTTTATTCTCTCTTAAGATTTTTGTGTCTATTTTTGTCTTAGTTTTTGTCATGAATCTTTTTCTTTCCATTTTTTCATTTATTTTTACTCTTGCCCTTACGATTCTATGGTTACTTCCGGTATAGACACTGTTTATAACTGTGCTTACAATAAATGGAAAACTTATTTATTTGAAATTTTTCATAATTCTAGTATACTTTTAAGTCTAGGAATGTCTTGTTTTTTTAATAATTACAGTTAATTTAAGGGAGTTTCTCGGTATAACGGCTAAATTTTGAAGTTTATCTTAGGAATGTACTTCGTAACAAAATAAAACAGAATCTTTTCAATTGTTTTATATGTTATTATTGACATCTTAGACTACAAAACTTTTTTTCTTAGTTTATTTTATAATATTTTCTTAATGTTGTTCGCGGTCAAAGTGATATCCTCAAAAAGGTGGGTGCGTGGTGGGAAGCACATCTCCATTTATAATGATATATCCAAATTAATTATTATTCAATAAACATATCTCTATCGTGTTACCTAGGATTATATGTTTATGTAAACAAAAAAAAAGGCAGACTTTTCAAAATTCATGTTTATTTTCGTTGAAAATCAAGAAATAAATTAAGAAATTATTAATAAAAATAATTGATTCTACAAGACTCGATAACCAATTATATGTAGAGCAATGTGTAAAGATTTTAGCCCTATCGGAAAGATAGAATTTTGTCTGCTTCCTACGAACCGAAAAAAAAATGGTTTCGAGAAAAACGAGTTTAAAGTTTTTGTAACTGATTTTTCTAGAAAACTTGTACTTACACTAATCAGCTATACCTGCTGCATACAGTATACCTTCCATTTCTTCAAAGGTTTCCTTTTCAGCGCGGATACCGAAAGAACAATAGAGCAGCTCAGATTGTTGCAGCTGCCGTGGATCAAGTGGCAGGCTACTATGAGGCGCTCTCTTCTATATGCCATAACTTCGTAAATATTTAGAATTTCGATCCGAAATTTTTACAGTATACTCTTAATATATTTCATTTTAGAAATATATATAAAAAAATGGATTTTTTGAAGCCATCACACCGAGAAACCTCTTAACCAAGACTGTTCTTTCTGTAACATTATTATAATTTACAAGTTCTAGTATTTTTAATTACATCGAAATACATTTTCTTAATTGTTTTGGCTCAAAAAAAAAATTCTAATGTACCAACTGTTAACGAAAATTTCGGAAATATTATTTCAAACTTTTTGGCCAATCTGTATTATAATTCTAATAATTAGGAACAGAAATCAAGATAGTCCAAGACACTTACCAAGAATAAAAATTATTTTAGCATCTTCGTCTTGAACGAATTTTTAAATATTAGCATTTTTAAAAGTCCTGGTTGTTGATTGTCTTAATTTATAAAGAGAAGGACAACCTAGCTTAAATAGATTTGTGTGCTTATATTAATTCTTGAGCCATGCTTACAAAAAAAATATAAATGCAATAAAACACTCTGTATAATTGAATTAAGATTTAAAAGAAGTTTCTTTAAACAAAATCAAATTCGCATGCGATCCGCTGTAAAGTGATAAAAACCTAATAGGAGATAAGAACAAAGAAATAATAACAATTATAGAACCTCAAGATTGGGAGGAATACTTCGGAAAGCTACCGGTAGAGGACAGAGAAAAAATTCTACAGGACAGAGAACTAAATAAACAAAGAATTACAGTAATAGGTTCACCAATAAGAAACAGCAGAAGAAATAAAAACCGTATGTAAAGTGCTGAAAAATAATAAATCAGGAAGACGAGGGGACATCCCGGAAGAATTGTTCAAATATGGAACAGACAAGTTATTTGAACACACCGAATTAATGGAAAGTGTCATACCTAATCACTATACAGAAGAAAGGAGACAAAAACAATTGCGATAATTACCGAGGAATCGCAATTACGCCACGAGTAGAATCTATGGAAAAGTTTTAAAGAACAAAATAGAGAAGGATTATCAAGATCTCGAAGCAGAAGAATAAGCAAGCTTTTGCACGAGATGATCCACAATATACTTTATTTTGTCCCTAACTCAATTAATAGAAAAAAATATGGCATGAAATTAAGAAGTCCACTTACTGTTCGTTGACTTGAGAAAAGCATAACAGTGTTCCTCTGCAGAAATTGTGGCAATTATTAGAAAGTACTAAAATTAATATGGAAATATATAATTAAAGCTTTCAAAACACTATACGACCAACCCATAACAAAAATTAAAATAGAAGCACAAATAACACAAGGATTTATTACATCAAATGGTTTCAGACTGAAGCCAGGATTATCACCAACCGTTTTTAAGATATATCTGGAAAGTGTACTAAAGAGATGGAAGCAGAATTGTAGATCAATAGGGGGAGGGGATACCACTAATTAACACCAAGTGGTAATGGCTCAAAATCGCCACGACTTGAACTATATGATGAGAAAACTATTTGGCGCATACACATACTTGGATTTAGAAGTCAAGTCAATATAAAGAAGAAAGAATATCTATGTATTGAAAGGCAACCAAAAGATCTTATACTGGACGATCGAACCACGATAAAACATTGCGGCAACTACAGGTATTTGGGTATAAAAGTTTCGTAGGATGATAAACTGGATATGGCAATAAGAAAGAGAAGTACGGCAGGAAGAAAGGCCATTAAACTGCTAAGCAGCATTCTATGGGATAAATCTATAAATAAAATCAACAAAAAGAAGATATATGAAACCATAGTGAAAAGTATCACGTTATATACATGTGAAGTATGGCCTCTCAAGGAAAGAACATTAGCCACGCTGAAAGCAACGGAAATAGAGTTCTCGAAAAGAGCAGCATGAATATCCAGAAGAGCAAGAATCACCAACGGACATATTAAAGAAATCATGGGAATCAAACACAGTATTACAGACGACATTCTAATCAAACAACTTACATGGTTTGGACACATCCAAGGAATGGTCGAATATTGAATCCCAAATACTAAAATGGTAATCAGAAGGCAGAAAAAAGCGAGGTAGACCGAGAAAATGTTAGAGAGAGGGCATAGATACGGAATTTGAGGAAGGAAACCTGGAAGATCTATGGAACGACCAAAAAAGATGGATATTGGAGGTAGGAAAACCTCGAAGAACGTTGTAAACCGATATATATATATATATATATATATATATATATATATATATATATATATATATATATATATATATATATATATATATACGAGGCTGGTTTGAAAAGTCCGTGCAAAGTCCGAGAGATGGCACCACCGACGCGTATCGAGGTCATGTTTAGTTAGTAGCATCTTTTGAATGAACGCTCACCAAGTTTCAGCCATATTGGTCTATTTCTTTGTGTTTGGCATTCGTGTGAATCAAGGAAGTAGAGTGATTTTCAAGAAATGGACGAAAAAGAATTTCGCGTGGTGATTAAACATTACTTTATGAAAGGCAAAACGCCTCAGGAGACTAAAGAGAAGCTTGATAAACATTATGGTGACTCTGCACCTTCGACTAGAACAGTTTATAAGTGGTTTCAAAATTTTCGGACTGGCCATATGGGCACAAGTGACGCTGAACGTTCTGGACGGCCTGTGGAGGTTACGACTCCAGAAATCATTGATCAAATCCATGATATGGTGATGGATGACAGAAGAGTTAAGGTGCGTGAGAATGCTAGTGCTGTGGGCATCTGGACTGAATGGGTACATAATATTTTGCATAAACCTTTGGACATGAGAAAGCTATCCGCAAGATGGGTGCCGCGATTGCTCACGCTTGACACAAAACGGAATCGTGTGAAGTGTTGCAAGGATGGTTTGCAGCTGTTCCAGAAGAATCCGGAGGACTTTAAGCGTCGTTTCGTCATTGTGGATGAAACATGGATACATTACTATACTCCTGAGACCAAACAACAATCTAAACAATGGGTTACCAAGGGGGAATCTGCACCAAAAAAGGCGAAGACCGTTCCTTCGGCCGGAAAGGTTATGGCGACTGTCTTTTGGGATTCGCAAGGGATAATCCTCGTCGAGTATCTGGAAAAGGGTAAAACTATTACAGGTGAATATTATTCATCGTTATTGGACCGTTTGAAAACCGAGCTGCAAGAAAAACGCCCGCGTTTGGCCCACAAGAAAGTCCTTTTCCATCACGACAACGCACCAGCACACACCTCAGCAGTTGTGGTCGCAAAATTAATGGAAATAGGATTCCAACTCGTTTCACATCCCCCCTACTCTCCAGACTTGGCTCCCTCGGACTACTATTTGTTCCCCAATTTGAAGAAATTGCTGGCGGGATAAAGATTTTATTCAAACGTGGAGGTGATTGCAGACCCTAATGGATAATTTGCAGACTCGGACAAATCCTATTATTCGGAAGGGATCAACAAACTAGAACATCGTTGGACGAAGTGTATAAGCCTAAAAGAAGACTATGTCGAAAAATAAAAAAGGTTTACCCCAAACACACAAGTAGTTTTTATTTTTGCACGGACTTTTCAAACCAGCCTCGTATATATATATATATATATATATATATATATATATATATATATATATATATATATATATATATATAGCGGTAACTATAAAAATATAAAAACAATTTGAACGAAGGCACTGTTACCCCTGGTATAGAGACCGATATTAGCAGTTTACCCCCCTTTCGTCTTTAAGATTTTGCGGTTTCAGAAAGGATTGTACTTCCGATCTCACTAGTTGGAGAGTGTAACTCGTAGCCAAGACCACCAAAGCAGGGGCAAAAACTTCATTGAGGGTCTTAAACCGATAAGCCATGTTCACGGACGTTAAATATTTACTATGGTTATAATTATTTTTGACTACAAGCCACATATTTCTTTAGTGATATTAGTAGTATGTTACGTTTGTATTGCCGCTTTATCTAGGCTAGCTGACGAGCTTTGATACTGAGTGAAATGTGACATGTCGTACTACGTTGGGACTTTGGAAACTTTGGCACAAGGACACTACACAACAGTTATCATTACTATACCATTACCTCTCACAAATGGAGGTTTAGTTTCGGTGGAATAACTAATACAAAAAATAGTGAGGAATAAATAGGTCTCGGTCTTTATTTACACTATTTTTAATTTTTGTACTTTCGCATGCGTCTAAATGCGTCTCTCCTCCATTCTGTTTAACACCTACGGAGAACGGATTATTAGGAAAAATTTGGGTAACTAAGTAGTTAGGGTCTCTGGGAAAAAAGTGTTAAACTAACGATATTGCAGATGAAACGATCGTTCTGACGCAAAATAAGCAGGAAATGTTCGAACTTCTCCAACGGACGATGACTACAAGTTTGCAATTTAGCCTACTTCTGAATAGAGGCAAATGCAGTTTGATGATTGTGGATAGATCCCAAACAATACCATTGCCACTGCAACTTATTCTGGATATCGAGACAAGTTATAGTGTTATTTATCGCGGCACACAAATAACGAACAAAGGAGGATCCAGGCCAGAAATAAGGCGAAGGATTGGGATGGCAAAGAAAGCTTTGGGTAGACTGGTTAAATTCTGGGGAGACCACAATATTCGGAAAGGAACTAAAACAAGACTTCTCAAGATATTAGTTTTTCCTTCTGCAACCTATGTGTTGTAATCCTGGACACTGCATGCCGCAGAAGAATAGAGGCGTTCGAAATGATTTGGTATCGTAGGATACTAAGGATCTCGTGGACGGCTCATAGAACGAATATCTCTATACTAAAAGGTCTGAATATATTGGATCATGAAAAGCTGCTTCCTACAATTCAGACGGGTTCTAAAAATCTTCGATCACATAATACGAAAGGACGGTATGGAGAAAATATTGAACCAAGGAAAAGTAGAGCGTAAATAAGAGCAGCAGATGATGATGATTATTGTTATCAAGTTTAGGCGAAATAAACCGATATTCACAACAACAATAAACACATAACATTTTTTCGTTGCAAAATCTCATGCCTAATGCTGTATTCGCTGAGCTCTGCAGTCTCTGTCTTTATTTGAACAGTATCTCTATTATTTCTAACAAAATAATATAACTATTTGTAAAATTTAAGAAATGAATACGGAGAAAATATAAAACCCAATGATAAGCTAATAAACAAAATTAGATAAAAGCTCAGCTGCTGTTTAGTACAATAGGGAAGGACATTTTTATTGGTTAATAAAATATGCCCTAATAAAATACACAGAGTGAGTATAAATAGGAGCAATTTATTAGGAGGTGTTTTTTTGTTTAGCTACATGGGGAAGAAGAAAAACAGCCTACAATTATTTTCTCGATATAAATGCGGTGTAAGCTAATACACTTAGTCCAACGTTTCGAGAGTTCGTTTCATCCAGAACCTTCTTTTGTTTGTGACTCAAAAGGGGAACGCTCCAGTGCTTTTTCAACTATTATTTGAGGAAAATTTTGAGCTTCTCACATGTTTGAACGAAAAGAAGTTTCAAAGTGCTAAATCGGGTTTCGGGGAATCTTTAGTTGTAATGCAGCAAATTTATGGTATTGTATGCGTTCGGACGTTCTTCTCTAATGGCGTGCTGTAGATTTTGAATCGTCCTTCCGTAATTTTTTTCAAGGACGCGTCGGTATCATAATGGGTTAAAAATCTGCTTAATATACCGATTGGTTCGATTGCGATAGTCGGCTGGGAGTTGCGTGTGTATTTTTAGGTAGTAGTTAATGTAGAAATGCAATAGAGTCTGTGGTACTACTGCGTTGCCTAAAAGGTGCCATAAAATATAAAACTGTGTGTTTTGGCGCCTGGAACGCAACATTGACGGATATTATAACGCCCCCGTCAATATTTCTCGTTAGAGATATAGCATGAAAAAGGTTAAAAACCCCTATAGCATCGGAGAGGTATACTATAAAAAAATATATTCAATAAACAAAATTCCTTCGCAGTCTCACAAAACGGCAGTGAGTTTCCAAATTCTTTAGAAGTGAAGTCCTTGTAAATCCATTGCATCGACTTCTTCTTCGTGGGAGGATCAAAACAGATCACTGAAGTCTCATTGTTTGTAAAAATTTGCGAAAAATATTTGGCATTGCTCTTTAAAACTGTTAAATGTTCTTGAGAGATTTCTTTTCTCGTCAATTTGTGCTCTGATGATTTTGGGGATCCATTATGCAATAATTATTGTCATATCTAAATTTTCAAGTACAATCTTGAAAACCATAGTTTCCGATACTCCAACTTCTTTAGCAAGTACTGCGATCTTCATTCATCGATCTGGCAGCATGATGGTTTTCTTAGTTCTTGCCTTAACAGGTCTTCCTGACCTGGGGTTATCTCAAATTGCATGTCCGCCTCATCGAGACTTTTTAGACCAAAATTTAATTTAAAAATAAGATTGGTTGACATTGCAATATACTTGGGATATTCTTTTAGGAGTAACTTTTAGTCCATTTCTCCCCTAATCAGAAACTTTATCACTGCGCAACTCTCCAAATTACCTTTGCTCCCTTTTCTGAAGAAAAAAATCGTAAAAACTGCACAACACAACGAACTTGTACAAAATTTTATCAAGTTACTAAGAAAGTAATTTTACAGCCAAGTAGCTATAGCTAACCAGATAACTCAAAATATTACCCTCGTACTTATGAAAAAGAGTTTTATTTCATAAAATATTTTTATTCGACCAACTTTGGTTATAACGAAAAATAAAATATCTTATTATACTGGTCATATTTTATTTCATATTCACATATAACGACTGTTTCAAGATTTAATTGCACCCATAAAAGGTTTATTGCAATTTTAGTGAAATTTTTATTCATCTATGCTATAAACGACTTCTATAGTTTAGTATATAGGCGATTTTTTTTATTAATATATCTTATTTTACCGTGAATAAAATAGTGGTAAACAAGTTATATTTTAAAAGGTTTTTCCCTTATTGAAATTTAATACATTGTTTATGTTTCTATTAGGCGTCCTACAATAATAAAACTGCCCACATTTAAGTTTAAACCACGACCAACTTTTAAAGAAGGAAGATTTCTTTTTTCTATCTTATGTATTCATCATACCTTTTTTTGTTTATTTTCATTTTTAACTCAACTCCTACTCAATAAATTTATTATATCAACTTCTATGTTTTACAACTTAAAAAACTAAAGTGTATCTGCAGCTCTTCTCTCGCAAACTACACGTTTTTTATCCCTAAGCAATATGAAATAACTGATCAAGAACAAGTTGAACTTGCGCAATTAGTGTTCCTTACATTGATTGATTTTAAAATAAAAAAAATTGTAAAATGATCAGTGACTTCAGAAAACACACCCCAAATTAGTTTTCAACAAAGTTTGTTTCTGATCTTTTATGAAAACTGATGACCTTGAAATGTTTTTTTTATATATATCAGATAAAGTATTAAAGATAATGCACTGGTGATAATTTTCGTTCAATCTACACTCCGTGGAGAATATTACATATTTTTTCAAAAATTTTTGATAATTTCTTTTTGGGATAAAGGCCCCCCCCCCGATTTTTTGTGAGTTTTTTGTGAGTTATTAAAAATAATATAAAGAAAAGTGCGCGCAAGTATTACATTATATTTAACACCCTACTCGATGACTTAGTAAAAAAAAAATTTTTCACTTCCGATTTCACCCCTCAAAACTAACCCCATAAGTCAAAATTTAGCTTTCAAAACTACACGGCTCCGATGAGGCCATCAATTCCTATATCAGTAAAAAATTTTAACCTTCTATGTAAAATAGTTTCGGAGAAAATCGGGTGTGACAGATGAACAAATGGACAGACCGGCACCGAAGTGTTCTTATAGCTGTTCCATACGGAACACTAAAAAGATGTTAAAGCACCCTTTTACTTAAAGACAGATTTTTACTATATTTTATTTCATTTATCAAAATGAAATAAATAAAATAATTACTTAAATTTCTTTCTCAAACGGTAATTAAACTTGCACTATTTTGTCTAATGAGTTCGGGTACAATTATTTAAACTCTATCTTAATTGTACGGAATTTCCTAAAGGTGTTATAAATAAATTAAAATGACCGCTAACAAAATTGTTAATTGTGGGATTTAACATAGTACAGGGTGAGCCAACGATAGAGTAAAGTTCATTATCTCATTTGCTTCGGGAGTGACAAAAAAATCTTAAATACAATAGTTTTAGGGGATATTAAGGTCCATAGTTTCAAATTATTTTTAAGTATACGGGGTTTTTTAAAAAGTGTGGCCTATATAACATATGTTTTTTTTAAATGGAACATCCTATTTTCTAATTTATTTTTAAATTCTGCGTAAAATTTTATAACTTTTTTATTAATAATGTTATATACCTAAACCTAGTAGTTTTTCTAATATTTTATTTTTTTTTTAAATACTAGTTTTCAATTTTGTAAAAAATTGCCAGTAGCGCCATTGTTTCTGAAGATGGAATACTCATAATTGGTACCAGCGTTCTATAGAGATGGGAAAAAAGCTAACATGGTTAGTGAAACGCGCGTCGAGTGAAAAAATAAAGTGTCTGGTGTAGTGGTGATATATTCTGAGTAGTGTCATTGTGCCAAAGATTCCACATTCCCAACTTAATTGAAATATTAGAAAAGTTACTAGGTTTAGGTATATAACATTATTTATAAAAAAGTTATAAATTTTTTTTTATTTAAAAATAAATTAGAAAATAGGATGTTTCATATCGGCCACACTTTTTTGAAGTGCCCTGTATACTCAAAAATAATTTTAAACTGTGCACCTTAACATTTTCTAAAACTACTGTATTTAACATTTTTTCGTCATTCTCGAAACAAATGAGATAATGAACTTTACTCTATCGTTGACTCACCCTGTACAATGGAGAGATAATTACTTGAACTTAAGATTTAACAAAGGAGTGTTATATAAATCTAGTTGATTATTTAGTAATACCTCGGACTCTTTTAATTTGTTAATTTCCAATGACTCAAGCAAATTCAACTTTTTATTTTTATTATTGATATGTAATATGTGGAAGTTATCATTAAAACTATGATTTTCAGAAAATAAATGAGAGGCATAATGTGAGACTTCAGTCTTATTTTCAAATGCTTTTTTATGTTCTTTTATTCTCTGTTTGAATGTTCTACCTGTTTGACTCACGTAAACTATGGGGCAGGAGCCACATTTTAATTTATAAACCCCTGATTTATTATGTTTTTTAGTTCTAGTTTTGTTGTTTTTAATTATTTTGCCCAGAGAATTGTTTGTTTTAAAGGCTGCCTTTAATCCAGTATTTTCTAAATGTTTCGAAACTTTCTAGCTGGGTATGAAACAATAAGTTACTGTGTTAACACAAAAAGTTGTACTATGTTAAATCTCTTCAAAAATAATAATTTTGTTGGCATTTAGAATTTTAATTTATTTATAACACCTTTAGGAAATTTCATATAGTTAAGATAGAGTTTAAATAATTGTTTACTGAATTCATTAGACAAAATAGTAGAAGTTGAACTACCATTTGAGAAAGGTACTGCGTACCGAAACATGTTACGGCTAATTTAAGTTATTATTTCATTTTGATAAATAAAATAAAATATAGTGAACATCTGAACAGTTCATCTTTTAATTTCCCTTTTACCTGCTACTTTGCTCCCTGTGTTTTTGCTACATATTACCAGCGCTGAAAAAATCGCCATTTCTTCAGAACCACCTAAATGAATTAGTTAATAACTTACCTACATGTAAAAAAGAACCATATAAAAATTGAATCATTCACTCTCCATCTATAAACGGACATTTGTACAGACGTTGAGTTAAGATAAATAACTAATTATTGACTTTTTTTTTTTAATTTTAGAATTCATTATTCATTTTCTCTTAAAAATATTGTATGTAACTATTTTGCGCCTATACATTATAATACCACCGAATACATCCCAAAAAATTTCTGCAATGTGTATGCTACATGTATGATTTAGAGAAAACAAGATATTTATCAATATTTAATAATGACAATATCAAATGATGAAGGTGCTAAAATATTATAATAATAGTAGGAATAGTTTTATGGATGCTCAGCCCTTAGGATCAGATCAGAAAGATTCTTTCTGCCTATCCTGAAAAAGTGCTCCAATTACCCTTATCACGTAGGTCAAGATTGCTGATCCGAAGACCCCTTATCTAAGTCTTACAGGCGCAGATAAAGGGATGCGGCGTCCCTTTATCCTCCAGACAACACAGGCAATTCGGTTTGTCCTATACACCTAATAGTGTAAAATACCTTCTCATGGTCTCCAGTCTAACAAGTTCGTCAGCCGTTCGATTTCACTGAACCCATCCAGGGATCCATATCAGATTGTCTTATTTCTTCCGAGATAGAACATTTGGGGCATCTTTGCCTTGGGTTTCGCCTAACTATCTGAGTTGTTTGACACTTTTGAAGTATAATAATAAATGTATCGTTATACATTTTACACAACGCAGGAAAAATTCATGGAAATGTGTCAGTTTTAAATATTTTGTAATGAATCGATTGCAGTGATTTATTATGCGATATTTCAGACAAATGAAAATCATTAACAAATTTATTTTTTTATCTGCATGAAAAATATATTAAAGAAAATAAATTAAAAATTTTCCTTTGATTGCTTAAATTACCTCTTTTTTAACCTAATTAATTTTAACTAAAATGCTTCTTCCCCTTTAAGTGTCATATCTGAAACGGACGCAGACCACCCTCTCGCCTTTGTCTGTGGTTGGTGCCTTTTTTTAAGTGTTCCACAGACAAAGGGGATCTACAGTTTAATGCCGATTTCTAACGGCCAAAGTGAGAGGGCTACTAGGGATGATAGTACTGGTGGTTTGCCATTGCCTTCCCAAAACAGGCGACCGTCACGTTATATAGGCTTTTTTATTGTTTTTCCCGGGTCATCGGCGTAAAAAGCAGACTATACGCTATGGCCGCCTCTAAAAAAAGTGCCCTTATATTTAAACATTATATCTTTTAATAATGCATATTATTATTACTTTTAGAGGAAAAAATCAAAGACTATTTAATATGTAGTATATATATATATTTTTACATATTTTACAAAAAAACTTATTTGCTAATATCACAGATCGTTTTTATTTGCCTAATTTTAAAGTGAACGCCCTGAAACAAAAAGATGAACCAACTTTAATCATGGTTTTTATTACAAATTTCTTAAAATTGTCACCAAAAAATATTAGGCAATGTATGCGTAAAATATCAAAAATATTATTTGGCACAATTTTATGTCGTATTATAGGCACACCATTTTTGACACAATTATGCGATATATGCTAACTAAAATTTTGTAAAATTCTAGGCTATTAAATTCGTGAAATTATAAATTTGTCTAATCAAATAATAGTAAAAATCAGTTATAAATGTACAGGGTGGATAAATCAGGAGCTGGAGAAAGCTATGCACGTATATTTATAATCATAAGTCTATTCTTTAAACAAATCGTTCAGCTTTTGAATGTAATAGTAAAAACAGGAAATACAGTCATCGTTTCACCTTTTATCAAAAAATATATTCATAATGGCTGTAATGCCTATAAAATCGTGAAAACTAACACTAAGATAAAGATATTTTTAAAATTATGTTAAAATATCTTCTCATTAAAAAACTCCGTTATAATATTCAGGAGTTTTTTGAATATTTTATTCCTAGTCAGGATTCGCAGATGTTTCACAGTTTTTCGTTTTATTTGGGGCTATGTAACATAACTTAATATTTCTTGTAGGATAAAAATTTTATATTTTTATTCAACATGATGGACTTTTTAAGATACACGAGAGGGTGGATTGAAAAATGTTGTAAAAAAAAATAAGATAAGATTTATTTTTGCAAAAACAAATATATTTCTCAACGTTATATTTATTGAGTTCAATACATTTGATCCAGCTGGATTAATTTTTTTTTTTTTATTTGCTGAGAAAAAATAAATTGTTACGAACTGTGCATAATACTCGTTTATAGCATAGAGAACCTCCTCATTAGGCGAATATTTTTCTATCCAAGCCAGTTGTTGACGTTAGAAAATAAAAAAAGTTTTTTGGGGAAAACGGTGGGTAAAGGAACTATTTTAAACCTTAAGTCGTGCAATTTTGTCATTGCAACGGCCAATGTGTGAGCAGGCGCATTCCCCTGGTGAAAGAGCACTTCTTTGCGCTCTAATTTTGCTTCAACTCACTATGCAAACAGTCTAATTACGTTGCGTAATAAAAGCTAGTCACTGTTTTACCCTTTTCAAAATAGTCAATCGTGATGATACTCTGTGATTCCCAAAAAACAGTTGTCATCACCACATTTGCCAGGCCACTTTTTTGACTACTATTATATCTTCGAGGTATAATGGTGGATCCATATTCTGTTTTTAGTCACAAACGATAACCTGCAATTGTTCCAAATTCGATTTGCGCGGTACTTATCGCGCACTCAGCTTTTTCATTTTTAGTTTTGTCTCCGGGGGAATAGATCCATGGTCTCACGAACTTGTTCCATTATAATACTATGAATTTTATCCACCATTTCTTAAGAGGAAAGCTTAACCGAGTGTCCTGAACATGCGGCATTTGCAGTGCTCGTACGGCCACGTTTAAATTCATTTATTCAGTAACAAATAGTCTTAAGTACTGATGTAGAGTCTCTATGAACTTTCTATCTAGGCCGCAGTCCACTTTCGGCCTTTATACATTTCTGTTTTACCATTACACGATACTAGGTTTTATTTATTTTTACGAAACACAGATCATCTACGATAGCTGCCAACGACCAACGGCGGTTTGCATACGTTTGAAACTTTGAGCACAACCATTAAGAGAATCACACTAACGAGTCATGCTGCTTAACAAAATTTCTCGCCATTTCGTAGAAATTTACCAGACATAATAATCCAGCCTCGTACTAAACACATTATATTAACGAACTCTATACCTAAATTAAACTCATTTCTTTACGAGAAAGGAGTGCATATTCAGTGAGCCAAACTGTGGAATGTATTTACGACAAATATAATAGTTATTTTCTTTGCTGAATAATTATTTGTGATAGATATTTTCTCACTTTAACAGTTGTGCCTAAATGGTGAACTATAAAGCAAAACGAACTTTTAGCCTTTGCATTAATTTTCTTTTTTTTTCAAGTGATCGGTTTACCTGATCAAAAAATTAGTCATTTTACTAAAGAGTAAAAATAATAACACAAAACTTAAATGTTTTATTTCGTAAATATTGGAATTCGAACTGCCAAAAATATGCATTGTCTTCTGCTCATATTTGAAGGTAATAACAATCACTCAGAGATGATGGGAGAAACCGTCGTGACTATGCTACATCAAGTGTGTAATGTGGTATGGAAGACTGGAAGATAGCCGAAAGATTGGTGAGAAGTTGCAGTATACCCTTGCATAAGAAATGATCCCCTATGGATTGCAGCAACTATAGAATAACAACTCTGGTACCACAAGCAGCTGTGTTTCTTTGGATCCTAAATGAAAGACTCAAAACTTTTCTGCTGCTGCAAATATCTACCGAACAAACAGGCTTCATTCCAGGAAGAGGAACTAGAGAATAAAATTCTCAACATATGCCAGATAATAGAAAAAGACTACTCTAAAGCTTTCGACTGCATACCCCATCCCTGTATAGAATTAAACTAAAAAATTCTTTTTCCGATCCCTTTAATGTAGAAGCCGGCGTTAGACAGGGCTGTATTCTGTCACTTTTATTTTTTAACATATATTGTGAACATATAATGAGGTCCGTGGAAAAAAGCTAAGTAACCAGTATGCGGATCATGCTGTTATATTCGCAACCTTGAAATAACTAGCAAAGACTATGGATTCACAATTAATAGAGCTAAACCAAAGTAATGATTGTTAGTCGTAACGAAGATCTGTCGTACATAAATGAAAGTACTGATTTCACTGTTGTAGACCATTTCAACTATTTGGAATCTCTCATAACTAACAATGGTGGCTGTAAAGCGGAAGTAATAAGACGTTTGGCTTTGGCTGGAAACTCGACAATCAAACTCAATAAGGTCTGGAAAGATCCAGCTGTCACAAAAAACAAGTTTGATATCCAGCCTTATATTCCCCATAGCAACTTACGCATAGTAAACATGGACCATTAAACAAGCTGACAAAAGACGAATCGATGCGTTTGAGATGTGGGCATAACAAAGAATCCTCAGAGTATCATATACCGAGCACCGTACTAACGGATCTCTTCTTGAAGAGTACTATAAATGACCGACTTTCAAACAGAATTAATAGATAGTACCTGAAATATTTTGGTCACATTATTTAGAAAGTGAAAAATGGAAATAAGAGGGAAGGTAAAAGGTAGAAGATCAAGGGGACGCTCTCCAACAATATGGTCCGACCAAGTAAGATCTCTTCTCGGTATGGGTATGCACTAGTCAAGTCAGGTCGCGCAAGATCGAGATGCCTAGAGAATGATTGTTGAGGCAGCAACTGCATAGTATCACCTATACTCCTATTGGGGTAAAAGGATTGAGAGAGAGATAACAACCACTCTTTAGAAAGAATTATTTCTATAAAAAGAATATCTTTTCTTAACTTTTGAAAAAAAAAAGTTTTTTACACGCGCCGACTACGAAACATTCAAATTTTATAAATGAAAAAGATTTTGTAAACAATTTCAAGTTTTTTACGACTCAGAATTATGAACCCATTATTGCTCCATCATATGCAAGAACTCACTGATTTTGAGGACCCTTTTTGAAATAAACTACCTTGGATTGTGTTGATCAGTGTAATTTACGGCGATAACCAATGTTAACTGTGAATTCCGTAAGCGAGCTCTTGTAGCATTTTAGTTTTTTTATATCGTATGGGGTACGCCCATAAAATATTTAAACATATTTTTATACAAAATTTTATATTTTACGCTTACCAGGTATGTAGATATAGCCTCAACTTTTTTGGTAAGTTTATTTCTTTTTTTAGGTAGATGTGTTATAATTTTATTTTTATATATATTCTTGGCTCTGTTACTGCAACAAATTTGATATTATTAGGTTAAGATGATTAACTGTTAAATTTTAGAGCGTTTTATGTTAACGGATGAACTTTATATACCGAAATATAGTTACACACTGGTTATAATAGGTATTTCTAGCTACTAATTTTTCTTTTAGTTATAATTATTATACAGACACAAACGAGGAACATAAAAATACCTATTTTTTCATAAAAAAAAGGTATTTTCGTCAAAAAAAAAATGTTGCTATTACCACTATCGTGTTATAAATTATTTTGGTCTACATATAAAAGTAAAACTAATATTTTTGTAACACGATAATCCTGTTGATTGTAATAAATGATTTGAACTCAACAATGATAACTCTTACTTTTTGGAATAAAAAGGATTGCTACCCTAAACTTCTTAATTTTGATAGAAAATTGATAGTTACAGAGCATATAGTTATAATTCTTCTGGATTTATCGTGTCTCGATTGAAAAAACGATTTTGCTGGCTTCTTCGGAATCAAGTGCGAAACTGATTTGATTCCGTTTGTGCGCGCCTTTTACATTAGCGGACCGGGGTGGGGGGTGTGGGACTTTATGGATAGCCTGTTCCTAGATTAGTGAAAAATAAAGACCAGTCTCATGATTACTGTTTTTGGGATGTTTAGGTATTTCGATGGTCTCTCGAATTTTTTTAGGATACGAAAAGTTGCAATGATCGTTGATTGATCAAAGAGAATTTTGTAACCTGGTGTTCTGTAAGAGCTAAAGTGGAAATGTCACTAAGACATACTGCTCTTTGATGTTCTTTATCTCTAGAACACACTTTTCAGGTCATTTCGCTAATATAGGTTTTACCACAACTTAATCGGATACTGTAAACTTCTTGATTTTCAGGAACAGATTGTGACGGAGATATTGTGAGAGTTTAAGGTACGTCGAGAATAGTGTTCTTATTTAATGTTTCGGTAAAATTTTCAAAATACGATCTGTGGCATTTTTAAAGTATAGAAGGAATCCCACTTTCCGTCCTCAAAAACCTTTTGTATCTCGGTATTGGACGTTGCTTGATTAAAGAGCGGTAGAAAGGTGTTCTAGTTGGAGAAATTAGGAGAGACCTGTTCATCTTAAATCAAAATTCTGGAAACGTTAGATTGATAACACTTTTATGATTTGATCACAAAGTCAAGAATCTCTTTAAAGTTTTCTCAATCATCTCAAGCTGGCAGAAAGATTGGCGAAACTTTTTCAATCGGTATAGAGGAAATCCAAAAGAATTATACCTTTAATTTAATCTGCTACACAGGACAAGATTTTGTTTTGTGTGCCTATATTAAAAATTTAATGTCTAAATAATAAACAAAATTTTACCTTGTCCTTCTAGTCTTCCCCACAACACCTGCATCATGTTTTATTTAGCCAATTTACTAGCAGCCTACATAATATTAGGACAAAATATCTTTGCAATACCGAAAAATGGTCTGAAACAACGGCAGTCGTTGGAACACCTGTAACATAAAAATAACAAGTTATGTTTACGACGGATTATTCAATTAGTATATGTTGGCTGAACAGTTCTGTTTCTCGGACTTTATATTGGACTTTGTTTTAACGGAAAATCTTTTAGTTTAATGAATGTACGGGGTATTATAAAGATAGTTTAATATATTGTAATTCCTGCGATTAAACGGTCACATACTTTTATTTAAGGCACAATACGTGTTGTTTCTAACCTTATTATTCTACATCGTAAAATGTTCATTTCTGTTTTTTTTAGGAAGCTTACGATTTGCACCATTTCTAAAAATTCTGTCGCACGTAACTCGGAAAATGAACTTTTTAATTTTTCTAGCTTTTACCTTGCACCGATATTATTCTAGCGCTTTAATATGATCGCCTATATAAACTTAGAACTTCTTCCGTAACTTCTTTAGCAGGCATGGCACTTTTAAAATCACGAGAACTCGATTCGATCGGATCAGTTGACTTTCAACAGCCCAAACCAAAGTGAAAATTGAATCAGAGACTAAATCAAGGACCAACTCAGGGACAGACCAAGGATAAGACCAGGGATCAGACCAAGGATTAAACCAGAGATCAGACAGAGGACCAATCTAAAGAAAAGACTTTTCCCGAATTTTGGGTTCCAATTAAAACCAATTCCGTCTGCTGTCTAAAGTCTAAATTTCCACTGACTTGTTAGTGTGACCGTGTACAGTCGTTATTTGCTCTTACACTTTATTTATATACATTCCAACTTGAGTAATGTTAAGCACGTGCCTGATTATACAGCTGTTTCTGGCTTCGTTTTGAAACATTTCCTCTCCTGCTTTCTCCTCTTGCTTGTAACTTGTCAGTTACTGATGTGCTCATTGGCGACTTGTTTATCTACCCCATTATAACAAGTTTTTCGTGCTCAGAGTACATTTTATCACGCGAATATGAAATGTAGCACTCGAGGTGTAACCGTTGGATAACCTGCGTCGACTGAAAGTCAGCCGCCGATAGAAAACCAGTAATTTACTCAGCCTATTTTTTATTTTCCTTGCTAAAGAAATGTATTGTTTTCGTGAAAAAATCGTACTCTGATATTTTTGCTTTTTTTCACGGTCTAGGATTTTTAGATCACGAAATATCTAGTTTGTTATTTTCGATAGCTTGTCTCTCAGTCTACTGGCATGGTAACTCGCGAAGAGAGAGAGAGAGAGAGAGAGAGAGAGAGAGAGAAATAAGATGTCAATTTTACACTTGTTATACACAGAATACCTAACGAAGAGATGAAACCTATAGTTTTTGAGCGATATTGCTGTAGGCCATCGAGGTAAAAGGGGTGAGAGTCCATAAATTTGGTATGGTTTTAATAGTAATATTATAATTTTTCCTTATTTTTTATTGAGATAATAATAAATTTTAGACATAAACATTTATAATAAAACAAATAGAGGTGAAAAGGGTAGGGAAGAAGATTAGAGAGGTTGCTTCAAATATACTATATATATATATATATATATATATATATATATATATATATATATATATATATATATATATACTAGCTGGGCCCGCGGCTCCGCTCGTGTGAACTTGATTCACTACTATCGTCACTGCTTATTCCTTATGTTGCCCAACGTAATAAAATATCTCCCATTATTTCCCCTTATCTCCCAATATTTCTCCTTATCTCTCATTATCTCTACATAATTTTCATTATCTAGGCTTATCTCTGCTCATCTCCCATTATTTCTCCTTATCTCCCATTATCTCATCTTATTTCCCATTATCTAGGCTTATCTCGACTTATCTCGCAATATTTCTCTTTATCTCCCATTATTTCGCCTTATCTACCATTATCTCACCATAACTCCCATTATCTAGACTTATCTCTGCTTATCTCCCATTATTTATACTTATCTCCCATTATCTCACCTTATCTCCCATTATCTCACCTTATCTCCCATTATCGAGGCATATCTCGACTTATCTCCCATTATTTCTCCTTATGTCCCATTATCTCACCTTATCTCCCATTATCTATGCTTATATCGAATTATATAGAACATATGTATAAATTTATAAAAACACGTAAATCGGATAAGTGGTTCTCGAGTGATAAGCGCACTAACGGACAGACAGACAGACAGAGAGACGTTGCATTTTATATATATTATAGATATCCTTTGCTACATGATATTGTTCCATATTTAGTGGTTTAGGCAGTATATTGCAAGAGAACGCGCTAGGGACAAACTTCTTTCCGATTTGATTCACTATTATCGTCACTGCTTATTCCTCATGTTACCTAACATAATAAAATATAGTCTATAACCTGGCCAGAGAATATATGTATGTTTTAAAAAAAAAGCACGTAAATCGGATAAGTGGTTCTCCAGTGATAAGCGCACTAACGGACGGACAGACAGACAGACAGACAGATGGACAGAGAGACGTTGTATTTTATATATATTATAGATATAGATTATTATTATTATATAACCTGGCCAAAGAATATATGTAAGAATTTAAAAAGACACGTAAATCGGATAAGTTGTTCTCGCGTGATAAACGCACTAATGGACAGATAGACAGACAGAGAGACATTGCATTTTATATATTATATATTATAGATATTCTCTGCTCCATAATATTGTTCCATATTTAATGGTTTAGAATAAGTATTGCAAGAGAACGCGCTGGCGGCAAACTTTTTTCGGACTTCATTCACTATTATCGTCACTGCTCATTCCTTATGCTACCTATCGTAATAAAATATAGCCTATAACCTGGCCGGAGAACATATATATGTTTTTTAAAAAAAAAGTACGAAAATCGAATAGGTGGTTCTCCAGTGATAAGCGTACTAACGGACAGACAGACAGAAATACGTTGCATTATATATATTATTGATGTAATAAAATATATATCTATAACCTGGTCAGAGAACACATGTATGAATTTAAAAAAATCACGTAAATCGGATAAGTGGTTCTCGATGGATAAGCGGACTAACGGACAGACAGAGAGACGTTGCATTTTATATGTATTATAGATATAGATTATTATTATTATTATTATTATTATATAACCTGGCCAAAGAATATATGCATGAATTTAAAAAAAAGACAGGTAAATTGGATAAGTGGTTCTCGCGTGATAAACCCACTAATGTACAGACAGACAGACAGAGAGACATTGCATTTTATATATATTATAGATTATAGACATTCTCTGCTACATAATGTTGTTCCATATTTAATGGTTTAGGCTGTGTATTGCAAAGGAATGCGGTAGCGGCAAACTTTTTTCCGACTTCGTTCATTATTTTACGTCACTGCTCATTCCTTATGCTACCTATCGTAATAAAATATAGCCTATAACCTGGCCAGAGAACATATGTATGTTTTAAAAAAAAAAGTACGTAAATCGGATAAGTGGTTCTCCAGTGATAAGCGCACTAACGGACAGACAGACAGACGTTGCATTTTATATATATTATAGATACATATATACATATATATATATATATATATATATATATATATATATATATATATATATATATATTTATTTATATATATATATATATATATATATATATATATATATATATATATTTATATATATATATATATATATATATATATATATATATATATATATATATATATATATATATATATATATAACTATATATATATATATATATATATATATATATATATATATATATATATATATATATATAAATATATATATATATATATATATATATATATATATATATATATATATATATATATATATATACAACTATATATATATATATATATATATATATATATATATATATATATATACAACTATATATATATATATATATATATATATATATATATATATATATATATATATAAACTATATACATATATATATATATATATATATATATATATATATATATATATATATATGTATATATATATATATATATATATATATATATATATATATATATATATATATATATATATATATATATATATATATATATATAGTTAAGATAGAGATGGTTAAAATAGCACGAGATAAATCACCATCGGGTAGGAGAAAGATGGAACGACAATCTCGCCACAACCTAAAGAAAGGCACAGGTGAGAAGGATGGAAACTGCAAATGTGTCTAAAATAGAGTGGCTAGCGGAAGAAGAGTATTTATAGTAAAATTCATAAGGTTTTGAAGACCCCGCTTCTTTAATTTCATCTATATTTTACTATTATTTACAGGGTGAGAGGGGTAGCTTCGTATATATCATGTCATATGTTCTTTTCAAGGTTTTTGGAGTCGAGAAATCAGAAAACTAGGATATTTTTCATTCCTTTCAATTTTATGAGAGGAATGGGGTAGAATGTGGGTGTCGTGAAATATTGTAAGTTTAAAAAGTTTTATGACAAGTCTTCCAGGTTTTTCGTTGGATAATGTACAAATTTTATAAGAGGCATAAGAGATGGGAAAGGAAATTAGAGGGACCACTTATGTTTTCTAGTGGTTTTTGACTCAATGAATCAAAATAATATTTTTTCATCATTTTCAACCTTAGCAGTAGAATAGGCTGAAAGGAATGAAGGAGTATCATCAAATATTATATAGTTTCAATGATGTTATGAAAACTTTTCCTCCGTTACGTTTCTTCAGGTTTGAAGGTTCCCAGATCTAGAAAAAAAAGATTCCAATTTCCGTCGGTGTCTCTATCTAAGTCTCAATCTGTCGGTCTATTGACACGATAACTTTGGAATGAAATGATGATATTTGAAATAACGAAACTGAGCGATATTGCTTCAGGAAAAGAGTGAAAATGGTGCTTGTCGATATGTTTTGTAATTTTTCTAGTTTTATTAGATTTTTTCTGGTTTCTTCTTGAGATAATAAGCAAATTTTTTGTACAATTATTTATAGCAAATTTTAACGGACCTAAAAGGATGGAGGAGGAGGTTAGCATATTTGCTTCATATATTTCCTGCTATAAATCAATTTCATGGTTCTTTGGAGAGTATTACAGCAGAGGTTGGATATATGTCGTAGTATTTATACATTTCAGGATTTTTGGTATCGAGAAATCTGAAAACTTTCCATTTTTAATTTTTTGTGCTGAAATCTGTAAAGAGGTAATGCAGGTGGTAGAGAGGTGGATTGGTACATATCGGTTACATGTTATTTTCAGGGTTTTTACAGTCGAAAAATCTAAATATTATTACTATTTTATTATTTTTAATTATATATGGTTAAAGATATAGGAATTAAGAGGCGAGGGAAGAGGTATGAGGGATTGCGTTATATAAATCTGGTTGTACCTCCTTTTCAGGGTCGGAGAATATAGAAATTATGTCAATTATCATTTTTTACAATTTTAACGGAAATAATCAAAAGACTTCAGCTGCAAATATCTTTAAACCTTTCCTTGATTTTATATATATTTATATATAAATATATATATATATATATATATATATATATATATATATATATATATATATATATATATATATATATATATTATTTTGGGATTAATATTTATCTCAAAAATATCAACTGGTAGTTCCTGGATTAAGTTACTATTTATATTGGTAGTTAAATTCAGTACTTAATGTGTGCACAGCGTAAATCACTACAGCATACAGTCAGTCCAAAAAGTCTCCATACACTACCTGCTTTCTACACTATTTTTCTATTATGTTTAACTAATTAATTGGAACTCTGAGAAAACATGTTTGAATTACTTAACCAATGGGGACTAGTATTAAAAACAACTACCGAACATCTTATATACTTTTAACTATAATAGAAACATTCGATTGTAGGGGGGCCTATGTCCAGTAATGGACAAATGAAGGCTGAAGAAGAAGAAGAACAAAAAAATTTTTAATGGCTTATTTTTTGTCACCCACAAGCTTCTCATTACTTTTTTAAAAACGCTTAAAACATTCATACACTTGAGTAAAATATATGTATTCACTACCGTTGTTTTTGAATCTTTCTATGCATCTATGTAGTTTAGCGCAAAAGTTATTTGTAGCTCTTTGTTCGATACTCATTTTATGACTTCTCGTCTAAGTACACTCTGACTCTTACTACTCTAACTTGACGACCCCTAGAATGAACAGCTGACACAACACTAATGAAAGTTGTTTCTCCCGGCAAGAAAATAATAACAAACCTGACGTTATTATTTTCTTCTCTTTTCGAAAAGTTCGATTCGCTTTGGAGAGTGGGTGTATATAAAGTTTCTCCTTAGTATACAGTTTTATTATTCTCTCATATGTAAACACCTTGCTTTTATTTTTGAAACGTTGTTTATATTTAGAACACATTTTAAAAGATTTTTTCATGTTTCAGAAAAACGTAAAACTGAAATTATTTATTTTTGATATTCATTAAAACCACCTCTTTAAAACCGCAAAAACAGTTTTTATTCTCCTGGATAAAATGCTGGATTCTCCCAGAATTTAGCCGAATAGCTATTTGGATTTTGTTAAAGGTTATAATAAGTATTATTAACCTTTTTTATTCAGTATTTCCCTTACAAATATAAGTTAAGTCAATAAAATTTTTAAGGTTATTTATAAGCACATCTTGCTACATACTATTTTAGCTAAAACTCGAAAGAATGAAGAAATAACATAATTTTCAGATTTCTCGACTCCAAATACCTTAAACAGAACGTATAATTCGACATAACCTCTTCTAGCCCTTTAAACCTTTGTATGTTTAATTATAAATAATATTGCTTAGAGTTTGGTCATTACCCAAAACAAAAACTAAGAAAAATACCCAGAACGTTGTTAAAGCTACACACAAACTCGCTCAACTGTAGCTTCTATGCTTCGAGTATCATATGTGTCCTAAATTTCAAACCTACAGCATACAGTCAGTCGAAAAAGTCTCCATACACTACCTGCTTTCTACACTATTTTTCTATTATGTTTAACTAATTAATTGGAACTCTGAGAAAACATGTTTGAATTACTTAACCAATGGGGACTAGTATTAAAAACAACTACCGAACATTTTATTTAGAGGTTATTGTTATAAAAATGTAAAAAATATTAATGTCAAAAAAGTCTCCAGACACTAAACAATTACCAATAATAGTTTGACGGAGTTTAACGGAAAATAACAACTTCGTTTAAACTAATTTTAGTGAGACCGCTGTTGGCCTTGATAATCTCCTGTAACCTTTTTGTCATGCTTGCAATCAGCTTTCTAGTAACTTCTGCTGGCATGTGCTCCCATTCGTTCAATATTCTGTTTTTTACTTCTTCTCTATTTGAAACATTATATTTGCGAACGCACCGTTTTAGTTTCTCCCATAAATTCTCGACGGGGTTAAAATTGGGTGTGTATGAAGCTGCTGTCGCACATTATAGCTCATCCATCCTCGCACCAAGTTTGTGGTATGTTTCGGATCATTGTCCTGTTTAAAACTGTATCTTTTTCGGGTGCTAATTTTTGGACACTTTCTCTTAAATCTCTCAGAATATTCAGATAAACATGCTAATTCATGGTACCATTAATAAAATGTAAATTTTATTAATGGTACCATTTTTCGAAAATAGTTCCCGTACTTCTTCTTTTAATTTTGGTGCACTTTTCTTGGGATCTATAATTATTTGTCTAACAATACTGGCCTCTTCACATGGAGTCAGTTTCTTGGGACGACGGGAGCCTGGTCGAATTTTATAGGAACCCGTTGATTTATACTGGTTTACAATGTACTAAACAGTAGCGTGCAATTTTCCCTATATTTCTGTACGATTTTCCATCTTTCCACAAATCAATTATGATCCTTCGAACTTTAAATGAAATTTCACAATTTCTCTAGCTCATTTTTAATACTACTTTGAAAACTCACAGCAAAATTACTAGCAACAAGTGACAGATTATAAAATATGGCCGAAAATTATTTACTTGTTTTCAGTTTAGCGAGCAATAGATAGCTTGATAAAATGCGGCTGATTATAACGTGTTTTTTTCAATGCAGTTCTTGAGTGTATGGAAACTTTTTGACATTAGTTTTGTTTACATTTTTATTACAACGATGTAACTTCCAAATAAAATATTCCATAGTCGTTTTTACTACTAATCCTCGTTGGTTAAGTTTCAAATATTAATGTAAAGATATTTTCTCATAGTTCTAATTAATTAGATAAAGATAACAGAAAAATAGTAATGAAAGCTGGTGGTGTATGGAGACTTTTTGGACTGACTGTATACCGTTTGAGAATTATCGTGCTAACAAATAGACAGCTAGACTACCAGACAGACAAACCGACGAAATCGGAGATCATGTGTTGCGTTATCTAGAAATCCTAAAACGTGAAGAAATCTAAAAGTCTTGGAAGGTGAATTTTGGATTAATACAATATTTTCCCCAGCAAGGCATAAAATGGATAAAATTATGTTATTTCTTTCAAGTGCTCCCAGTCAATATCTCTCCGGGTTTAAATATTGCCGATCTAAGCTCAAAGCAAACTGCCTCTAGACCACTTATTCTCTGTATCATATAAAAGCAATCCTGCCTTCCTTATTTTACAGACAATTTCTTTTACGAGCTTACCATAACAAAGCGGCCCTGATTTACGATTGCCTGGATGTTATTATGTAGAGAAAATTCGGCAATTTATTAGATTATAAATCATAAAATATTTAATTTGAGAAATATTTACCTTTCGGTTTTCATTGGTCAAGATGTTACTTTTGTAGTGATTGTGTGTTGTAATGGTTTGTCGAAGTGGTGGCGAAAGCTGAAATCGTTCACATAAACGGGAGAAATATGCATTTCACTCATTTGGAAAGTAGGTCTGAGATCAGGAACATCTTTGGTTTTACTTAGTGTTTTCGGTTAAGTTTTCTTTATCTTCATCTTCGGTATAAAATTTTTTAAAAATACAAATGGAGTAGACTGCCTGAAATATATTTAGGTTGTTGTTTCGAATTTATGCTTGACGGATGTTATGCCTTCTCTTTCTGTTAAGAATACGGAGAAACGGACAATTCTGTCTATTTTTAGACAATTTCATGTAGCATTTGATAACAACAAATTGATAAAAGAGAACATTTTGGTTCAGTATAATTAAAGAAATACCTTTATAGCAGCGTGTAAGCAAACACAGTTAAGTGCAACCATGACAATATTTACCTATACAGTTGTACAGGATGAGTCAACGATAGAGTAAAGTTCATTAACTCATTTGTTTCGGGAATGACGAAAAAATGTTAAATACAATAGTTTTAGGGAATGTTAAGGTGCACTGTTTAAAATTATTTTTCAGTATACAGGGTACGTCAAAAAAGTGTAACCGATATAACATATGTTTTTTTAAATAGAACATCCTATTTTCTAATTTATTTTTAAATTCTAAGTAAAATTTTATAACTTTTTTATTAATAATGTTATATACCTAAACCTAGTAGTTTTTCTACTATTTCAATTTCTTTGAAAAAATACTAGTTTTCAATTTTGTAAAAAATTGCCAATAGCGCCATTGTTTCTGAATGTGGAATACTCATAATTGGTACGAGCGTTCCATAGAGATGAAAAAAAAAGATATAGGTAAAGAAATTTGAGTTAGATGCTACAGGGTGTTCAAAATAAATTTATGCATTTCGACTATATTAAATTGAAAAATCTCAAATTTTTTAAATAGCATACCCTGTATATTATTATTTTTTCTGATAGATTTTACAAAACCCCCAACTTTTATTAAGTATATCATATACCTATTTCTAATAGTTTTCGATTTATTTTGAATTTTTCAATTTTTACTCTTGTTTTTAATACACTTACGCTATAACATTATAGTTGCCAAGACAAAACAAAAATGTAGCCATTGTCAAATTTTGACATGTCTATTAAGCAAGTAAAAATAGTTTAATTTGTTGTAGTAAGTGACGTATAAAGGTAATAGTTATGGATTTTCCTAAAAATGAATTAATTAATATGGTTTATATACTGGACGAGGCTTATGCCCTTTAAGTGGTTCGCGAAAAAAATATGGACCAATAATTTGAAAATTTAATGTTCCACACCATACATTAACGACCAATCGTTTTGGTGCATGTTATGGCTTCTAAATATATAGATATATATCTAAATTTTTTGCAAAACGAATTACCCCAGCTTCTTGAAGAAGTGGATAACTTTGAAAGGGAACAAATGGGGATTCAACAAGATAGATATTCATTACCACCGGAAAGATCGGGAATTTTTAAACGATCGTTACCCACGAAAATGGATCGGTAGGGATGGATTCATTCAGTGGCCCCCTCGAACATGTGACTTAGCACCTTTAGACTTCTCTTTGTGGGGCTACATCAAAGATCGTGTGATACGGGATGCGTGCAGGACAATAACGCCATTCATGTTAAGGAAAGTGAAGGAAAATATAGCAAAACGACTAAACATGTGTATTCAAGTAGACGGGCTTATTTTTGAACATCTGTTACGTCATAATAATTAGCCATTAGATAAGTTAAACTACACTAAAATTATTATTAACTATTTGTTTTGTTTTCACAATAGCGTAAGTGTATTAAAAACAAGAGTAAAAATTGAAAAATTCAAAATAAATCGAAAACTATTAGAAATAGGTATATGACATACTTAATAAAAGTTGGAGGGTTTTGTAAAATCTATCAGAAAAAAATAATAATATACGGTATGTGTCATTTAAAAAATGAGATTTTTCAATTTAAAATAGTCGAAATGTGTACATTTATTTTGAACACCCTGTAGCATCTAACTCAAATTTCTTTACATATATCTTTTTTTCACCTCTATAGAACGCTCGTACCAATTATGAGTATTCCACCTTCAGAAACAATGGCGCTACTGGCAATTTTTTACAAAACTGGAAACTAGTATTTTTTTTAGGTTTTTAGGTTTAGGTATATAACATTATTAATAAAAAAGTTAAAGAATTTTAGGCAGAATTTAAAAATAAATTAGAAGATAGGATATTGGCCATACTTTTTTGAAGTACCCTGTATACTCAAAAATAATTTTAAACTGTGCACCTTAACTTTCCCTAAAACTATTGTATTTAACATTTTTTCGTCATTCCCAAAACTAATGAGATAATGAACTTTACTCTATCGTTGACTCAAGCTGTACTAATATTTTAAGAAATAGTGAGCTGAAAGGGTTAAAATATGAAAAAAATGCACTAAAATAGAAGCAAAGTAGCCTTGCTGTCAAAATTTGGCTGAGAAAACTGGTTTGCATTATTTTGGCGATTTCCAAACTGTACCCAAAAATTTCCAAAAATCATGAAAATTTTACGGCATTTGCCCCTACTAATAGAGTTGTTTTTTAAGTTATTGCAGTCGGTTGAGCCTAGCAGTTTTTTATACTAAACTTCATCGAGTCAAAAATATAGAGCTTCGGTAATGGTCATAAATCATTATTAGAACTATCTAATAGAAAAAAGAGAATACGACGCGACAAATCCTGTGGCCCCGACCTACACAAGCTGTCTCGCGGTGTGGTCCGGAAATAATGAACACGCCTCACGTCCATTCGGTTAGTGACCATAGACCAAATTTATCTGTACACCCTCTGCGTCTTTACTGCTAGCGAATCAGCCGAGGCACAGCAAGCCGGTATCTTCTTAAAGCTCTTTAGGAATGTGTTCTTAATTCATCCTAAAACTCCGATGACTAGAACCACCATTGTTCCTGAATGTCGATGGAATAAAGCGCGAAGTTCGTCGTTTAAATCTTTGTACATAGGATGTTCTTCTTTCTCTTCGATTGCCAGATTTGTTTTTGCAGGTGCCCAGACCTAAATTACGTAAATTTTTCTTTGCTGTTTTATCGAGAGGTACTATATCCGGTTTGTTAGTTTGCCTTGTGGTCGAAAAGGAAAAATTGCAGTAAATGCAGTATCTGTCATTTTCTACAACCAACTCGATCTCTCCTGGAAGATACGGCATTCTGGGAACGTCTTCGATACCGTACGAATGTCTAAGCTGGTAATATAAGACACGCACCCCTGCATTATGACGATGGATGTAAGATGATAAAGCGTGAACAGGACACGCTGAAAGCGATGCCCGCTCTATACTTAGTGTAGATTAGTTCGGTAAATCGACTACGTTACAATAGGTAATTATTACACCATCCGGAAAAGCTAGTAAAAATCCCTAGGTCTCTGACTTAAGACTTGCTGACTGTAGAAAACTTAATGTTAGTTTTTTCGACAGTCTATGTTGGGGTTTTTTTGTGTGCTTTCTATAAAATTGTTATTGTTCTGCTGTCTTAATGACTGTCTTACCATAAGTCCTAAATCCAGAATGTTAACATTCATTTCGTTGTTCGAAAGGCTTCCACTTCTCTCTGTTCATTTTAGGAGAGAATCGGTACTCTTTGCTACCTTGCACGCTTTTATACAGACACTTTAAGCTCAAAAGTCCTCTTCCACCTTGATGACCTGAAAGATATATTCAAGTGACAGAGGATTGAGGATCACGACTTCCATTCATGTGCATGATTTTTTGTGTACTAACATCCACATCTCGCAGTCCTCCTTTCATCTATCTGACGACTCCATAGAAAGGTACCGGTACAGAGAACAGATTTAGTTTCCTAGAGCGGCATTAGACGTTTTATGCAGTTAATCAAAGAAGGTGCCACTTTTAGCTTTCCTATTAGGTGAAAGATCAGTTCGTGAGATGTTTTATCGAACTCTCTATAGTCAATCCACGCCATGGACAAATTTCTTTTGTATTATTTTTTTTTTATGGGTCTAGCTCACGTGCTGCAGGGAAGTCCCTAAAGCGCTCCAGGAGCGGCACGAGTGTGGAAAAAGCGATTCACGTTGTTCTTGAACCGCTGCAAATTGTACTCGGTGGGAAACACAGCGCTGGGCAAAGTATTCCAAAGGGATGACGTTCTCCATATAAAAGATTGCTTGAAAAGCGTTGTACGCGGAGTAACAAGCTGAACCTCATACGGATGCGAAGCACCAGCGCGACGTGTATTTCTAACATGCACCGCTTTGGGAGGAATTAAGCGGGCTACATCCTTCGAATACTTTCCATGAAAATACTTGTAGAACAGACTCAAGTCGCCAACCGTTCTTCGATGTTCCAGCGAATCAAGGCCGCCGGTCAATTTTGGGTCCACAATCAGACGGACCGCTCTTCTCTGAACAGAATCCAACAAATGCAGTGTATGTTGTGGGAGCGGAGCCCCAAACGTGGGAGCAGTATTCCATAGTTGGTCGAATTTGGGCTTTTTAAAGAATTAACAGTTGCTGTGGGGTGTAAAGCTTTCTGGTTCTAAATAATATTCCCAACTTTTGAGAAGCTCTCCTTGCTATGCCTGCATTATACAATATCCTGGGTGATAAATCTGTCAATCACAAGGTTTCTTGGAACCTACAGATCCTTTTCTTCCCCTTCGCTGCTCCCTGATAACTTGAAAAACCGCTTTAATAGTGCTAAGTAATCTGTTGTAGATAATGTGAATTAATATTTTATAACAAGAGTTTAAACCTGTTACCGATGTATTGTTTTAAGGTTGGTAAAGTCGTCCTTTTTCGGAATAAATACCATTCTTCTCTCTACAAACAACTTAGGAATTGGTCGTCTCTCATTTAACCAGGTATTAAATTTTTTTGGGCGAGATGTTCGTCGGTGCTAGAGAATTTCTTCCATCAAAAATTGTTGATATTATTATTACTATTATTATCATATGTGAAATCAAACTTAGATGCATTGGGAGCCAACCCCGATAAAAACTATCGATGGCCTGTTGAGGGTGCCTATCTGAAATGGCACTGTATGAAGCGGGGGCCAAATAAATATTGTGACGGCATATCGCAAAGATATTCATATGTAGTAGACTAACACTCGACGTGGTTTTTTTACAAAACAGAAGTGTAGAAAAAGAGTGTAAAACGTTGAAATGAGGGTACCGATTAAGTGGTTCGGATTTAACGGAATTGTGGCTCAATCATTACTCTTCCTTTGTTTTTAATATATTGCTATAATTGGGTATTAACAATATTCTCTTTGCCTTATATGCATGAGTATGTACTGTGCTAAATTTTCCTCGGGCATAATATGATAAAATTAAGTTCACATTTCATTAACCACGTGTGCAAATGGGCCCATTACGTATATTTAGTATCAGTAACGTATGTACCAACAGAATTAGATCATTATCACAACAATGTCCTATTAAGAGACATTGTTTACCAGGATGATAATAGTTATAATTTGGTATAATTACACAATAATTACCAATACTGTAGTGTAGTGGTAATTTAAAAAAGTTAATTAGTGAGTTGTCTTGCAGAAATCCGTACCAGTGATTAGTAGTTATAATTAAGTTCATGCAAATTTCTTTTCAAGTCTACTAAGCGGTACACATTTATTTGGTTTCACCTTGTTACTAGTCTTTAAATAAATAACTTGTCGATTTCCTCAAAACTGGAGCTATTGCTGACGTTTTATACGCTTGGTCACGTGACTTTTAAAAAAAGAAATTCTGGTGAAAAGCGTGTAGTAAGTTAAAATTTATTTTAAGCTGAAGAACAATTACAGACTGACAATACTGACAATTATTCCTTAGTAAAAATACACAAAATTGTCAGACAGCACACGACCAATCATCTAACATGCTCCCAAACTTGGTTGACTGCTTCGAATGCTAACGAATCTGCCAAATTTAAAAGGTTCCTATTAAAACTAATAAATAAATAAATTCCCTTTGGAAAGTTGCGTGAACATAGTATAAAGTAACTTCTTGTGTAGAACCGGGTTGTAATTTAGTCTACTGTTTCTCATTGATCCATCGTATTTGACAGGAATCGATTTTTTGGATGACATGGTTAGCCTATATGTATAAAATACGTTTGAATGTGACAAGAATGTAAACGTTAGTTATGTTAGAAGTTGTGGCATAGCAAAGACGGAGAGCAGGGGAATATATGCCTCCCACTCCTGTCGATGTAGAAAATAGTATCCTCTTAACAACTAAACTTATTTTTATTGTTTGCTTGTGAAATTGTTGTGTAAATTGGGGTTAAGTTTATAGAGTTTCTCTGTATAAACGGGTTCTTGTTTATGAAAAATCCTCCTTCCCTCTGTTAAATTTGGTGTAAATTTTAAAAGCCCACTTTAGAAAAAACTATCGATCATAGATTTTTAGTTTATTGTATTGGAAAGCTTGTAGAATTTAACTGTAAATTATTTTTTTTTATTTATCAAGAAGCTTCGCCCTTCAATTGTCGATTGACTCCTCTATAAGTGGCTCTCCATTTAGTGTTTTCTCTTTTTTCTTAAAGAAGTTCTCTCTGCATCCATGTGCTCCCCTCTTTTTGAAGCTGGCTACGCTACTGGTTAAAGGGGTCAGAGCCAGAAAAGAGGAAGTCAAAAACAGTTAATATTACGGAAATATCCAAGAAAACAAAAGAAAAAGTCTGCAGCCAGAGGGATAGCTGACGAAAAAGAAGTCCAAAGCCAAAATGGGTAGATGAGGTTAACAACAACCTTAGGGATAAAAGAATAATAAGTTTAGAATTGAGTTTTGCTAGGATCAGTCTGAAAATTGTCCCAAAGTGTAGTGTGTCCTAAGGACAGTAAAGAAAAAAAGAAGACAAAAAAAAATGAATTGCAGTTATTTCGCAGAGTAATTTAGTAGACAATGAACATAGACTTTTGTATGAATTTGATGATTTTCTTATGGTAATTGCGAAAGTATAATAAATAGTAAAAGCTAAATGTCAGCTTTAAATTTATCCTATTTATCACATAGTTATCCTATGATTTTGCTACATACCTTTTGAACTTGATCCCAATAAAAGCACTGATGCAGGTTGCGGTGTATCAGGCTTAACCTCCATTTCTAAACTGTTGGCCCGATATAACCTAAAAAGGGAAGCTTCACATCTTAACCGCAGCGCTCCCCAACTTCCACCGACTCCTGTCAGTTCTAACCGAGCAGTTTTTTGTTCTAATTGATCTTCGGTCGATGTGGTCCATTCTGAAGTGTAACCGGGAACCTAAAAAAAAGAAAAATGTGTTAGATAATGATTCGTAGCTATTTATGTAACAGTACATAAAAGAAATGTTTTATTACATGGGTGCAATACAAAATATACCAAGGTCGTTTTAAAAGTTCTGGGCCTAACAAATAAAAAGCAAGATTAAAGAGATTTTTTTTACATATTCACCTTGCAAATTCATATATTTAAAAATAAAAATAAAATTAATAGAGTTTGACGTCGGTTCTAACATCTTAATAGTTACACTTTTGAAATAAAATACAGTACAATTGTTTCAGTGAATTTATTCAGATCACTCAGACACGTGTTTCGGTCTCGAGACCATTTTTGAAAGAGTTTACAATAAGACTAAACTTAAGTTCTAAAAGATATTCGGTTCCTTTCCAGACCCCGAACCCAAAAACGTTACTAGTAACGAACCTTACAGCCCCTGTTATGTATGGCATGCCGAAACTTCACAAAGAAAACATACCAGTAAGACAAGTTGTATCGTATATAAATTCCGTCTTACCAACTATGTAAGCAACTCACTGCCGATCTACCTAACACCATAAGCAACGTTTACCTTATTCAGTCAAAAATTCGTTGGAATTAGTCAGAAAAGTAAACACGATCACTTTACCCACGAACTATAAGTTTATCTCATTTAATGTAAAAAGCCTTTTCAAATCAATTCCCATAACAGAGGTAAAACTGATACTAAAATCCCTTATAAATAATGTGATTTGTCTAATCCTAACAAAGTTAATTTAATTAAAATTCTAGATATCTATCTAGAACAAAATTACTTTAAATTTAACAGTAAAACATATAAACTAAACAGTGGCCTACCAATGGGAAGCCCTCTGAGCTTCCTAATTTTGAAAAAAACTTTTCTCAAATGAAAACTATAGAAATGTAACCAGACATATCCACTTTTGGGCAAGATATGGTGACGATTTTCTCCGTATTTGGAAAGGAACCGATAGACAATTGTCAGTTCCTATTAACTTTAAATAAAATCAATCATAACATCCAATTCACAATAGAAATTCAAGTAGACAAATCACTTTTTTAGAATTAAAAATTTCAAATGTAGAGAACAAAAAAGAATTTGATATTTTCCGTAAACCAACTATAACAGACTAAGTTGGGAATGGCACAATGATACTACTCAGTATATATCACCACTACACCAAACAATTTATTTTTGCACTCGACGCGCGTTTCGCTAACCATGTTAGCTTCATCAGGAGCGATGATTGACTCATGTTAGCTTCATCAGGAGCGATGATTGACTCAATCATCGCTCCTGATGAAGCTAACATGGTTAACGAAACGCGCGTCGAGCGCAAAAATAAATTGTTTGGTGTAGTGGTGATATATACTGTGTAGCAACTACAACAGACACCAATATATGTGCTAAGTTAAATTAATCCTGGCATATTAAAATGTCAACCTTCATACACAGATTAACTAACATCCCACAAAGTATGGACAATTATCTAAAAGAACTGAACATAATCAAAAGAATAGCCAAAAATAATAAACTGGAAAAAAACAAAAAGACATAAAAATATGCTTAAACAATTTTACGCACCAGACGTAAAACACGAAAGCAGAAAATGGTTTGCTATCAACTGCGTCGGTGGTACTAGTAACAAAATCAACATTATTACGGATAATAAGTTAGAAATAAACTGTATTAGTGTTAATAAAAACAATATAGCCCAGTATCTACGTAATAACAAAAAAATATCTAACAAATATGGAAAATCGGATATATATGAATTGTGATGACTGTGACGCTGTCTATGTGGGACAAACGTGACTGAGGCTACAACAAGGATTAAAAGAACACAGGCACACGAGAGGGTGAATATGCTATACAGTGCTCAAAGAGGGAAACATATGGATTATTTAGAAAAATAACGAACACCCAAACAGAATTTGGAAATACCCTCATATTAGATGCCGTGTTAAGATAGAGTACCTGTAATTAACCTAATTTTTATTATATATATATATATATATATATATATATATATATATATATATATATATATATATATATATATATATATATATTATTTATTTAAATTTAGTACTAATTATAACCATTCAAATGAAATATATTTTAGAACCTAGAATCATATTGTAAACCTCTACGAAAATAGTCGCGAGACCGAAAAACGTGTCAGGGTGATTTGAATAAATTCAGTGAAACAGTTATATAATATACATTAAAATATTACGTTTACACAAAAATAACTACCCTGATATATGACATAACGTAACACGTAGGTTGAAATGTTTTTGGTCTGACAAATAGATGTCGCCCTTTTCGAAAAATTCTATATAATTTTTAGGAAGCACCAACCTTCAAACGATACATGTCAAAATTTCATGACATTTCGACGATTAGTTTACAAGTTACAGTGGTTTTAGTGATGCTACTATTGATATTTTCAAAACAATGGAAAAAATCGAATTTCGTGTATTTTATTTCAAAAGTGTCCATATATTTAGTCTAATAGCTTTCCAACTTCTGAATACCAACATTATAATAAAATTTAGTCAATTTTGCAAAACAAGTGTTTTTTTAGGTTTAGAAACAAGAATGAATTGTTGGGAGCTAAATCTGGCGAATACGACGGATGTGAAAGTACTTCGTAGCGAAGATTATGTAGTTTTGCAGCAACCATCCGACACGTGTGTGACGGTGCATCGTGATGAAAAAGTACTTCATTTTTGCGAGAAGTGGATGTTTCGCCTAAATAGCACCCTACGAATCGTTCAGTAGTGAAGCATATTACTCCCCGATGTTGGTTCTACCTTTCTCCAAGTAGTCTATGAGCATGATACGATCAGAATCCCTACAAACCTTAGCCATGACTTTCCTTGCAAGTGGAACTCTAGCGTGTAATGAAGAATCCATGTTTCGTCTATTATTATGAAACGTCAAAGAAATGTACCGGGATTATGTTTAAATAAGTCTAAAAATTCTTGAGAAATGTTCACTAGAATGCGGTTTTGGTCGGTCGTTACCAAACGCGGCATCTATCGAGCGGAAAGCTCGCACACAGTTGCCTTCAGTCAGTGATCATTTAGTACGCTATTGCAAATTCTTGTCGCACTCTCGTCGGCCGTAGAAGTTTTCGGGCAGCCTGAACGTTTATCATCTTGAATTGATGTACGACCGTGTTCAAATTCAACAGCTCATATTTTAGTCGTCGAAAACGCAGGGAAAGAATCATTTAACGTGACATGTGACAACTCTTTTTGAATGTTCTTAGTAGTTAAACTTTTAAAACAAAGTATATTATAACAGGCCGCACTTCAATTTTATCATTTTTTTATAGAATGTTAAAACTCGTTTGTTTACAATATCGCTGAAAAAATACACCTAAATACACGTGACTGAAACTTCATAGTACACTATCTGGTATGTAACACCTAACAAATTTCTTAGTAATTTAGTCATCTTGGTGCCATATCTGTGTCAGGTCGAGAACTTTTGGAACGACCCTCGTATATAAAAAATTCTTTCTTTTTTTGCAAATTTTACGTATAACTAAGAATAATAATAAAAAGAAAAAAAAACATATTTCATAGTCTGTCATTTTATTATAACTATGAAATATAAGTTATGGGTTGAACTCAAAGAACTCACTTTTTAAAAACCTCACAAGTTCAAAAATACAACTTATATTTCTTAAAGCTTGAATGTTACAAATCGTTGCAAACACTGACTATAAAAGAGTACTGAAGTATCTGGAATTTGTAACATCGTAATTAATACAGCTGAGAAAAATAGTCTAAGTATTTTCTTTGTGTTCGGAATTTCATGTCGACAGTGGATATTGTGGGAACAGTTGGGGTGGTTTCCATTATCTTCTGTATATAGGGGCTCCATAATAACTCCCTATTTAGTGTCAGAATTTGGGGTTTATCTAGGAATTTTGAGGTTGGTCATCGGTTTGTTTTCTGATCTTGCCCTTGATTCTTGGGAAGTTTCTGAAAATCTTGTGTATAACATATTATTGTTGAGTTGAATTCCGGACCGCGAAGTGTACACATCGATATCGAACGCCCGGCAGTGGTCAACTCGTTCAACGAGCATTATTATGGTAGTGTATCGATATATTGAATTATTTAATTGTTTTGGTCGATTGCAAACGAGAGGGACTTGAAATAAAGCAGAGCGTAATGTTAGAATTAAGACAATAAGTTAAAAAACAAAAAGATTTTAAAAGTCTATGAGAATAATTCTGGGAAATTTTACGAAGCTAAAGAAGCGGTGAGAGATGACTTGATTGTTTTGCTTACTGTGTATACTGTGATAAGAGGTAAAAACAACAATTTTTGTATTTCTCCTCTTCTCTCGGGATTGAAAATAGAATATACGGGGAGCATACGAAAAGTTTTGATAACATAAGTTTCAACAGAAATAACAATGGATAACGATGATTATACATTAGGAGACTCGAAAAGGGGAAGAGTCGAGAAAAGAGAGGGGCCAATCGGAATATACAAGAGGAGTAAAACGCTGATAGAAACCCCACAGAAAGAGAAAAATGAAGGAGAAAATAAGATGGATAACTTAACAGAAATGATCAGAGAGTTAGATATAAAGGAAATGAAACAGGATCAGAAGAAATACCAACAAGAGGTGAAAGAACTAAGAAAGGAGAATGAAGTATTAAAAGAGGAAAATAAGACAATTAGAGAAAACATGAGAAATATGGATTCGAGGATGAGTGGGCTGGAAAAGGAAAACGTAAGGAATAATATTGTAATATCGGGAATGAGATTTAAAGCGAATAGTCCACCAGATCTGAAAATGGATGTAGAACATTTTATGAAAAGAAGTATGGACACAAGGGTACAGATTAGGGATGTAATAAAAATGAGAGACACTATATACAAGATAGAACTTGGAAACTCAGGAGATAAGGAAGTTGTGATGAAACAAACAGAGAAATTGGAGAGAGAGAGAGTTTACATAAACAACGATTTAACAAAGGATGAAAGGGAAATTCAAAAGAAATTGAAGCATATAGCAGAAAACCAGAGAAAGAATGGAAAGAGAGTGAAAATGGGATGTCAGAAAACCTTAATCGAGGGAAGGGAATATAAATGGGATACTGAGGAAGAAAAACTGAAGGAACAAACCAAGAACACTACGACTATCAAGCTAAAAAACTGAGAAAAAGGAAAGAGATAGGTAGATCGACTACGACCCTGGCAAAGACAAAGGATACGGAAGAGAAGACTAATCAAAGGAATATAAATAAGGTAATCAAAGAAATGGATAGGAAGAAAGAAATAGGAAATAATTACCGAGTTAGTAAATTGGGAACACGGAATTTTAGGGTTATAAACGGAAAAGAGATTAGATTGGGAACATGGAATGTTAGGGGCATAAACGGAAAAGAGGAGGAACTGACGGAAGAACTGGAAAAAATACAAATGCACTATGTAGTATCATAGAAACAAAAAGGAAAGGGAATGGACGCAAAAGATTACCTGATGGATATTGGATGTACTGGTCAGGAGTAAAAGAGGAGGAAAATGCAGGGGCAGGAGTGGCAATGGTGATCAAAAAAGAGAAGATGAGGAATGTAAAAGAGGAAAGGTTTGTAAATGAGAAAATATTCTCGATAGCAATAAAAGAAGATGGAGCGGATTGATTGTGTGCTATGGATCAAATGACAACGCAAGAATTGAGGAGAGGGACAAATTATTCAATGATTTACAAGAAGAGATAGACAATACAAACAATAAGATAATAATAATCGGAGATATGAACGGAACTCAATTCCACGGGCCTTACACCCCTAATGGAGTAGAAAGAGATAAGGATTAAGTAAGTAAATTATTACTGTAAATTTTAAAACATAAATAAATATTGTCCATCCATTAATTTTATTAATTAACACGGGATCGGTATCAATACAGTTTATTAATTGTTTATACACAAACCAGAGCGGTTTTTAATATATTTAATTCGTTCAGATTAATGTCATTTAAATTTAGGGGTTCGGATTTCTCTATATTGAGGGTTAACGACAGTGATTTCGGGAAATTTTTGGCATCTGATCTTTATATTTTGAAGAAGTTTTTAATTAATAGTTCACCAGTTTTGATTTCGCACTTTAATTGATCAACATCAAAAAAGTAAACAAGTACTTCATAACTACAGTAAAATACATTTGTAGAAATTTAAAACTACGAGTGAGTTCTAATTTATACACATAACTGGACACGGATAACCTGGTTCTTTTAGAAAATCAACTTAACGTTTATGAAACAAGCTCATACTTTTGATTTACTGCACTGTTTGGCTGATTATGGATTCATACTGGTCTCAGTGCCAAAACCACAAGGTTTCTCTCTCATATCGTTCTGCTGAGCTGAGGAGTGTTGTCTTATTAACCCTTTAAATGGCAATTAGTAAGGAAATTAGGACTGTGTACGGCGGTACCAAATATTATATATAACGAACACTTTAGTCATCATTTCAGTTGTTTTAATCTAAAAATAACCCCATTTGGTTACCTGTTCTTTATTTTGGTTCCTTCTGATTCGTGATCTGATAAAAAGCAGTGCATGAATCAGCTCAACTGGATTTCATTAAATGTCAGGTCACTTAGTTCAGTGGTGAATACCCTCCATCTTATCTATAATATATATAAAATGCAACGTCTCTCTGTCTGTCTGTCTGTCCGTTAGTGCGCTTATCACTGGAGAACCACTTATCCGATTTACGTACTTTTTTTTTAAACATAGATATGTTCTCTGGCCAGGTTATAGGCTATATTTTATTACGATAGGTAGCATAAGGAATGAGCAGTGACGATAATAGTAAATGAAGTCGGAAAAAAGTTTGCCGGTAGCGCGTTCCCTTGCTATACAGAGCCTAAACCATTAAATATGGAACAATATTATGTAGCAGAGAATACCTATAATCTATAATATATATAAAATTCAATGTCTCTGTCTGTCGGTCTGTCTATTAGTGCGTTTATCACGCGAGAACCACTTATCCAATTTACGTGTCTTTTTTTAAATTCATACATATATTCTTTAGCCAGGTTATATAATAATAATAATCTCTATCTATAATATATATAAAATGCAGCGTCTCTCTGTCTGTCTGTTTGTCTGTCTGTCCGTTAGTGCGCTTATCACTGGAGAACTACTTATCCAGTTTAGGTGCTGTTTTTTCAAACATACATATGTTCTCTGGCCAGGTTATCTATCTATAATATATATAAAAATGCAACGTCTCTCTGTCTGTCTGTCTCTCCGTTAGTACGTTACGTACTTTTTTTTTAAAACATACATGTTCTCTGGCCAGGTTATAGGATATATTTTATTGCGTTAGGTAACATAAAGAATAAGCAGTGACGATAAAAGTGAATCAAGTCGAAAAAAAGGCTACCGTTTGCGCGTTCTCTTGCAATATACTGCTTAAACCATTAAATATGGAACAATACCATGTTGCAAAGGATATAATATGTATAAAATGCAACGTCTCTCTGTCTGTCTGTCTGTCTGTTAGTGCGCTTATCACTTGAGAACCGCTTATCCGATTTACGTGTTTTTATAAATTTATACATATGATATGTTCTATATAATTCGATATAAGCCTAGATAATGGGAGATAAGGTGAGATAATGGGAGATAGATATAAATAATGGGAGATAGATGTCAATAATGGGAGATAAGGAGAAATAATGGGAGATAAGCAGAAATAAGTCTAAGTAATTAGAGTTATGGTGAGATAATGGGAGATAAGGAGAAATAATGGGAGATAAGGAAAAATATTGCGAGATAAGTCGAGATAAGCCTAGATAATGGGAAATAAGGTGAGATAATGGGAGATAAGTATAAATAATGGGAGATAAGGAGAAATAATGGGAGATAAGCAGAGATAAGTCTAGCTAATGGGAGTTATGGTGAGATAATGGAAGATAAGGAGAAATAATGGGAGATAGAGAAATATTGCGAGATAAGTCGCGATAAGCGTAGATAATGGTAGATAAGGTGAGATAATGGGAGATAAGGAGAAATAATGGGAGATAAGGAGATATAATGGGAGATGAGCAGGGATAAGCTTAGATAATGGAAATTATGTAGAGATAACGCGAGATAAAGAGAAATAATGGGACATAAGGGGAAATAATGGCAGATATTTTTTTAAGTTAGGTAACATAAGGAATAAGCAGTGACGATAGTAGTGAATCAAGTCCACGCGAGCGGAGCCGCGGGCACGGCTAGTTCTATATATACTTAGAGTCAGACGCAATTAAACTTTTTAATATGTCCCGTCGCAAGCTGCAAATCAACCTTGAGTTACTTGAGGATACACCCGTAGAATATTTGGAAAAAGGAAAAATTCACGAGAAGCGAATGGAGGTGGAACCCACTACCAGCTGGAAAAAATTTAAAAGAAATATTAAGGAAGTACTAGTTGAGGCACACTTGCCAGAATTACAGGATAATTTTTCTAATTAACCAAGTTAGTAAAATAATGCTGCAATTCAACAACCGGCTAAAATCATTATATTACCAGAAATCTCTGAGGAACAGACGGAGTTCATTCCAGGGAAGGGCACTAAAGAAAATATTCTTAATGTGTGACAGATCATAGAAAAGGCATATGAATTTAAGGTTTTACACCACCTTGAGATTTTCAAAAAATCGAATTTTTTTTTTTGGCTAGATAAATTGTTTATACTTTTAAGAATATTTTAAACGTTTAACCATTTCAAAACTCAAATTATTTCGGAAGTTATAGCAATTAGAAGTGAGCGCGGCAGAGAGTCGGCTCGAAACTCAGGTAGCAATCGGACCGGCACGAGCAGTCAAAGCCTGGACAAAGAATACTGTTCTTTTAGTTAGTCCTTTATAACAATAATTCCTTTGGCGGATTTTAAAAGCTAAAAGTAACTCAGGTACACAAAGTTGGAACTAGTTTAGATTCGCTGAACATTCAATGTCACAGAATCAGTTTGCTTTGGGACGCAGTAATGTACATATCGCCACGTGTATTACAACAAATTATATTTTTTTATTATTTTTTTAATAGAAAACTATTATTGAAATGTCGAAACAAGTATATGTTGATAAAAAAGGTAGCCGATAAGCCGTTGAACGTTCTTCTCGAAGCAGGAAGAAACGACATCACCCGAAAAATCGTTATTTAATGGAAAGAGAGGAAGCTCTAGTGCTAGCTAGCATGAGTTAAAAAATTAAAGAGAAGTGAAACCATTGATTTTTGAAACCATTGATTTTGATGTGGATGCATCTTTTGGGGTACCGATTAATTAATTTTGTATGTGTTTTTTCTGCTATAAGTGAAGTGCGGAGCAACTTGAAAGTGGGAAAACAAAAGCAATGTTTTTGCCTCCTGCTGTAACTTCTCTCATTCAGCCTATGGATCAGGGTGTACTGGAAAATTTAAAACGCAATTACAGGCGTTTGTTATTGGAGCATATTTTAGAAGAAGTAGATGAAGGTGGCAATCTTACCGATTGTCTAAAAAAGATAAATTTGAAAAATGTTATATATTGGATAGCTTCAGCCTGGAATCAAGTAAGGAATACTACTCTAGAAAAATCTTGGTCAAAATTGATTCCACGAGAGGAAAGACATTACTCAGAGGCAGAAACAGAAGATAATGAAAGTTTACATCAAATTATTACAAGAATATCAGGATGTGAAAGTGTTACGGAAACCGATGTTTGTGAATGATTAAACAGTGATAGTGTGGAAGATGAAATGACTGACCAAGAATTAATTAAAAGTGTATGCAAAAATGCTAATAAAATAGACAGTGATGACGATGATGATAACGAAGTAGAAGCCACTGGCAATATTGCAGTAAAAATGTCACATTCAGAAGGACTAGAGGTCTTAGAAAAAGCGTTAACTTATGTAGAACAACAAGAAAATGCAACCGCCGCGGACGTTTTGCTTATCAAACTTTGGAGAGACATTGCAGCCAAAAAAAGAACTAACGCAAAACGAGTGCGGTTAAAAATTACCTCATTTTTAAGACTTTAAAGTTAAGAATGAAACTGTTTTATTTTCGATTTTCCATACATATACATAAAATAAGTAAACTAATTGTTCTATTCTTTGTTTTGAACAGCAGTTTTCATGCACAATTCACAAATTGTTTTGTAGCAGTGTTAATGTCTTCACAACTTTATCGTAGAACGACTGGAAAATTAGTTTAGGTAGGTCCATGATTTCACAGAATTTCTCTATTCCTACTAAACCAGTACCAAGAAATCTGGATGCAAAAAACTAACCGTCTATTCACATCATATGCTCTACCATTGATAATAAGGCATGAGTTTATTAGAACTGGTTCACATTCAGCATAATTCACTTTTAGTTTAAAACCAAGACCATGAAGAGGAGTTTCGGTAAATTTTATATTACCGCCGCACAATGGGCTGAATCACGATTCTAGCTGAACAAAATTTAAAAACCAATGTCAAAATGTAGGGTTTGCAAATAAAGAAAATGTTTCTTAAGAGTTTAGTAAACTCAATTCCACCCTCACTTTATTATTATAGCAAATAATAGTGTGTAAAAAGTTACTGTGTAAACAGTCGAATGCGAGTAAAGCGTGAAACGCTCTCACGGTACATTTAGGTGACCTTCCTTTATATTATTTATACAGTGACAGGATTGTTTATTTTCGTTTGAGTATACATTTTTCTGGTTTAGATACATTCTGAGAAAAAGTTTCAAGCACTGGAAATATCCGATTAAAGAAGGTAAGTTCATACCATTACAATGTAAGTGAGTGTGATTTTGCTTCGTGGAAAGTAAAAAATCTTTTATATTTTAATGCGCAACTTTTAAAGTCTGCTTCCGTCCAGCTTTAATTTCCAGAATTTATTTATTATAATATAACTAATAATATATTCAAAGGGGAAAAGCCATAATGAACTATAAATGTAGATATAACAAAAATTCTCAAACGAAAAACCAAGTAAGCAGTTAACCCATTAAAACGCATGCCTAGACCAATAAAGATATAAAAAATACAATAATTGGAAATACGACTGGAGCGTGAAAAACTATATTTTACCTAAAAGGTATGTTGTCATAAACAAATTATTAGATATTGGTCGCAGATCAAAACTGATTACGCCAAGAGATTCTACGGAAAAAAAAGGAGGAGGTGGATACCAGGAAAAAAAAATATCCAGAAGGCTTTATGGGATTCTATAGGAATAAAAGTGGACAAAGTAGTTCAAGGAAGTGGGACATCCAACACCGGAAACGTGTCCCGCAGATTTTTTGAGGATGCAGATGAAGCCGCTGTAGCAACAGGAGTTGATAAGCGATTAATATCTCGATTTGGAACTATTCTTCAGGTATTTCTAAAAAACTTCCTCAAATTCTTCACTATAACAATGACTTTTTCTTATCGTTGCAGGTTATTTCAAGCGGGAATCCAATCAAGGAAGACAAATTTAATATATTTGCCTATGATACTGTCAAACTGTAGAGCTATATGGCTGGTACAGGATGCCTCCCAGCGTACACAAAAACTTTTTACATGGCTCTTTAGCCATCAAACATGCCCTTGTTCCAATAGGACAGCTTTCAGAGGAGGCACAGGAGGCAAGGAATAAAGACATGAAGCGATTCAGAGCCCATCATAATAGAAACTCCTCATATATTAAAACCTGTGAAGACTTAGTTCATATGCTTCTAATTTCATCGGATCCTGTTATTACTGGCCTTAGAACGTTCCAGACAGTCCCGTTGATGGAGCTGAGTCCTGATGTAAAGGAACTACTCACGGATTCTGTGGAAGAGGTTGAGCAACATAGCGATGAGGAGAAGGATTCTCCGAGCGAATCGAAAGATTCTGATTTTGAATTTATATAGAAGAATAGTTCATTTTATTAGCAAATACATAAATTTAGCAATTAGTATGTCTATTTTATCTTTCCATTTTCTTTTATACGAATTTTTCCTAAGAAAATATATAAAACACCTCAAAATGCAGTAAAAGTTCAGTTCTGAGAACTAAAACACCCATTTTTTCCTTCATATATATTTTTTATTACTTTTTTTGGCTATTCTGGTCATTTGGACCTTGTTCAGCCCATAAAATAATTTTGTCCAGCTAGAATCGGGATTCAGCCCATTGTGCGGCGGTGATATAAAATTTACCGAAACTCTTCTTCATGGTCTTGGTTTTAAACTAAAAGTGAATTATGCTGAATGTGAACCAGTTCTAATAAACGCAGGCCTTATTATCAGTGGTAGAGCATATGATGTGAATAGACGATTAGTTTTTTGCATCCAGATTTCTTGGTACTGGTTTAGTAAGAATAGAGAAATTCTGTGAAATCATGGACCTACCTAAACTAATTTTCCAGTCGTTCTACGATAAAGTTGTGAATGACATTAACACTGCTACAAAACAATTTGTGAATTGTGCATGAAAACTCCTGTCCAAGACGCAAAATAATTGAATAACGCAGTAGAACTCACCGTTTCAGGGGATGGAACTTGGATAAAACGTGGTTTCTCATCCCTTTTAGGCGTTTCTACTCTTATATCATTTTACTCAGTAAAAGTTTTTGATCTTATAGTAAAAAGTTCATACTGTAAAGCTTGTGAATTTTGAAAAAATTTTGAAGGTACTGTAAGGAGTATGATGACTGGAGCAATGAACACTCAGGCAAATGTTCTGCCAATCACGAAGGGACAGCTGGACAAATGGAAGTGAATAGTCTTGTAGAAATGTTCAAAAGATCCGAAATATTTTATAACGTACGATATGGTAATTACGTAGGCGATGGAGATAGTAAGACTTATAAAGGATTTGCTAACTCAAATCCATATGAAAATTTAGTTGTTAAAAAAAGGAATGTATAGGTCACGTGCAAAAGCGAATAGGTACGCAATTATGTAAAGTAAAAAAAAATAATCCTGGTATCGGTGGTAGAGGGAACTTGGCAGCCAAGCTTATTGATGAGTTAACAGTTTACTATGATTTTGCAATTAGAAGGAGTATAAATATGTCAGTTGAAACAGTGAAAAAGGCGATATGGGCAACTTATTACCATAAAATATCTACTGATGAAAAGCCACAGCACGACAAGTGTAAGACCGGCGAAGATACCTGGTGTTCGTATCAGAAGGCGAAGGCCTCTGGAACTTTGGATACTTATAAGCATAAAACCTCTATTCCTGAAGTTGCTCAAAAAGTAATTGAACCGGTATAAGATAGATTGACTGATACCGATTTGTTAGAACGCTGTTTAGAAGGATACACTCAGAATAATAACGAAAGTCTAAACGCTTTTATTTGGTCTATGGCTTCAAAAGTGCATTACATTGGAACAAAAATTGTTGAGATTGCATCTTATATTGCAGCTAGTATATTTAATGATAGATATACTAGTGTATTACAAATGATGCAATTATTAAACCTTGTAACTGGCCAAAGCGCGATGCGATTTACCGAGAACTTGGATTCTCAACGAATATCTATAGCCAACATGAGAGCTCAACAGGAGACTAAAGAGGACAAGAAATTGAAAAGAGCTGCTCAAAAGGAGTCGGAGGACACCGCGGCAACAATGGAAGGCATCATGTACGGTCCAGGAATCGTAGATTGAAGGTAATTTAAAAAAAAAATATTTGGGTTAAGACGCTGACGCCGTACTGTTTTCTTTTTGCGTTTTTTTTCGAAACTACTGTTTTCAAACTGGTGTAAAAGATATCTTAAGATCTACTTAACTGATTTTGTTAAAATTTACAACACATATATATATATATATATATATATATATATATATATATATATATATATATATATATATATATATATATATATATATCAATCGGTTTTATAACGTCTTCCGTCTTCCGATGCCTAATTTCCACTCCGGTTTCTCCATCCCTCCTCCTCCAGATCTCTCTCTAGTACTTCCTTGTTGATTCCTGCTCTCCAGCTTTGGAGTGGTCTTCCTCGCTTTCTTTTTCCATGAGGGTTCCAATTTAAAATCTTTTTAGGTAGTCGGTCTTGTGACATTCTCTGTACATGTCCATACCATACCAACTGTTGGGTTCTGATTTCGTCCACTATATCGTGCTTTATTTCTAAAGCTCGTCTTATCGTGTCATTTGGTATGCGGTCTTTTCTGGATTTTCCGGCTGCTCATCTCCAGAAATCCATTTCTGTAGCTTTTAGTATTTTTTCTGTTCTTTCCTTCAATGGCCACACCTCGGAGCTGTAAGTTATTATACTTTTCACTATTGAGTTATAAATTCTCTTCTTATTTTCAATGGTTATGTTTTTGTCCCATAGTATACTATTAAGCATTGCAATCGCTTTTCTTCCTTGGATTTTCCTCTCGAATATCGCTTCTTCCAGTGTTCCGTCCCTAGATATTTGCTTTCCCAAATACTTATAACTGGTACAGTGTTTGATGCTGTGTCCTGTGGCCAGTTTCAAGTCCTGCTGTTGTCCTCCGACGCACATGTACTCGGTCTTTTTAATATTGACTTTCAGGCCCCATTTTTCATATTCCTCCATAAGTTTTCGTGTCATGTATTCCATATCATCGATGTCCTGAGCGACTACTACCTGGTCATCTGCGAATGACAGCGTGTACAATGTAGTATCGTCATCCAGTGGTAATCCCATACTGCTGCATTTCCTTTTCCAGTTCTTCAGTGCACTCTCCAAATAGATTTTAAATAGCGTTGGGGATATACAGCAGCCCTGTTTGAGACCCTTTGTGACCTGGAACCCTGTTGTTATACCATATTTGGTTTTCACACTACTTCTTGCGTCTTGGTATAAGGATTTTACGGCTTTAATTATTTCGGTGCTTACATTACTCTATTGTAATGTTTCCCACAATCTCACTAGGGGCACGCTGTCGTAGGCCTTTTGTAAATCAACAAACAAGACATGGACTTCCTGATCAAATGCGGTTTTCTTTTCTAGGATTTGTGTCAGTGAGAAGAGATGGTCTATTGTGGATTTTCCTGCTCTAAAGCCTGCCTGTTCTTCAGCTTTTATGTCCGCGTATTCCGTTTCTATTCTATTTTTAAGTATTTTTCCGTATATTCTGCTAATAGATCCTGTAACCGTTATTCCCCTATAGTTATCGCAATTATTTTTGTCTCCTTTCTTATGAATTGTTGATATGTATGATATTTTCCATTCCTCAAGTACTTCTGATGTGTTAATGCATCTTTGGAATAAGTTCCTCAAAGCGCTAAGTAGCTTTTCAGTTCCGTATTTTACTATATCTCTCCTGGGATGTTTCCTGGTCCTGGAGCTCTACCATTTTTTAGCGTTTTACATACTTGTTTAACTTCTGATGTTGTTATCCTTATTGGGGATCCTCGTATAACTATATTTGGGTTTCCATGTTGGGTACTTTTGAACTCTGGTCTATCTTCTGTTAGCATATTTGTAAAATATTGGTTTCATTTTTCTGGTGTTATTGGTGAGAAGATTTCTCTTTTCCGTTCTGTTCTCATATTTTTAAGAAGTCTCCAGCTTTCTGTGCTTTTTCTTCCTCCTATGTAAGTGTTGAGTCTTGAGCAGGTCTTTTCCCATTGGTTGTTCTTTTTGTCACTAATCATTTTGCGTACTCTAGCTTGGGATTCTTTGTATTTTACTTTGTCGTTTGTGCTCTTTGAACTTAAGTATTTGTGATAGCTTTTCCGTTTTTCTTCAATTTCGTATTTAATTTCTTCATCCCACCAATATGGTTTTTGCTGTTTTCCCCTTTTCTCTTGGTACCCTAATGCTTCCAGTGCGGCTGCGTGTAGGCATTTCTTTATATACTTATATTCTTCTTCTATATTAACAAATCCTATCCGTTGTATCTTTTGGTCCAGTCTACTCTTGTATAGATTTCTGATACTTTCATTTTGTAAGCTCTCTGTATTATATCTTATTGTTGTTTCACTTGTTGTGTGCTGTGTACTTGTATCTTCCAGTTTGCTTTCCCGTGTTGTTCGTGAGGTTATCTTTCCTTTCACAAGGTAGTTGTCGCTGCCACATGAAGCCCCTCTTTGGACTCTTACATCTAGGAAGTTTAATCTAGATCTCTGTCGTATTATCATATAGTCGATAATACTTTTTAAATCTCTTGTTGTTTGTCTCCACGTATATTTATGAATATCCCTATGCTGGTACACACATATTCTTTATAATATTATCTAAAATAAAGCACAGGATTTTTTTGATTGGGTGCCAAGTTCATAATTTTTTAAACTAAAAATTTTCTACCAAAAAATTTTAAAATTTTTTTTCTTATGCTACATCTTTGCTATTACTTCTCTAAATAAGAAAAAATATTTTTTATTTTTCAGACGATGTCTGACAGAGAAAATAAGTACACCATCAGCAAGGACTTTCAAAAGAGGTTCCTACTTGAAGGCACATATTCATAAAACTACTATGTATATGTATAAAAGAAAAATTATTTTATCTATTTAATAACTGCTTCAACAATTTTTTTTATTTTTATACCTGTTTTTCCGAGCGCCAAGGTCATGTAACCCAATTTAACATCAAAACTTATTAATGCTTCGTAGATTACCCTAAAGCATTTTATTGTGTAAAATGGCACAAGCTATGGCCAATACTTACCTTAGAGCTTACTCAGCTTATAAGATCCTTATATGAAAATAGTAATGCCAGAGTCAAAGGCAGTCGAACTCATTCAAAATGGAACTGGTGTTAGATAAGGATCCATCTTGCCTCCGTTACTCTTTAATGCATACTCTGAATACAGTATGAGACGAGGTCTGGAGGACTGGGATGGAGGCATTTCTGTGGGAGGTCGAACAGCGAGCAACTTGAGATATGGTGATAATACCCACATAACATAACATAACAAGTGGAATGAGTAGGCTAAATACAGAAAGTGGAGGGTATGGATTACTACTAAACAAGAACAAAACAAAAATTATAGTAAAAGCCACCGTAGAGTGGCGTATCAGCCTCAGTTATCCTTCGACATCGAGTATCCTACTAATCAGTGACAGAGAGGCGCCTAGACCGCGCAAGATTTGGCACTACAAATCTGCTAAATGGGAATGGAATATTTTCGAACTTTCCCTTGGATAGACACTTGTTTGCAATCCGACAACCCATCTGACTGCGCCAGCTCCGCTCCCAAACATACACTGCATTTGCTGGATTATGTTCAGAGAAGAGCTGTTCGTCTGATTGGAGACCCGGAACTGACCGGCGGCCTTGATTCGCTGGAGCATCGAAGGGCGGTTGGCGACTTGAGTCTGTTCTACAAGTATTTTTATGGGAAGTGTTCGAAGGATGTAGACCGCTTAATTCCTCCCAGAGCAGTGCATGTTACAAACACACTTCACGCTAATACTTCACATCGGTATGAGGTTCAGCTTGTTACTCCGCGTACAACGCTGTTCAGGCGGTCTTTTGTATGGAGAACATCATCCCTTTGGAATAATTTGCCCAGGGCTGTGTTTCCCACCGAGTACAATTTACAGCGATTCAAGAACAACGTGAATCGCTTTTTCCGCACACATGCCGCTCCTGCTCCTGCAGCACGTGTGCTAGACCCATAAAAAATAAAAAAAACCGGTCAAGTGCAAGTTGAACTTGCACAATTAGTGTTACGTACGTTGATTGTTTTTAAAATAAAAATTTTTGTTAGGGTGTTATAAAATGATCAGTGACTTCACAAAACACACCCCAAATGAGTTTTCAACAAAGTTTGTTTCCAATCTTTACTGAAAACTGGTGACCTTGAAATTTTGTTTTTTTTTTTTATATACCAAATAAATTATTAAAAGTAATGCACTCGTGATAATTTTCGTTCAATCTATACCCCGTGGAGAATATTCCAGAATTTTTTCAAAATTTTTTGATCAATACTTTTCGAGATAAGGTAGGGGACAGCGATTATTTAAAAGTAATACGAAGAGAAGTGTGCGCAAGTATTAAATTATATATATATTTTTTACTCGTGTTTTTACAAGCTTTCATTTGACACCACACTCGATGACCTAGTAAAAAAAATTTTTTTTTACTTCCGATTTCACCCCTCAAAACAAACCCCTTAAGTCAAAATTTATGTTACGGTGGTATAAAATGATTAGTGACTTCACAAAACACACCCTAAATGAGTTTTCAACAAAGTTTGTTTCCAATCTTTACTGAAATCTGATGACCTTGAAATTTTTGTTTTTTTATATACCATATAAATTATTAAAGGTAATGCACTCGTGATAATTTTCGTTCAATCTACACCCCGTGGAGAATATTCCAGAATTTTTTCGAAATTTTTTGATAAGTACTTTTCGAGATAAGGCCCGGGACAGCGATTTTTCGCGAATTTTTAAAAATAATACAAAGAAAAGTGCGCGCAAGTATAATATTATATATATATTTTTTACTCGTGTTTTTACAAGCTTTTATTTGACACCACACTCGATGACCTAGTAAAAAAATTTTTTTTTCACTTCCGACTTCACCCCCCAAAACTAACCCCTTAAGTCAAAATTTAATTCTCAAAACTACATGGCTCTGATGAGGCCACCAATTCCTATATTATTACCAAATTTCACCTTTCTATGTCAAATAGTTTCGGAGAAAATCGGGTGTGACAGACAGACAGACATCGAAGTGATCTTATAAGTGTTCCGTACGGACCACTAAAAATAGACTAGACCCCAACGAACATCAAGGAAATAGCGGGTTTTGAAGTAGTTAATGCACTTGCGTACCTCGGAAGATTAAACGTAGCTCAAAATACAGTTACTAGACTGATCAAGATATATGTTAGAAGGACTCAGCAAAATATAAAAATAACAAGTTGAAACTGTAGCTACCTATGCCTCGGAAACTTGAGAATACAGAAGAATGTTGAGGATACTTTGGACACAGTACCGAACCAATGCCTCCATTCTAAATCAACTAAATATCAAGAATCGTTTCTCCACCAAAATAAACCAATCGTACTTGCGATACTGTGGGCATAAGAAACGATCTAGAATAACTTATAATAGTGGAAGGAAACAGAAACAGGAAACGCCCAAGAGAAATATCTCCTAACCGATGTGAGACCAAGTGAAGCCCCAATATAACATTCCATACCCGAAGCGACTCATGCCACACAAGACCGTGATTCACACTAAACTCTTGCTAGAGTAATAAGACTGGGGGGAGCAGGAGTTGAAGCACTGAAAATAAGTAATATAAAAAATAAAACGACATACAACACTTAACTACGATTCTACAAAGATATTAAAGAGCAATACAAATAAAAAAGGAAACTTACCTAAGTTATCTTAAATTAAAAATAGAAAGAGTTCAGGCCAAGATAATATTACTAATGAGTTGCTCAAATACGGTAGAAGAAAAGTAACTTAACAACAAACAACTTTAATAAATAAAATCGTTAACTAAAATAAAACTTTAGATTAATGGAGACCTAGAACTACAATATTACCGTCCCAAGGAGATATTAAGGAAGTATTAATTTACAAAGAAACAAACTTTCGAGATACAACTCTAAAAAATATCAAGAAAACAAATTAATAACTTCATTTTACTGGTAGGGAAATGAAAGACGTCTAGGACAGGGATAACTTGTACGGATGCCACTTATATCAAAAGGCAAATTTCCAAAAATCGATAGAATACAGTATGCCAGCGATCTTATGTTACACCGAATTAGAAAAAGCCTTTGGTCGGGTACCAGTAGAAAACGTAGTACATCTCTAAGAAAGAAACGTATCGTGCATCATCATGTATATCATAGAAAATATTTACTCAAAATGCGCCATCGTACTTAAAATAAAAATTATGATCTCACAGAATTAATTCTGGTAGAAAGAGGGCAAATACAGAATTAAAACGAAATTACAAGACTATAGTTAGATCTATACTGACACAAAAGTCTTTATTTAATAGCACTCGCAAACTTGCGTTTTGTTTCGTTTTGTTGTTTCCAATTATTTGAAAATTCCAATGGAATTGGCCAGGTTTCCTTTATCTATGTAATATTTTAATATTGGTCCAGAAATATTCCTTATTTCATTTAGTTTCTGTCCATCCCTTTTTATATAAAGATTACCACGTGATGGTGTAATATACTTAAGTTATAACGAGAACATCTAAACTTTACAAATTACAAAAAAATATATAAGGCTAATCATTTTAAATATTAGTTAATAATAAACAAACAAATTTATTATTACGAAACACATCTAAAATATTTAAAACAAACAGAAAGCAGTAGAAATTTCAAATTCAATATTGTATGTTTTCATTGTGGTTTTTAATCAGTCACGCAAATACAAACTTGGAAAACTGTTTTTAGCCAAAGGCCAGCGGGCAGTTTTCCAACTTTGTGAAACTGGTCATTAAAAACTCGAGATAATTTGTTTTTCTTTGTTTTGATTCAAATCCTGCTGTTGATGGGTGCAGTCAGAGTTTAATTGTTTTAGAACAATCGCCTTTTTTAATCAATAAACCCTATATCTAAAGCTAATTTTAATATTTATCTGTATATAATAATTTCAGTTTTAATAAATTAGTTATTTTTTTTTATCGTTCACCTCCCCACCTGAGTGGGGATTTTATACTTTTTAATATGCTGAGGATATCGGCGGGGATGTCGTAATACCCGTCAAGGTTGTCCAAGTGCCGAAACACACATTTTTGTATTTCACGGCACCCTTTAGACAATGCAGTGGTGCCGCAAACCACTACTACCTATGTACGTGGCCAAACCAAAAAACAAATGTTATTGAATACAATTCGTAGCTTAATATTTTTTCTAGTTTTGACTCTAGCACGAATTCTATATTTTATCAAATTCTTATTTTTTACAAGATGCCAAGACGGGAAAGAGAATTTAATAGCTCATTGCATTTTTTCCTTAAATAACTCTAACCATGGGAAAGGGTGCTCTTTCAGCTTCCAAAAATTCCATTAAATTACAGAATTAAAATGCTTTTTCCTCATGACGGGTCCAGTGTCTTAGTGATTTTAAATAAACCAACGATTATCTTATTACTCTGTCACACCTATGAAATAAAAACACTCTGATAAACATACGCGATATTGATTCTTTAGACGTTTTTCTGAAAATATTTTACAAAACCCTAATAATAATCCTGTAGCCAGTCCTGGAGCAAGTGAAATTTCATAGGGGGTAATTTTTTTTCAAAATCGAATATTAAAGACGTTTTGAAGTTAGCTTTCCAGAAACTCTAAAGAGTGATGCTAACAATCGTAATTATGAATAGGACAAATGGGTAGATAAAACGCAAGTTTATTTTACGGTATAGTTTCTCGATGCCGGGAAAAACTTTATTATTCTCTTGTGGTTCGTATTTTCCTTTATGGTTTCGGTACCCTAAACCTACATCTTATTCTTTTATTAAAACTTATTTGTATGTTTTATGTACTTCTTAGCGTGTATTATAGACTCAAAAATAGTAAAAAATGGTAACTCCAATGTTGGAGTTATTTATGCAGATACCAATGCTCGTGACGCCATGAGAATAAAAATTGATGGTCGACCGAGGTAGGAGGAGTGACGAAGGGAAGCTGATATTATGGCTTAGTTGGTAAAGTGCAGGGGCGTATAGGGTGAGATCGTGGGTTCGTATACAACCGGCACCGAGAAACGTTTTTAATTTTTATGTGGTTGTGTCTTCGTCTTCAAATATTTTCCATATAAATATATATATATATATATATATATATATATATATATATATATATATATATATATATATATATATATACATATATATAAAAAGGGGGAGGACCGCCATTAATCAAAGAGCTTAAAAACTCTTCAATAAATGTCTAATCGAAGTAGTGATACCAAAAGATTGGGAGACTGCCCTAGTTATATCGATATACAAAAAAGGAGATCTTAGCAATTTAGAGAACTATAGGCCAATAAGTCTTCTATCGCAAATATACAAACTATTCATGACAATAATCACAAATCGATTATACAAGAAGTTTGAAAATTACCAACCCAAAGAACAAGCTGGCTTCCGAAAAAGATTTAGCACAATTGAACATCTACACACGATTAGACAACTTATAGAAAAGGTAACTGAATGCAATATCACAGCTTGGATGGCACTTGTCGACTTCTGAAAGGCCTTTGACACAGTGGAATACTGGGCAATTGAGAAACCGATGAAAAAAACAAGAGTCGATCAAAGGTATTTTAACATACTAACATAAATCAATGAAAAATGAAAGTGAGATTTCACGAGAATACCAACGAAGTAAAAATAAACAGAGTTGTTAGGGTGACATTATATCACCCAAAATATTTACCCTGGTATTAGAAGATATCTTCAAGATCCTTCACTGGGAAAACAGGGGACTTAACATATCTGGAGAGAGACTCAACAACTTAAGATGTGCTGATGACATCGCACTTTTTGCCGAAAATGATATCGAATTAAAAGAAATGCTCCAAGAATTACAAACTGAAGCAAAAAAGGTCGATTTAGAGATGAACATTACAAAAACCAAACTCATGACTAATGAACAAGCAACCATTAATGACGTAATATCCATACATGGACAACGAGTGGAAAGCGTGGATTCGTATGTATATTTGGGACAGGAAGTTACACTCGGAAAATTGAATCAAGCTGGAAGTTAATCGAAGGATACGCCTGGTATGGGCGGCTTACGGTAAAATTAAACTAGTCTTTCAGTCTAAACTGCCTTTAAAACTTAAAAGTAAAGTATATAACGAATGCATTCTGCCAGTAACAACATATAGTAGCGAAATTTGGGTTTTGACACGGAAAATTGCAAGTTCATCAGAGAGTAGTTGAAAAGAAAATCCTAGGTGTATCACTTAGGGACTACAAATCAAACGATTGGATTAGGAAAAAGACAGGGGTCCACGACATAACTGAGATGATATCTTCCCTTAAGTGGTACTGGGCTGGCCATGTGGCCATAAATACTGGTAACTGGAGCGGAAAAGTGACCAGATGGATACCAGGGGGGGGAAGAACTACTGGCAGATCCCAACAACGTTAGTATGACGATATTAAAAGATCAACATGGCTCAATTGGTATGACATTGCTCAAAACAGGGACATATGGAAGCACCTGAGAGAGGCATATATCCAAAGGATAGAGAATGGCTAGAAGAGAGAGAGAATGTATATATATATATATATATATATATATATATATATATATATATATATATATATATATATATATATATATGTAGCGTCGGGATGCCAAAGGAAAAATATGTTTCCTTGTAGGTTCGGGAGTAAATCGGGTCATAGTTGTCTTATTTGGCATATGGTTGCCTAGTAGTCAGTAATTAACTCTACATTGTCACAGTAAACTACATATAGTCGATTATTGACCAGTAAGCATAAATAATGCGAAATTTGACAGAACGTTTGTGATTTCTAGTTAAAATTACATTGATTAACGGATGTACTGTCTAACTTACAAAAAAAAAACAAAATTAAAAAAAAAACAATGACAGAAGAAACCGAAGTAATATTGTATAAATTTATGAAAACTTCTTGTTGTTTTTTTCTTTGTTCTGAATAATCCTCTCTTTAGAAAATAATGTAAGTTTAAGAATTTTTCTTTCTAAATGGGATATTTTTTCTTAATTAATATGAGAGTTTTGAATGCATTAAAAAAAGTTTCAATTTATTACAATCTAGAGATGTTTTCAATTCCTAAAACCAATTCACCAAATATACATAAAGCGTATATAAGAAAAGTAAATATGCGTAATTAGAGAATTTGGGATTCAGTGGGACAGAAGAAAATCGTTTACTTGTGTGTCAAGCTTTCAAAAACCTACTTTATCTTCTTAAGTCTTACTGACCAAACAAATATGAAAATAATCTAAACTCTAATTTTCGTATAAAAATTTCACCACTTCATATACTTTTCTATCAAAGGTGCAAAAGTATGAGCTAGTTTAAAAAGAAAGAAGCAGACTACAGGAGAGAGCGGTTTTTGTTTAAGTTTACCTTATCCTTCTTTTATTGGTACCGTCTCTAGATGACATATCGACATGCTTTACCGGTACAGATCGACAATTAAAACTATTTCTAGATTATTTTAACCAACCACATAATAACATTACTTTTGCAACAGAAATAGAAACGAATGAATCGATTCATTTTCTAGATTTGAAAATGTCAAACAAAATGAATCAAGTTGATTTTGAAATCTTCCGTACCCACATACTCAGATATAACTATACACGCTAATTTTAACCATCCGTTCGCACATAAAGTTTTGGCATATAGTAGTTTTATCCACAGAATAATAAATTCACCATCCACGAAAGAAAATTTTCTGAAAGAATTAAATATTATGAAACAAATTAGTATAAACAATGGGTACAGGAGTGACTTTGCAGATAATATCTAAATGAAAAAACAAGTAAAAAAATTAATATGACTTGTGTACCCGCATAAACAACTAAAGAAAGATAAGTTTCATGCACTCACTTATACCAGTAAATTGACCAATACAATTTAATATTTTTTCCATAAAAATCATGTAAACATTGCCTTCCGTACCGATAACACGTTAGCTCGACATATTAAAAATAATAAAAGTAAAACAAAGAAAGAAAATAAAACAGGCGTTTACGAATTATTCTGTGGCATTTATAATAAAACATAAACAAAGTTATAAAATGAAAAATAATATCTCTGTCTCACTACGCTAAACATTTACCAGATGAAAATCGTACTTTCAGTGAAGATTTCAGAATTTTGCACAATAAAAAGAAAGGGAAATTACTGAATTGTTTAGAGAAAGTAGGGATTAACCAGAAAAGATCCTCAGGTTTATTACTCAACGAACAATTGGATGGGGGTTGGTCTCCTTTATTGAACTTGTTTTAGGTATTATAGTAAATATTGTTAATTAATTTAGCCCTCATAACCAAGTAACTTACACATTTTGTAACATACTTTGTAGTTAATTTACATCTTGCTCCAGACGAAGACACAGTATGTCGAAACAATTGTCAGCTCTAATAATAAGTGGTGATCTTACACAGTTGTCTAAATTTTCATTCCTAGTTATTATGGATCTCCATCAAGTAACGGCTACGTCAGTGCAGTATTTAAAATTATACTCGTAAATTAGGTTACTCTAGTGCTACCTTTGCTGATGTAGATAATACCAAATAAGTTAAGAGTACCTGGTTAACCAGATACTATTAACTATTCTAGTCTTGAGCATATTTTTAGTGTTCGGTATGGAACACTTATGCGATCACTTCGGTGTCCGTCTGTCTGTCCGTCTGTCATACCCGATTTTCTCCGAAACTGTTTGTCATAGAAAGTTGAAATTTGGCAAAAATATAGGAATCGATGGCCCAATCAGAGCCTTGTAGTTTTAAGAGTTAAATTTGGACTTAGGATCAGTTTTGGGAGTGAAATCGAAAGTGAAATAAGAAAAAATTATCTGGTCATCGAGTGGGGTGTCAAATGAAAGCTTATGAAAACACGAGTTCAAAAATATATATGATGTAATACTTGTGCAGACTTTTCCTTGTATTTTATTTTAAAAAAATGGCAAAAACACCCATGTCCACGCACTCTATTTCGAAAAGTACTGATCAACAAATTTTGAAAAAATTCTTGAATAGTCTTCATAAAGTGTAGATTGAGCGAAATTTATCATAAGTGCATTACGTTTAATAATTTATCTGGTATAAAAGAAAATACTGAAAAAATACTGAAAATTATGTTTCCCTACAAAATGATGGAAATAGATTTCTTCCTGTACCGCACGTTGCTCATCTAGAGACGAAACAATTTAGTTTTATTAGTTTATAATTAAATATTTAGCTAGTAAATATTTGTTTTACACTTCTATTAGATTCTAGATTGAGCTAGGTTGATTTATTGGCTATTGGATCGCTAAGATTCTATCTCATGTCAGGGATCTAATTAACTTAGTCTCGGTAAAGATTTTATGTTATTTTAGAAGCAATCACGGTGCGGAACACTAATTGCGCAAGTTCAACTTGCACCTGACCTGTTTTTTTTTAAAAATCTTAAATTATTAAATTCATGTAATTTGATCTATATTTGATATATTAAATACAGCAAGGTCTTTCTTTTATAAAATATTTCCTCGAGGTACTTTTTTTGATAATGAAAGTAAAAAACATTGACATTTATTTGATCAAGGATTGATTTCATTTATTTTTTTTTAAAAAAAAACAATATTTTTAGAGAGGCAACATCCTATTTACTCCTCTTTCCCTGACCACGGACGTTGCTAAAAGTTTACAACACTAACCAATTTATGAAGTATTTATTTCTTTACTCTTAAAATATTATATAAATTTTGACTCAAAATTTTAGCCAGATTAGTCAATTTTTGTAACTAAATATCCAAAACTTCAGAAAAGATTTGGAAACAATATTTTTTCCTATTATAACCGGTAGTACTGGACATCTCAGATAACATTAATCATTATACGTAAATGTTGATTCATTCAACTATTTTTTTTTATTTCATGTCAAATGTCAAAAAAATTGGTTTTATGTGCTTACTATAGATTTAACTAACATAGCCACAATAAAGTAACTGAGTAATCTAATGATACATTATACAACATAAGACCGGGAAAGTTGTTTTTTAAAGACGACTCCGGCTTCTGACACAACCTGAAAGTTTGTAAATGTATTCATATCTTCCCTAGTTTGTATTACTAGCTTTAGGAAAAATCTTCTATTTTAAAATTTATCTCCTCAACTTCATTTTCTAAGCTGAATAGACGACTTATTTGCCACCTGCAGGCACGTACATAACAGCGACAGTAGTCGTTTTCATGTAAATTAATTCGTCTAATTTACATAATCCGTATCAATTTTGTTTTAAATTTCGGCATAATAAGACAAGCTAGGTTCAGACTTAATATATGTAGTTAGTAAATTTAAGAAGAAAATTATTTAAATTGTAGAGCGTTTAGCTTGCTTGGTTAACAAAAAATTTTACCTTGTTCAAGAATGGGCTTTTGTGTTGATAACGTTTCACTAAATGGCTTTAACAATTATTTTAAAATATCTTGGGTTCATAAATAAGTGCTGATACCTACATAGATATGAGTTAAAAACAGGTTATACAGAGAGTAGAAAAATACACGGGGTGTTAAAAAACCGTTTAATAAATTCATTTATCACAAGCTTGTAACAAAATGAGAAAATAATCATAAATGGCGGAACAGAGTAATGAAGTAGAAAATAGACCTTTTTATTGGGCATTGAAGACAGTTGTCTGGGAGTTTTAACAATAACTTGTATAGCCTGTCCCAAAATATAAGATCCTGATTTTTGCCGTTTTAAGTGGGCAATATAAAAATTCTGACCTTTTGTTTATGACAGGTTGTAGAGATGGACTTAAAAATTTCATTCGTTAATGCAAATAAATAAAATTATAAGTGTTTTTAGAGATGTTTATTTATAGATGCATGTAAAAACAAATGGATAAGAAGTACAAATATACAGTTTGGATGAATGGGTTTTATAAGAGGGGACATATTGTATAAATAAAAATATATTGTAACTTAAGCCTAATTCGGTTTCACTATTACTGTCATCAGCTGAGGTAATTATCAGTGGTTTTATATTATTTACATAAATATATGAATCTTCAATTTTAATAACGTGCTGAATCGAATTCTTCCAGCTTTCACAAGGTATAGTATTTATAACTTTTTTACTAATTCAACCACTAACACGCTTAAAGTAGGAGAAAGATTGTGTGCCCTTATTTTCGATTTAACTTGTTGCCAAATATGATCAATTGGATTAAACACACAATAATACGGAGGAAGCTGCAAAACAATGTGTCCCATTTTCTCAGCCATACCATCACAAACATATTTCTTTTTCAATTTATAGTTTTTCAAAACTTCCAAAAGATCACTTTTTTATAACTAGAGTCAAAATAAATGTCATTTTCTAACATATATTCCTGTATTTCCAATTTGATATTGGCTGCATTAGGAACCTTATTTAGTATGGTAACTTGCATTGTCCATAATCATAACACTCTGTTCGGGAACATTTGGCAAAAGGGAATTTTGAAACCAATTTTCAAAAAGTTCTGCGGTCGTGTCTTCGTCCAACATGCAAAATGGTTATTCGTTTACCTTTATTTAAAGGTGAGTTAGTCTGACATTTTGTACTGCTGTCAACCCACCCTTTTTGCACAGTGTCACGGGTATTGAACCATGTTTCGTCAAGGTAAATTATTGGCCAATTCTCTGATCGATACTTTTTAATTTTTTGTAAATAAGTATGTCGCAAGATTCATAATCTTTGTGACTCCATCACTACTTGTCTTGTGTTGATTTTTCGGAACGTGAATTCCATTCTTAGGAGAATTCTATGAAGGGTTGATCGGCCACAATGTTACTACTCAGTATATATCACCACTACACCAAACACTTTATTTTTGCACCCGACGCGCGTTTCGCTAACCATGTTAGCTTCATCAGGAGCGACTGAGGAAGCTGACATGGTTAGCAAAACGCGCGTCGAGTGCAAAAATAAAGTGTTTGGTGTAGTGGTGATATATACTGAGTAGTATCATTGTGCCAAAGATTCCACATTCCCGACTTAGTCACAATGTATATTGGTCCCGTCCTGCACCAGTCTTAATTTTATTCTTTGTAGTGTCGGAACCAACTGCTCTTCATACATAGAATATATTTTTCTCCTGATGAGGTCTTTTTCACAATCGTCTACATGATGCATTTGAAAATCTTTTCCTGTTCCTGAGTGATAGTTTTCCTACAATAACTTTAATCTTAGAAATTGGGGTTTTTTTTAGTTCACTGGTTTCTTGCAAAGCACTTTGTTTATTCAAATTTCTTTTTACCAAACTGTCATAAATATTTTTCACTATTTGTTTAGCATCAAGTGATAAATGTTTTCTCTTGCGATAGCCACTATTGCAATTTTCTCATGGACGCCACATAATTAAAATAGAATCGTTACCTTGTAAGTTGTATGTAAAACTAAAAATAAAAATAATAAAAAGTATCTTTCGAATCTTAATGGGGACCTGTGGTCATTAGGTCTATATTATCAAATACTTACAGGGCTCCAAACCGGGTTGCCAGGTAGTAAATATATAGGTAAAAATAGATCCAATATAACTGCAGGTGCAAGTGAGGGCGGTATACAAAGCAGGCAAATAAAAATACGTATATCGTAATACCTGGCAACTATGCACAAAAACTTAATAGGATCGTTCATTGCCCCACTGAAAAAGAAAAAGGTAGGGTCTTATATCTTGGGATTTACTAAACCTAATATATTGCTATGTTTATAATGAAAGTTCTGAATCTGCTATTATACCTTTTTTAATAAAAAAAAAATAATTGATCCTGCAGAGATTACCTACAAAAAAATTAAATACTGATTCAATAATAAAATAAACTACACAATTTTTTATTCAAAGCTAAAAACGTTTTATTGCTCGAAATGTTTAATTTTAAATAAAGCTCCATTTGCGAGCTGTGCTGGATAACATGTAAAAATATATAGTTGGAATGAAACAACACTTGTTATAATGTTCTCCGATGAAACGGGAAATAATACTTATTACTCGGGAAAAAAAAAATGCAGAGTTCACGATGTTGTTATTAATGGGTAATATTTTTAGTTACATCATTGAGCTAGACGGACAATAGAATATTACCGTTTTTCTTATTGGCAGTTTTATGGTGGATCTACAGGACTAACAGTAGAGTGGCAGCATAACTAATTAAAGTTAAAAACAGTAATGAAAAATTGTTGGCGTAAATCTTTTGTTAATGAACCAATTAACGTCCGTGAATTTTGACATATATTTTATTGCCAAGTTATGGTGCTGTGAAGTGTGACAATAATTATTAATTTTTACTATTCTATGGTATTAATTTTAAAATTGCCTCGTCGAGAAAATATCATTTTCGTCTAATACAAGGTATGTGTATGTGCTAAAAGAAGTTTGGGAATATTGTAGCATAATAATTTATTTTTATGGCATCTTCACCAAATCAGTGTTGTAAATCAGATAAATTAAAGGAAAAAGACAGAGCAGAAGAAAGATATTGCATATGAGTGCATGAATAGTAAAAATGGCTTTCCTTGACTCAAGGAAACACGAATAAAATATTTTTTAACATCTTGTTTGTACAAGATACAGGCTAGTATTTAATAAAACATAGTTTTAGATACGAAAACTAATTACGACACCAGTTGAAAAAGGCAATATATTAGCTTAGATCTTAGCTTTACATTCCAATGGCGGTTTACAAACACCACCAACTATTCCCATAGTGTATTCAAGGATGCCCCGTATTGTCTTCAAATAGCGTACCATAAAACTTATTTTAATAAAGCTAGACATCATAAAAGCGCCTGGCAAAGAAAGATAATATTTCTTTCCTGCAGCATATAGTTCAGACGAATACCAAAAAAGTTGAGAAGATTTTTCCAAACGTCTACTGACCAGTAGCACTGCTTTCAATAATATCGAAAGTTACGGAAACGGCTATCCATCATCATTTTCTAAAATATCTAGAAGAATTTAATATTATTGGCGACCATCAATATGGTTTTAGTTAGCGAAGATCAACAGATCTTTTAACTTATGTAACACATTTTTGAAACAACTCAATTGAAAATTTTAGAGAATCTCGAGCGGCTGTACTTGATATAGCCAAGGCATTCGACTGTGGCATGGCAAAATGTTGGCTAAAGTACGCTCTTATTGTGGAAAGTTTTGTTTATGGTTCTCGTATTTTCTCAGAGAGCGTTTTTTTATGCGTGGCTGTCGACGAATTTCTTTCTAATACCTACACTATCAAAGCCGGTAGTCCAAGGCTCTATATCGTCACCTACTCTTGGCATGAACGTGCATAACGAAGAGAGCATCTTAAGACCTAATATTATTTCGAACTAGGAAGCTTTGTACTCCACAACAACTGTTAATTATCTACAGGGTGAGTCAACGATAGAATAAAGTTCATTATCTCATTTGTTTCGGGAATGACGAAAAAATGTTAAATACAATAGTTTTAGGGAATGTTAAGGTGCACAGTTTAAAATTATTTTTGAGTATACAGGGTACTTCAAAAAAGTGTGGCCGATATAACAAATGTTTTTTTTAAACATCCTATTTTCCAATTTATTTTTAAATTCTGCGTAAAATTTTATAACTTTTTTATTAACATTGTTATATACCTAAACCTAGTAGTTTTTCTAATATTTCATTTTTTTTAAAAAAAAATAATAGTTTTCAGTTTTGTAAAAAATTGCCAGTAGCGCCATTGTTTCTGAAGGCAGAATACTCATAATTGGTACGAGCGTTCTATAGAGACGAAAAAAAAGGTATATGCAAAGAAATTTGAGTAGATGCTACAGGATGTTCAAAACAAATTTATGCATTTCGACTATTTTAAAATGACAAATTTCAAATTTTTAAATGGCACACCCTGTATATTATTATTTTTTCTGATAGATTTTACAGAACCCTCCAACTTTTATTAAGTATGTCATACATCTATTTCTAATAATTTTCGGTCTATTTTGGATTTTTCAATTTTTACCCTTGTTTTTAATACACTTACGCTATTGTGAAAACATAAACAAATAGTTAATAATTTTAATATAGTTTAACTTATCTAATGATTAATTATTATGACGTAATAAATGTTCAAAAATATGCTAGTCTCCTTGAATACACATGTTTACTATATTTCCTTCACAGTCACAGGATCGAGGGGGCCACCTAATGAATCCATCCCTACCGATCCAGTTTTGTGGGTAACGATCGTTTAAAAATTCCCGAACGTCCCGGTGGTAATGAGCAGGAGCTCCGTCTTGTTGAATCCACATTTGTTCGCTTTCAAAGTTATCAAATTCTTCAAGAAGCTGGGGTAATTCGTTTTGCAAAAAATTTAGATATCTAGGCCCATTAAGCGGTTTGCGGAAAAAATAACGACTAATAATTCGAAAATTTAATATTCCACACCATACATTAAGCGACCAATGGTTTTGGTTTTTTAACTTTCCGGACCCAAAATGGATTAACTGTTGAATAATAATGCCTGTTATGGCTGTTAACTGCTCCATTACTGCGAAAAGTAGCTTCATCAGAAAACCTTATTTTGGATAAAAAATTTGGATCGGCCTCTATTGCTCCATTCATGGTGGTACAAAAGTTTGCTCGTCGTTCAAAATCACGGTCTTGAAGTTCTTGGTGTAGTTCCATATGAAAGGGATGATACTTGTATTTTCTCGTGGCGCTATTAGCCGTAGATTGGGATGTGTCAGATAAGTCAGCTAGTTGACGGCTGTTGACCTGTGGATTATCTTCTACATGAAGTAAAATCTCTATTTTTCTTCGTTGGTAGCATTCTGGTTTACTACTTTCCGTCTCGTATCCTCAACGCTACCACTACCATCAAACCGTTCCATTAAGCACTGAAAAGATTTTCTAGATGGTATACTTCGCTTACTGCCAAAAGAAATGTTTTGCCGCCTCGCCTAGTATATAAACCATATAAACTAATTTATTTTTAAGAAAATTCATAACTATTACCTTTATACGTCACTTACTACAACAAATTAAACTATTTTTACTTGATTAATAGACATGTCAAAATTTGACAATGCCTACATTTTTGTTTTGTCTTGGTAACTATGATGTTATAGGGTAAGTGTATTAAAAACAAGGGTAAAAATTGAATAATTCAAAATAAATCGAAAACTATTAGAAATAGGTATATGACATACTTAATAAAAGTTGGAGAGTTTTGTAAAAGCTAGCAGAAAAAATAATAATATACAGGGTGTGCCATTAAAAAAAATTGAGATTTTTCATTTTAAAATAGTCGAACTGCATAAATTTATTTTGAACACCCTATAGCATCTAACTCAAATTTCTTTGCATATACTTTTTTTTCATCTCTATAGAACGCTCCTACCAATTATGAGCAGTCCACCTTAAGAAACAATGGAGCTACTGACAATTTTTTAAAAACTGAAAACTAGTATTTTTTTAAAAAATTGAAATATTACAAAAACTACTAGGTTTAGGTATATAACATTATTAATAAAAAAAAGTTATAAAATTTTACGCAGAATTTAAAACTAAATTAGAAAATAGAAAGTTCCATTTAAAAAAAAAACATATGTTATATCGGCCACACTTTTTGAAGTACCTTGTATACTCAAAAATAATTTTAAACTATGCACCTTAATATTCCCTAAAACTATTGTATTTAATATTTTTTCAACATTCCGGAAACAAATGAGATAATGTATTTTAGTCTATCGTAGACTCACCCTGTAGAAAGCTCAAGTTCGACCAACAATACTGCTCCCATGTTTGGGGCTCTGCTTCCAGACATATGCTGCATTTGTTGGATTCTATTTAGAGAGAGCTGTTAGCCTGATTGGAGACTCAGAACTCACCATCAACCTTAATTCCTTGGGATATCGAAGAACGGTTGGCGACTTGAGTCTATTCTACAAGTATTTTCATGGAAAGTGTTAGATGAATGTAGTCCGCTTAATTCCTCCTAGAACGGGAAATAGGAATACACGTTGCGCTAATATTTCACATCCGTATCAGTTTGTCACTCCCCGTACAACCATTTTCGAGCAGTCTTTTTTATGAAGAACCTCATCCCTTTGGAGTGATTCGCTCAGGACTATGTCTTCCATCGAGTACAACTTACAGTTATTCAAAACCAACATGAATCGCTTTTTCCGCATAAGTGTAGCTCCTGTAGCACTTTAGGAATTTGCCAGCAACAAGCGTGCTATGCACATAAAAAAAATAAAAAAAAGATAATGTTTTACCTTTTCGTCGTTGACAAAAAACGTGATATTAGCAGCTGGATGTGATGAAGGGGCATGGCAGTCTGCTATCAGCGGCCTGCCATGTTCCAGTCCTGTTTTATCTATTGTGACTAATGGAACTCCAACAGGTACCACTGAAAAAAGAAGGTATATTAATGTTATAGTTTCTATAAGGTAAAATGATTAGATTAGAAGTGGTTTAGAATAGAAAGTAGATATTCTTGTCTAAATAATTCTATTACAATGTAGCGCCGGAAATCTTAAGATTGCTCTGGCTGCTTCAGCGGCAAAATGAGGGAAGCAGGGCGATAAGATTAACTGTTACCATGGAAATACAGTGATTATGTGAAGCCAACTATCAATCGTTTTAACATGTCTAATTGAATTGTTAAAAATATATTTGCGCTTTTTCTGGGCTATATAACTCTCACTACTGTTTATCTATTTGTATATTTTCTTCGTTGTTGTATATGTTTTCTTCTTCATAACTTAAACCTAACATTCTCTTCTATAGGTATATTATTAAATCCTAAAGAGTGCCTATAACAAAATATATACGAGGCCACACCACCCTCACCCTTTTAAACCGAATGTGTTTGACTAGAAATAATTATGTCTACAATTTGTTTATTATTTTAGTTTCAATTGAAAACCAGGAAAAATTCTCATATTACTATTGGCTATACAAATATTTCACCTTTCCAGTTCTTTTTCCTGAAGGGATATCGTTCAAAAACTATAAATTCCTTGTCAGATTTTTAATATTCTATGTGTATTAAATTTAAAAAATATACATCATTTCGTCTGACTGTTGTCGTGTCCACAGACAGACTATTAGAGAGACTCAGCCTCCGCATATTACATTTAAACATGATAAATCATCTTACATTTTATTAAAACTAGTTGATTACATCTGCTACATCAAATTTAGAATATTGTCAGACTTCCAAAACTAGAAGGATTCTTTGGTTCACAGGTTTTCATAACATCACTAAAAGTTTAACCTAATGAAATTCATATTTTTGGCTAAATGAGAAAAAAGTAAATAACATCATATTTATCATAAGGGGTTATATATACCTGTGCGGTGCTAAAAGTATGTATATTTAAAAAAAAATGTATTTTAAAGATTATTAAGTGAATAATATTTAAAATATTTCGAGAATGGCGATTATATATATTTTTTTTATTGTACTTTTTTTTTAAATATGTTTTAAATGTTGACATTATTTTTCATCAGGTTAAATGGACCACTGATGAAAAACTATGAGACCTCCTTAACTGCAGGATAACTTCACAAAAAATAAAAATTAATCTTGTAGTAGTGAAAACTTGTCGAAGGTTTTTTTTTTCAAAAATAAAAAAAATTACGATATTTCAAACTTTGGTATGCAATTTCCGACCAAAAAATGTATGTTTAATTAATTATAAAAAGAAATCTATTAGAAAAATTTAAAAAAAACCCTAAAGAGTTAATTGATTGGTCCGTGACTTTGTGACAGTACATTTTAACAATCAAACTACTTACTTACTTTGTTAACTGTCACTTAATATATAAATAAATATTTAGTGACACTTAACAAAGTAATTAAGTAGTTTTATTGTTAAAAAAACCTCCCCATATTTTGTAGAAAAAGTAATTATTAAGATTAAAATTAAAAATTAAAATAAATTAAAAATTGAATGAGTAATATGGCAGATATTGCATTGAGACAGGTAGCGGTCCCAATCCGACGCCAGGTCACATTTAATGCTATAATTTTTTATTGGAATGAAATTTTTTTAAAAATTGTTTTGAATAATTCTTAGAAGTATATAGAATAAAAATCCATAAAAAAAGACAAAAATGAATTTTAGAGGCGTATGTAACTCCTTTTAAGGGCTGAATATTTTCTGAATTTGTGTTACAATAAGATACATATATATATATATATATATATATATATATATATATATATATATATATATATATATATTATATATAATATATATATATATATATATATATATATATATATATATATATATATATATATATATATATACTGCTGTTAAAATTAGTAAACATCACTCTTACGGTATTCAAAGCGATTTGTACTACAACAGAGTAGGTTGTCGTTTAGTTTTTTTGAAGAATTGCATTGAACGTAGGTTAAAAAAAAATTTGTCTACCGGACTCACTGCCATCGTAAAATGTTAAATAGATGGTTGGTTTCGCGGGAAACGGTTGTATGAATAATATGATTTATTTTGGATATGGATGTATGTGAAACAAACCAATCGAAATTAAAAATTATGTTTCTCGTGATTTAGTGGATCGTGAATAAACGCAATTTTTTACGAATGCAACACTCTGTAGGGAAGTAAAAGAGAAAAGTTAGGACATATCAAATAAGGTTAAAATAAATGCAATTTGAACTATTTTTAGAGGCCCAGTTACTCTTCTTTATGTCAATATTGTCTCTCTGCAACATTTTTAAAACTTAAATTAAATTTCAGTCTCAAACCGCTTATCAAATGAATCTTCTGATGCACAAATCTTTCAAAATACTTTTATGGTTTTAATTTTAAAATAAAAATGCTGCAACTGAAATGTTTCTCCCTACTACGAATTACGGCAGAATGTAATTACAAGAGTCACTGACTGAAAAGGACCGTTTATTGCATTTGTAGAAGTCTTTTTCGTTTGAAAGCATTTTTAAGCTTTTTAAATATTTAAATGGCTTTTCAATTAAATTTTAGGTACGTGCATTTTTGCATTGCAATGTTTTTTTTATTAAACGCAGGGTATAAGATTAAATATTAGACACTCCACGATTTCATGACAAAATTAGATATCATCCTACAATGTTGTATGAATATCCGGTTAGAAGTAGCCAATATTTTGACATAAACCATAATGAAATATCACTACTAGCCCCAAGAAAACGGCTAAAAATGTTTAAATATTATTAATGCAATAATGTATAGTATTGTTTATATTATCCTATTGGGATCTTACCTATTCAAAACGACATCTCGTGGCTTTTTCAGGAATTAAACTTGAGGTGCATTTTTAAATCTACCATAAGCGTCTGTGTAAATTAATATTACAAATTTTCTTAAAAATGAACACGGAAATTTTTGCTTTTCGTGAAAAATCAAAAAAAAAAAAAGATTTTTATGCTGTGTTTACAATTGCGAAAATCGCCTGCAAAAGGATTTAAATGTTTTTAAATATTATTGATGCATTTGGGCAAGTGGCAAAAGTTGACAGATTGAAAGTGTGGAAAAAAGTTCTCCGAACTGAACGAAAAATCCCAATTGATGCAAAAGTTTGCTCTAAACATTTTAAAAAAGAAGATTACATTCTTCCAGGTAAGTAAAATTACTTAAACAGTCAACGTTTTTTTTTTGTAATTTGAGTACGTGTGTCAAACAAAAATTGCTAATTAGTTAACATTTTTCAGATTTTATTTTGATAAAATACTATCTCAATTATTTTGTATTCATTAGAGGTCATAAATAGTTAATAAATGTTAACCTCCGAAGTGAATTGGTGATTTGAAACACAGTTAAAATTTTTCTTATCGTCATTGATTGTAACGTATCATTTCACTAAAATTTGTATAAATATTCCGGAATTAAATATATTCCTTGCGTTTCAGATGCTCCATCTTTAAGAAGGCAATTGAAGAATTGTAAAAAATTAATTTTCATACAAAAATTGAAATGTAAATATTAGAGATTTATAGGTTAGAATCTTCCGGTAACAGTACAAAAGAGTTTATTTATTTATTTATTGAGTTAAGGGCAGATTCATTTTATTCATAATTTCTACAGAAATTATGATAATATAATAACAATTATAACAATACAACAACAACACCAGCAAATATACTTACTGACCTCAGTGGACCGTCAACAGTTCTTTTCTTAAAAGTTTTAAAGAGAGAAAAAAAAAATCAAGTTCCGTTTCACCGGCGTCATTAGTGATTGTAGTGATCGGCGAGAATAAGCCGTAGTTATATATATGGTACTTCGAAGCGAAGAGGTCCATTATTGCTCTTGGTGGAACATGGAAATTTATCAAACTCAGAAGATCGGAGCAGTTTATATGACCATTTATAAGTCAAAATAAGAAACATATATCAGCAACTTTCCTACGTCTAGAAAGCGATTGCAGCTGAAGTCTTCGCAGCAGGACTCCATAGGCAGTGATGTTCCACTTAAATTTGTAAGAAACATATCTAGCATACTTCTTCTGTACTCTTTCAATACCACCAATATGTATAGCATATGAAGGCGACCATACACATGACAGATACTCTACAGAAGATCTTACCAAGGCCTTATACAAAGTATTCATGCTATCTACAGTCTGAAAATCCCTAGTTTTCCTACAGACGAAGCCAAGGCGTTTTACATATTTGTTAGCAATAAAGTCATAGTGAATATGAAAATTCAAATAAATACCTAAATCATATAATGAAGAGACCTTTTCTAGAAGACAATTATTAATACTGCAGTCATATAAAAGCGGAGTTTTCATCATCAGTAATATTAAGATTCATTTTACTTCTTCTGCACCACTCGCCCACTCTATCCAAGTTTCCCTGTAGTCTCACATCAGCATCAACAGAATGAATTGCCCTAAACAATTTCAAATCATCTGCAAAAAACAATGGCCTTGAAAATAGAATCACCTCACGGAGGTTATTAATAAGTACATTAAATTGCAATGGGCCCAGGTGGCTACCCCGATGTAACAGATAACTCGACACAAAGCCCTTTACTTTAACAAACTGTTTCCTATATCTAAGGTAACAGATTAACCAATTCAGTAGTGATCCACAAAAGCCATAACTTCTTAATTTTCTTATCAAGATATCGTGGTTGACAGTGTCGAAGGCCTTGCTGAAATCCGTATAAATTACGTCAACCTGACCACCTGCCTCCATTGCAACAATAGTATTTTGAATCAATAAGATCAAGTTTGTAGCTGTCGATCAGCCCCCAACGAAACCATGCTGTTCTTGAACTAAAAGAGGTTTTATGAAGTGTTTTAATTTATCACAAACAATTTTTTCGAACAATTTTGGAATAGAATTTATAGTAGAAGCAGGGCTATAATTTTTAGCGTTTGACTTGTCGCCGGATTTGAATACTGGAGTAATAAAACTATATTTCCACTGGTTAGGAAAAACAGCGGTCCCCGCCAAAGTATAGGCACAGTTAACTAAAAATCTGGGAGATATACCATCAGGACCTGGTCCCTTATTTATGTCAAGTTTGAATATATGATCAAATACTTCCCCTAGGGAGACGTCAGCAGAGGATAATGATTCAACATAGCTTTTCAGCATTCTCTGATACAGTTTCAGATTAATGCTATCATTGCAAAAACGAGACTTCATTTTATTGAAGGTTGTTCTGGCTGATTCTATGGCTTTTGTTGTATTCGGAGTATTCAATTTAAATGTAGATTGTAACCTTTTGAATGCAGACCAAACTAGCGAGACTCTTCTATCCAAGTCAGCCTTTAAATAATTTTTTGATATTTCGACTTTTTGTCCTAAATGTATGAATGTTTACACCTTATATATTTCTTCACCTTCTATTAATAGTTCCTGCCTATTATCTTCAATTTCGTTATTCAAATATTTGGTTTTGCTGAAGTTTGTTTTTAGACCTATTTCTTAAGACTTGTTATTTGATTCCATCAGCATTTCTTATAACTCCTTTTTTGTGTTGGCGATCAGAGTGATTGATTGAAAAATTACCCTCCGAGAAATTTACTTTTATTTATATATCTCGATCCTTGAAGCACAAGAAACATAGATTTTAGTTTTTGTCAGTCTGCCGGTTTGCTAGTCTCTCAAACTATTGTTGTGATAACTGCCAAATAAGATGAAATGTCAATTTAGTACCCATATATTACTTAAAACGGAAAAAAAACTGTGTTTTTAATATGGCTATAAGGGAATGGGAATGGAAAGGGTGGGAATCGATAATTTAAGTCAAACTTTAATACTACTATAGGAAGTTTTTTTTTTGTTTTTGGTTGCATGAGAGCAAAAGTAGGTTCCAATATATTACATCATATGCCCTTTTCAGAGTTCTTAGAATCACAAATGTAGAAATCGCGTTATTATTAAAATTTTAGCTGAAATAATATATAGAGGGGAATAAAGTTGGAGTAAAAAAGTGACCTAAAATATAGTCAGAAGTACAGAACAAGTCTGATAACCGTCGTTTGTTGAATATGCATTTTTTACTCGTCTGTGAAACTCATGAATAATAAAAATTCAACCCAATGATTAGCTAGAAAAACTATTGAGTAGTGAGGCATTATATTACCTTTAAAAATATGATTTTTTAAAAAATTACTTTATAAATAATTGTTCAACCCTGGTAGAAAGAATATTTAATTTTACTTATTTCACCTCTTATTTCTTTATTTTCTGTAAAAGCTTTGGTTACTCGGTTCATTCAATATAGAGTGTGCACTTAAAATCATATTCTAACAGATGGCGACCATCTCATTTCTTAAAAGTTCCTGGTAAATCAAGAATAAAAAGACCTTTAAAATGAAGTATCACTAGATTCTGTTCCCCACTTAAAATTTGAATCATAAAACTATAATTTTTCATCCAAAATTAATTGTTTATCCTACCCTTTAGCCATTTCAAGTTTTATTTAAATTAGTTTGGAGATACCAGGAAGGTGAATCACTTTACGGACGCATGGTATAAGCCATCATTTAATTTTTTTGTAAATGAATATAAAAATTTAAATTTATCTAATATCAAGAATTTGAATTTTTTATTGTGGTAATATTTATTTATCATAGCACCTACACCGGGTGTTTTTTTGTAACAGATACACGCATTTTTTTTTTTTAACAGGAGCACGCTAAAATAAAGTACTTTGTCTAACGTAGCCTAAATAAAAGTTGTCAAAAAACTATTAAAAAAGCACCTCAAAATTTTTAGCCTACTCCAGTTGGCAAAAAAAAGCAAATTTATAGTGTAGTGCTTTTTAAAAAACAAATTAGGAGCAGGAAGGATGTAAGAGAGAGTGAGTTTATCATATTAAATATCATTTTTAGTGTTTTTGGAGACATTTTTAGTGTTCCGTGCGGAACATTTATGGGATCACTTCAGTGTCTGTCCGTTTGTCTCACCCGATTTTTTCCGAAACTATTTGACATAGTTGAAATTTAGCACAAATATAGGAAATAATAGCCCAATCAGAGCCGTGTAGTTTTGAAAGTTAAAATTTGACTTGTAGGGGAAAGTAAAAAAAAAATTCAGGTCAGGGTCATCGAGTAGGGTATCAAATGAAAGCTTGCTAAAACACGAGTTCAAAAATATATATAATGTAATAGTTGCGCACACTTTTCTTGGTATTATTTTAAAAAAGTTGCGAAAAATAGCTGCCCTCCCCCTTCCTCGAAAAGGAATGATCAAAAAATTTTGAAAAAATTTTAGAATATTCTCCATAAAGTATAGATTGAGCGAAAATTATTACAAGTGCATTACGTTTGATAATTTATCTGATAAAAAAATATATGAAACGTGGGTGAAGGTTTGCGTAATATACTTTTAAGTGTATATTACTGTAGCCGAGTGGCGAGTCAGTTACGTACCGAGATATAATTTTATTTTATTTGTTTACAATTAAAGAAATATTTAAATAAATATTTGTTTAATTATAATTGATTTATTGGCTGTTAGGTACCTAAGATGCTATAACTATTATATATTATTGACTAAGAAAAAGCATGAAAATATATTTTTTACGATGTCATGGACCTAATTAGCTTAGCCTAGGTAAGAATTTTATTTTATTTTAAAAGTAATCACGGTACGGAACACTAATTGCAGCAGTCCATTTTGCACTTGACCTTTTTTTTCTTTATATAGAGGTATATAAAACTATTTTAAACACTCGATAATAATATGATATTAATGATAAACTTTGAGCGGACATTTCAGAGGATACAAAAGGTCAAGTTGGTCAAAATTTGCTCATCAATCGTGCAGTAGGTGTATAGTGACTGATGATTCTTTTATATAAAACTTCTAATACGTTAAAAAAATTTATAAAATTTAAAGTATCCGATCCATTAGGGCTGTCAGAAACTTGAAAATTCATATGGTCCGACAAACAATCCTTTTACATGATATTACAATGAAAATACAAGATGTTCATTTACTACGCATATCACATATTTTGGGCAGCTTAGAGGAATAATTAAATTGCAATAATTTTGAAAACATATATAATCTTGTAAGGTATTCCATCATTATGTTTTTAAAGTTTATGGGAAAAAATATTAAATTTTTGGCTTATTTTTTACACTTTAAAACGAGGATCGCCTTTTAAGTTTTACAAAGGACCACTAGATGGCGCTATTGAGATGCGACGTTACCATTGTTGTAAAATTTGAAATTTGTTATTGTTAAAACAGTGGCAGCGCAGAAATTGGCCGAGTAGTTTGTTTATGGTACAGTGAGCGTTAAAAAAAAGCAGTTTTGTGAAGCTTAGGTCAAATTCCTGGATAAAGCCACTCACTAACCCAATTCCATAGCCAGAAACGCCTATAGACGTTCACCCAAGGCCAGAAGACCCTCTACTTCAGGGTTATATCTCCGGGTTTATAGCGTCACTCTGCGCCTTCCGAGCCTAGCTTCCATTCTCGCCGATCATCCCAGTTACCTGGTCGTAGATTTCGTTCGGACATTGCTTTTGTTATGTCCATAGACCAGGTTATTTTCGGCCTTCTCATTTTCTTTCTTTCTGTAGGTGTCCACTGTAGGATTTGTTTTGGGATTCTATGGTGTTGCATCCTTTGGACATGGCCGTACCACTTTAATTGTCTCTCCTGTACGTCCTCTATCAGTGTTCTTTCCATTTTCATTTTTGACCGGACTCTTTCATTTGATATCCTATCGAGCTTGGAAATTCTTTCCGATCTTCGCCAAAAATCCATTTCCAGAGCATCTAACCTGCTTTCAAGAGTTTTGTTTAGTTGCCATGTTTCGCACCTATATAGAACTATACTTTTGAAGATGACGTTGTAAATCTGTTGCTTTCTTTGCCTACTAACATTTTTTGACCACAGAATGGAATTCATGGCACCGATCAGTCCTTTCCCCTTTGCTACCCTCTCTTCCACTTCATTTTCTGTTCTTCCAGTGCTGTCTTTTCTAGTTCCCAGATAAGTATATTGGTCGCATGCTTGAATTTCGATGTTATTGTCCAGTTTCAGGTCCTGCCTATCCCCACCGATCCGCAAGTATTTCGTTTTGCTCATGTTTACTGTGAGTCCCCAATTGTTATATTGGTCTATGAGCATCCTTGTCATATATTCCAGATCTTCTGGATCTTGGGCGATAACCACCTGATCATCGGCGAAATGTAGCGTATAGAGTGTTGTCTCATCGTCTATTTCGATACCTATTCCTCGACAACTCTTCCTCCAATGATCGAGGGCCGCATCAATATATACTTTGAATAACGTTGGGGACAAGCAACACCCTTGTCTAAGACCTTTTGTGACGTGAAAGCTTTCAGATATTTCTTTACCAATCTTTATTCTTGATTGACAATTTGAATATAGTTGTTTTATCGCTTGTATGGCGGTAACGATAATGGATGTTCTTTCTAAAATATCTGCCACAGTTTCTTTATTGGTACATTATCGTAGGCCTTTGTTAAATCAATAAAGATTAGATCGACTTCTCTGTTGGTTGTTACTTTCTTTTCGGTTAGTTGATTAAGGCTAAAAATGTTATCCATACAAGTTCTTCCTGCTCTGAATCCCGTTTGCTGTTCAATTTCGTAAGGAGCATATTCTTGTCAAATTCATTTAATCTCCTCTGGTAGAGGTATCTAGTACTGTCCTCTTGTAGATGTTTTGTATTATATTCGGTTTTAGTTATTTTACCGGTCTCTGCAAATGTTTCGTCATTTAGTCCTGAGTGTTTGTACTTAGTTTTGATTTTTGCTTTCAGAATATAATGGTCTGATCCGCATTCGACTCCCCTATACACCCGGACATCATTTATTTTCCATTGTGATTCTTGTTTTATGATGATATAATCTATAATCGACCGCAGTTGTCTCGTTTCTTGGTGCCAAGTGTGTGCATTTGTGAATGTCTTTATGTCTGAAGAAACCGTTTAGAATTTTTAGTTTGAATTAGTCTTTTTCCATTGTCGTTGAGCGCTTTTTTTGCATTACTTCCTACAACGTCATCGTTCTTTCTGTTACCAGTTCTTCCGTTAAAATCTCCCATCATTAGGGTTTGTCTTTGATTTCCAATCTTACTTGGAACATCTTCTATTTCTTTTTGAAATTTCTCTTTTTTTTCAAGTGGTGCATCATCATTTCGGGCATATCCACCCACAATTGTTGTTTTGTGACCTTTCATGGTTACGTTTACTGTTATTATTCTCTCTGATACTGCTTCCCAATTGCTTATTTTCTTTCTGAGTTTTTTGTTAATCAATATCGATACTCCCTTACTTGCTCGCAGATGTTTAGGCACTTCGGTATACATGTGTATATAATCTCCTACAATTTCGATTCCTGTACCTTTCTTTTTGTTTCCGTTAAGACAGCAATATCTAGTTTTAGTCTTTGTATTCCAGCTATTATATCTTCTGTCTTTCCTGTCCATCCTTGAATGTTCCACGTTCCACAATTTATTTCCATTTTCCGTTGCGTATGTCGTTTTCCGTTTAGACCGTCCATTTTCCGAGGCTTTTGGCTAGGATTTTTTGCAAATGTTTGTTTTTTACTAGCAATGAGGAGCAAGCCCATTCCCTAAACCCCCAACCTGGAGGGCCAGGTTATTTTTGATCAGGGTTTTCTTCCCCTAGCCTTTGATGACCCAACATCTCACTACAAGGCAGCAGTTTGGTAAGGATAGGAGGGATAAGCGGTATGGGCTAGGATTTGGGTTTTTTTTTATGGGACTAGCACACGTGCTGCAGGGAAGTCTCTAAAGCGCTACAGGAGCGGCATGTGTGCTGAAAAAGCCATTCACGTCGTTCTTGAATCGCTGTAAATTGTACTCGGTGGGAAACACAGCGCTGGGCAGATTATTCCAACGGGATGATGTTCTCCATATAAAAGACTGCTTGAAAAGCGTTGTACGCGGAGTAACAAGCTGAACCTCATACGGATGTGAAGCATCAGCGCGACGTGTATTTCTAACATGCACCGCTTTGGGAGGAATTAAGCGTGCTACATCCTTCAAACACTTTCCGTGAAAATACTTGTAGAACAGACTCAAGTCGCCAACCGTTCTTCGATGTTCCAGCGAATCAAGGCCGCCGGTCAATTCCGGGTCTCCAATCAGACGGACAGCTCTTCTCTGAACAGAATCCAACAAATGCAGTGTATGTTTGGGAGCGGAGCCCCAAACGTGGGAGCAGTATTCCATAGTTCGTCGAATTTGAGCTTTGTAAAGAATTAACAGTTGTTGTGGGGTGTAAAGCTTTCTGGTTCGAAATAATATTCCCAACTTTTGAGAAGCTCTCCTTGCTATGCCCGCAACAAATTGAGCGACGATGCTAGGGGAATGGAGTGCCCCGACATAACTATGTCAGGTTCAGCAACGTTAACTTTTTTAGAAAAAACAGCCGCCTGGGTTTTTGTAGCGTTAAATTCCACTTGGTTACTGTCACCCCAAGATAGAATTTCTTTCAGGTCTTTGTTAAGTTGAGCGACCTCCTGCTCTCTGCGGTTATTCGCCTGAGCAGCCGATGTCCGAGCGTTCAAGGTGAATGAAGAGACAAGCGTACTGTCATCTGCAAAGCTGTAGATTGGATTTCCGGTCTTTTCCAGCAGATCGTTAATGTAAATGAGTAAGAGAGTAGGAGACAGTATGGAGCCCTGGGGCACTCCGGCGTTGATAGTGAAGGTGTTAGAAAGAAATCCGTCGACCGCCACTCGTAAAGAACGCTTTCTGAGGAAACATGAGAGCCACAAACAGAACCTTTCAGACATACCATAAGAGCGTAACTTAGCCAACAGTCCATCGTGCCAGACACGGTCGAATGCCTTGGATCTGTCAGGAGCAACCGTTCGAGATTCTCCAAAGTGTTCAATTGCGTTGCTCCAAACATGTGTTACATAAGTCAGAAGATCTCCTGTTGATCTATGTTTACGAAAACCATATTGGTGATCGCTAATAATATTGAATCGTTCAAGATATTTTAGAAGATGCTCATTGATAACCTTTTCCATGACTTTCGATATTATTGAAAGCAGTGCGACTGGTCGGTAGTTATTTGGCAAGGTCTTCTGGCCTTTTTTAGGTATCGGCTGAACGGTGGCACATTTCCAGTAGAACTGAAATATTCCCTTTCTGTAGGATAGGTTAAAAGGTCTACAGAAAACTGGTGTTAGTCCCTTGCACAGTTTTTGCGAACTATGGCAGGTATTCAGTCAGCGCCAGAAGCCTTTTTGGTGTCTAGCTTCATTAAAATACGCTTTATGATGCGCTGTCTGAAGATAACATCGGGCATCCTTGATTACAATATGGGAATAGTAGGTGGTGTTTTTCCTTGGAAATCGACAGTAGAATGTGAAGCAAAGAGTTCAGCCAACAAGTTCGCTCTCTCAACAGGTGTGGTTGCAATGGAATTATCTGGCGGTGTGAGTGGTGGTATGGTGGATTTGGTAAAATTTTGGCTAACTGCCTTAGCGACTGCCCTAAAGGACCAGGAATTGTTGGGACAAGCGAGAAGTTTGTTTCTAATTCGTTGATTGTGCGCCTCCTTGGTTTCGTCGATAATTCCTTTGCATCTGTTCCGGGCACGAACAAAGGTGTTACGATTTATGGTGTTAGGATTTTCACGCCATTGTTGATAGGCAATATGTTTAGAAACAACAGCTTCTTTGCATTTTCGGTCAAATCAAGGCTTGCCGTGGGAGTAGCATTTCTTCGAAAAAGGAATGTAAGCTTCCATACCAGCCAAAATAACATCGGAGACCTCCCTGGCGCAGATGGGTTATCGGATCGAAAACAAACGTCCATCCAAGGGAAAGTTTGAAAGTATTCCATGAGATCTTCCCATTTAGCAAATTTGTAGTGCCAAATCTTGCGCGGCCTAGGCGGCTCTCTGTCATTGATTGGCAGGATACTCGATGTCGGCGTTGGTCATGATGCCCCCAATACGTCGGAGGTGGAGAACATCAAGTGCATCGCGTGGGCAGGGATGCCGAACCCTGAAGTAGGTCTATCCCCCTTGGGAAGTAGAAGGAGTATCTACCCGCTACCGCTTTATGTTAGTCTTAAATTAATTTTAGGTTTAATTTTAAGTTTATACTTATGAAATATCTTAAGCTCTAATATCTTAAGTTTTCTCTTACACATTACACATTTATATAAAACCCATTAGCTAGGGTAAGTTATTTAGGTAACTGACAAGAAAATGTATAATCATGATTAGTTCACCTCATTGTATAATAGTTAGAGGCTTACAGGTCCCTTATTGTCGATATAAGATTCTAGATTCTAGGTTTAAAATTATTTCGTAAATTCTTACTGCTAACTATTACTAATTTAAGAGATAACTTTACCAAGTGTACAAGTATGAAATGCGGATTTCAGACAACAGATGGTGCACCAATGCAGTTTGTGCTATAAAGACTTGACACTGCTCCATTTTGTTGTGTCATCAACAAGTGTCAGACGCGTATGAGTGGTAAATTGAAAAAGTGTGTGCATAGTGTTGTATTGTTGTGTTCAATATGTCGAAATTTATACTGAACAAAGAGCATTCGCGGACAGCATTAATTTTTTGTTTTCAATTGAAGAAAGCTGCTGTTGAATCAGACCGATTACTTCGAGAAGCTTATGGTGAACATGCTCCATCGCAAGATACGTGTGAACGATGGTTTCGGCGTTTTAAAAGCGGTGACTTCGATGTTGCAGACAAGGAACGTGGAAAACCCCAAAAAAATATGAAGATGTGGAATTGCAAGCATTGTTGGATGAAGACGATTCGCAAACACAAAAACAACTCGCCGAGCAATTGGGCGTTAGTCAACAAGCTGTTTCCAATCGGCTACGAGAGATGGGAAAGATTCAGAAGACCGGTAGATGGGTACCACATGAGTTAAACGACAGGCAAATGGAAAAACGCAAAAACACGTGTGACATTTTGCTTGTTCGGTACAAAAGAAAGTCGTTTTTGTATCGTATAGTTACAGGGGATGAAAAGTGGATTTATTTTGAGAATCCCAAGTGCAAAAAATCATGGGTAGACCCAGACGCACCATCCACATTGACCGCAAAACCGAATCGCTTTGGCAGAAAGAGGATGCTCTGTGTTTGGTGGGACCGGTCGGACGTGCTCTATTATGAGCCGTTAAAACCTGGGGAAACGGTTAATACCAAACGTTACCAACAACAATTGACCGATTTGAACCGTTCGCTGCTTGAAAAAAGGCTAGAATACCGAAAGAGACAACACAAAGTCATGACAATTCTCCATCACATACGGCAAAACCAGTTCGCGACACGTTGGAAGCACTCAGCTGGGAAGTTCTACCCCATGCGGCTTACTCACCAGATTTGGCTCCTTCCGATTACCACTTGTTTGCATCGATGGGTCACGCACTTGCTGAGCAGCGCTTTGGTTCGTACGGAGATGTGAAAAAATAGCTCGATGAATGGTTCGCAGCAAAAGGAGAAGATTTTTACTGGTGTGGTATTCACAAATTGCCCGAAAGATGGGAAAAATGTATAACAAGCCATAGAGCATACTTTAAATAAAGCACTTTTTATCATTCTTCCGAATTTAACATGTCTTTTTAGAAAAAAAAATCTGCATTTCATACTTGTACACCTGGTACATAAAACCCATTAGCTAGGGTAAGTTATTTAGGTTACTGACATGCAAGTGTATAACCATGATTAGTTCACATCATCATATATTAGTTAGAGACTTACAGGTCCCTTATTGTCGACATAAGATTCTAGATTCTAGGTTTAAAATTATTTCGTGAATTCTTACTGCTAACTATTACTAATTTAAGAGAGAACTTTACGTCAAGAAAAGCATTTAAATTATAAATTCTAAGAACAAGCTAAAATATTTAATACAAATGTCGAGTGTCGACCAAATAAATTACTAAACAAAGGGAAAACTTAGGTTTGAAATATTTTCTACCTGTAAATCATAAAGGCTGCCTTGCAAAAAGCCGAGTTCTCGGTGACAACTTCATTTTGTATACTGTGCTATACACTTTAATTTAATGGAAGGTATTTTGCTGTATAAATGAGGTCTTTTGTATTTGTTGGAAGACCAAATCCTACGATAAATTACCGGAAATCTCGGCAAATGCTACTAATAACGTAATTGCTGTAGAATTTTAACAAGAACGTACAATATTGTATTGACTTGTGTAATCCAATCTCGGTGCCAGTTCATAATAATAATTTAAATCAAGGTATATCACGTGCAAAATATGTATAAATTTAAATTTGCTAGTAGAAATGAATAAGATGTATGTATGTATGTTTAGGTGTAGCGCATCGATAGCTAAGATCATTTAGCGCCAGACTATGTTGATAATAATTTAGAGTAAAGATCAGATTCCTTTAAAAACTCTAATATTAACTAAGTTGGGAATGTGGAATCTTTGGCACAATGATACTACTCAGTATATATCAGGAGCGATGATTGTAGTCAATCATCGCTCCTGATGAAGCTAACATGGTTAGTGAAACGCGTGTCGAGTGCAAAAATAAAGTGTTTGGTGTAGTGGTGATATATACTGAGTAGACTCTAATATTAGACATTTTATGTTATTTGTATTTGGTGCAACTATTTGATGTAGGGGTCTCAGTAAATTATGTTTTGTTCTTTGGGGGAGATAATCATGCGAAAGGACATGTTTTATCGAGAGAGATGTATTACATTGTTGACATAATGGAGGAGGTTCCCCTTTTAATAGATAAGAATGGGTTAGATTCGTATGAACTATGGATACTCTTCTCCATAAGATATTCTCTTTTCGTGTCAAACTTGAAAGGTGAAAAGGTGGATATACCGAAGGCTTTACTTCCTATAATTTGTTTTCCTCTCGCAAGTCCCAAGATAGTTGAAATAAATTTTTGATGATATCCTTGAAATGATTTGTCAGGTCTTTTGGTGATAAGATTGGATTTAAGATTTTTCCAGAGGTGATTGCCAATTTGGCATTATTATCCGCCAGATCATTTCCCCTTATGTTAATATGGCTAGGAGTCCACAACAATACTATGTTGTTCTTCCGGATATCATTTATATGTAAAAGGTCTATTATGTCTAACACTAATGGGATGGACGTTTTTGAAGAATTTATGGATTTCAGGGAGCTAAGAGAATCAGTTATGATGAGAATACTACTATTTATATTTGATCTTAAAGCTGTTTTAATCGCTTCTCTAATAGCTAATAATTCGGCTGTATACACTGATGAAATGTTGTTTGGTTTATATTTATGAATAATGTTTGGTGCAACCACTGCAGCACCCACTCCCAAATCTGATTTAGATCCATCTGTATAATATTGAATGTGATTTTGATATTTATCATGAATCAGTTGGAGGAACGATGATTTTATTCGAGAAGAGGAAGTTGATTCCTTATTATATTTAGCCAAGCTGATATCTATCTTGGGAGTACGAGATGTCCAAGGGGGGAGTATTGGGAATTTTGATGAGTCCGGTGAGGTGAAATTTAATTCATGGGTGGATAAAAGGCTCTTTATTCTGGATTGTATGGAATTTGAGTCGAAAGTTTTTAAATGTAACTGATGAAGTTTGAGAGCTTGTTTAATGTGGGGTCTGAATAAAGAGGTGGAATAAAATCTCATTAAGGATTTTTGTCTTTGTAAGAAGAGGGGAGGCATAGAAATGAATAAGACAATTAAACATTATTACGTGAAAAAAGTTCAGAGTGTCGGAATAATTTCTAAAGTAGTAAAGTGTAACATGTATTGTGTATTTGTATTAAAATAGCAATGTAGAAATCATTGTCTCATTGCCTTTATTGAATTAAAAGTAAGGCCAGGCCTCTTATTTACAATAATGAAAGTACAAGGAATCTTAAATATGAAAGTTTGCTTATTCTACCTTAACCTAAGCTCTTATACTAGTGGTCCTATACTAACTTAATCTAGGAAATGTGTTTTTGATGCATGATTTTCTTATTTCTAAGACTTAAACTACCTTAGCATAAGACTTAGTGTTAACTTAAACTAAGACTTATTATAACTTAATCTAGATTGACAATCTTCTGTCACAGTGGGCGAGGGGGGGGGCCATCGTCTTCATCCGAGAGAGGGTCAGACGGTTTAGGAAACTGGCGGCGGGCATGTGGCGGGAGTCGGAAGGCATCCCTGATGCATGGGTTGGGGTGCTGGGACGTTTTCTCCAAAAAAAACTTCAGCTGGACTTTCCTCATGTGTGCCTTTAGCTAGGCACACCGAGGTCTCTGTTGATTTGCCGGTTCTTCATGAACCATGGGTCTCCCGTGATCATCCTCAGGGCCTTGTTCTGCACTGCCTGAAGTTGAGCTCTCCTTGTCTTGGAAAGCTGGCACCAAGTGGGGCAGGCGTAAGTGAGGCCTGCCTTTACGACGGTGTTGTAGATGAGTAGTTTCGTTCTTGGTAGCAACTTACTGGAGCGGTTTCTGATTGGGTGTAATTTGCCCAACAGTTGCTTCACTTTTCCGGTGGCAGTGCAGACCTGGTCCTTCCGGGCGAGTTGTCTATCATACTGGACGCCCAAGTACTTGATGGTGTTGGACCATGCGGGAGCCTTGGAGCTGGAGATGTCCATGAGGAGTGTAGCCAAATCTGAGGAATTTCTGACATAGTTTTGTGACTGCCGGAACGTGGATCCACCATTGCACCCGGAGACGGATTTAGCCCCAAGTGACTCTCTTGTTTCCTAATCTCAATAATTAGCTTGGGGGGAAGAAATTTTGTGAAATATAGAAGTTATCTGTGCTCTAAACGAGTATTATGGATAGTTCGAAACAACTTTTTTTTTTTGAGGGAATAAAAAATTGGAATGTCGCTTGATCAAACGTACTGAGCTCAATATAGATTATGTTGAGAAATAATTTCTTTTTTCAAAAAAGTTATTTTTTACAAGACCTTTCGATTCACCCTCTTATTAATACTTTAATTCGTCATACCTGTCAAATCAACCGAGATCGCATTGGTTACTTGTACATAAGCGTGAAACTAAAACAACATTTTCTCGTCTAGGTAGCGGTTATTATGCTAGATATTAGAATATTACATTTTGGTTCTCTCCCCCTATCTCTCTCTATACTAATGTGGCTAATTTATTAAGACTTTTCTTATTTATATCCCATTTTTCGGCTAATATTTTTATCACTTCTTCTTCCGACTTATAGCTATTGCCTCTTTTCTTTGTTCCCTGCTCTATAGATCGTCATTCCATCTCTTTCTTGGATGTCCCACTGATCTTTTCCCATTCAATAACTTGTCTGTTGCTATCCGTACTAGCCTGTTGTTTACCATTCTTCCTATGTCCTGTTGATCCCATTCTACTTTTCTTCCTCTTAGCCACTGGTTGATATTTTCTATATTACATGTGTGTCTCATGTCTTCACTCCTCTCTCTATCCCTCATGGTCTTGTTTGTATATCTCCTTCTCCTTCTCTCATTTCGATTGATTCCAGCATCCTCTCTTTTATACTTGTATCGGGTCTTGTGTCAGATATGTAAGTCATTACTGGTCGTATTACGCTCTTGTATATTCTTGTTTTGGTCTCCATGGAGAGGAATTTATTTCTAAATATGGTATCATTAAGGCATCCCGTTATCCTATTAGCTTTGTTAACTAGATGTCTTACTTCTCGATTTTTCCTATACTAGATATTTTGATGCCCAGGTAATCGACCTCCATCACCGGTTCCATTGGTTTATCTTCCACCACTAGCTTGCACCTAATCGGCTGTTTTGCTATTACTATTGTCTTAATTTTTTCAGTTGAGATTGACATATTATATTGTTTTGCTGCCATGCAGAATTCGTATGGCAGCCTTTGCAGATCATTCTCGTTCTCAGCCATTATTATCGCGTATTCTCTGTTACCCATTCTATTCCCTTCTTTCTTTTGTCATTCTTTATAATTTCATCCATGACAATATTAAATAGAAGAGGACTTAGAGTCTCCCTGCTTGAGTCCGGGTTAATAGTTGATTGGTTCTGTCATTCCTTCTGCTAATCTTGTAAATACTTTATTGTCTTTAACTATATTCTCGATATTCTTAATTAGGTCTAATGGGATGTTCCTGTTATATAATAGATGAATAACGACTTCTATTTGCACATTGTCGAAAGCTTTTTTTAAATCTATCAGGCACAAGTATGCTGGAATGTTGTATTCTATGGATTTTTCTTTTACCTGTCTCACAATCAATACGGCATCGATGCATGAGCGCCCACTTCTGAATCCTTGATGTTCTTCTTCCAGTTGTATTCTCGCATTTATTTTTGTTGTAATATTCTTTGTTGTTAATTTCAGTTTACAGTTTAGTAGATTTAAGCCTCTATAGTTATTTGGATCTTCTTTTTCTCCCTCTTATGCATTAATATACCTGTTCTCCATTCATCTGGGATTCTATTAGATCTTATAATCCTCTGTATAAGTGTCTGAAGTTGCTTAACCAGAGAGTGTCCCCCATATTTTAGTAGTTCATTAGCTATTTGGTCTTCGCCGGGAGATTTACGGTTTTTTAATCTTTCCAGTGCTTCTATTACGTCTTCTTCCACTATATATGTTTCTTAGTTTATCGTTTTCTCTGGTGTTTGTGGCAGTGTGATACTCTACTGTTTTTTATATATGTAATTGTGTAAGGTATGTTACCCACGTTTCTTTCTTCACGTGTGTATACTCTATTAGTTCTTTCATCTCAGTTCTTTGCTGTCTTGTGAATCTCCAAATTTGTTTTTATTGACCACAGAAGTCTGATTCTAATTTTCTTGTGTATTAAGTTTTTGTTCTTTTTACTAATTAATGGGTTTCTGTTCGTATTCTTTTGTATCTTTTTTAATCTTCATCTGTCCTGATTGACCTGTACTTTAGATATCCTGATTGACCTGTACTTTAGATAGCTTTCTTTCTTTTCACGGCATTTTTCTTTGATTTCTGCACTGAACCATGGTGTTTTTGTTCTCCATTTTTTATTTCTATTGACAGTTTTAGTCCCTAATGCTTCATATGCAACTTCTAATATATTTGTTTTTATTTTTAATCAACTATCATTTATGTTATCATGGTCATTTATTTGATTTATTCTGATTTTATCTTCCAGTCCTCTCTGGTACAGGTCTTTCGTTGATTCTTCTTGTAGATTTTCTATTCTTTTCTTTGTTTCCAGCTCCTTATTTTGGTGTTGCTTTGTGTTTCTTATGTTCCACTTTAGTTTACACATAACTAAATTATGATCACTTCCTACGTGAAAAGTTAAGCATCCTAATTTACAGAAATAAATATCAACGTACTAATACGTCAAACTACTCAAACATTTGTTTCAACGATATGAGTGCTGCTCTGATGGAGTGCAACCAGGAACATTGAATTTGGTATATGCAGTAGCTGAGCGAGGAATAAAAAGTATGAGGCGGAAAATTTTGTAGAATATATATATATATATATATATATATATATATATATATATATATATATATATATATATATATATATATATATATCTTAATAAAGTGTTTTTACAACTGGTCTAATCACACCAACCAGCAAATTTTCTAACCTAATTTCTACAGTGAAGGACAGTCCAGTGGATGTTTCTAGATTTTATCCACTAAACACTCGTTGTTGTGTATTTCAATTCACACACTATGCTCTGCTTTTAATTTGTTTGCACTAGCGCGCGTCTAAGTCAGATCACGAAGTGTTTTTCTCTTGAGCATTCGTTCTTGATCACCGATATCTAGGAGTTGAAGAGCCTTGATGTTTGGGGGTTGATGAAGCTTATCTTCATGCTTCTTAGCGGTGTTTCTAATTTCTTGAATTACTGTGTTCATCTGAAGGTCTCGATGAAGGACACTGTTTTAATATATTTTGGCGCCCCTACAATGTCACGATGCACTTTGTTCTGAAAAGCTTAAATTTTCTGTATGTTGTTTGATACGGTATAGCACCACAACTGTATGCTATAAAGCCAGATCTGCTGAGTATTTGTTGGTAAAGCAGCATCTTGTTGGCTACTGAAAGTTTAGATTTCTTGTTAATTAACCAGTACATCTTCTTTCTTTTTATTTCAAGTTGTTGAAGTTTCTTCTTGCCACGTTGGTTCTACGGTAGTATCAATTAATTGTTAGTTGGCACAGGCAAGTAGTTATTTTTAATTCTATTTGCGGAGATTACATACACTGACTTGCTTCCACTTAGTTTTATTCTCCACATTTTGGAGCTTTGTTGTTATCTCTTTTATAGTTTCACCCATTGTAAGCAATGCGATGTCATCTGCAAAGGTGGCTATTATTACACTTTCGATTTTTGGCATATCGCTTATATCAAGCATATGGAGTGTGGGACCACGTACGTTGCCTTGCGGGACGCCGGTTTCTGGGATAAAGATCTGTGTACGCGTCTTCTTGTTTCACTCGAAAATGTCTGTTCGAGATATATGACTCAAGAAGGTCTGTGTATGTTTTCGGTATTAAATTCTTTATCGTGTTCTTAAGTTCGACGTGCCAGACTTTATCGAATGCCCGTAACACGTCTAGAAACACTGAGGCACATATTTGTCCTTTTTCCAAATTCTGCTCGATCACGTCAGTTATCCGACGTACTCGTTCGATGGTTGTATGTTTATTCCGGAATCCGGTATAAATTTTGTATCGTCTATGATTGGTTTTAACTTTTTTAATATCAGTTTTTCTAATCCTTTTGACACAATTGGCAGCACTGATATCGGACGATACGATGCTACCTCGTATGGTGTTTTACCGGGCTCTTGCAGTATTATCACTTCTGCGATTTTTCAGATTTCCGGTGAGTATTTAAAACGAAAAGTGGCGTTAATTAAATATGTTTATCTTTGATTGTGTTAGCCGATACTTGTTGGAAATTCATAATAAAATTATATAAAAACAACACTATGTTTTAATTTCCAATATTTTTAAAGTCACTTGACAATTGTTTCACCATACAATGGCTTCTTCAGAAGTACTTCCAAAGAAGCCATTGTATGGTGAAACAATTGTCAAGTGACTTTAAATATATCGGAAATTAAAACATAGTGTTGTTTTTATATAATTTTAAATTTGTTTAGTGTTTACTATTCCCTTTTTAGGGAGTTGATTCCGAATTGCGCCAGTGATCCAGTCATAACCTGGCGTTTTATTTAGGTTGACATTTCTTTTGATCTCGTTATACACTTCCTTTCATATTGTAAATCTTATTATTCGTTCTTCTTGGTTGGTGTTTAACAGTTCACTTTCATCAGTTACTGCTTCATTTGTTGTGTATACTTTTGCTAGGTGTTTTACGCATATTTCAGCTTTTTCACCATTGTCTTTAGCCCATTGGTTGTTTCCATCTTTAATGGAGGGGTATGTAAAATGGCTATTTTTATCTTTCTTGTGCTGCGTGCAGTGAATATTCTGTGCTCTTATCGTTTGTCAAGTTCTGAAGATATTGCTTTAGTAATTCATTTTTTATTTTTTGTATCTCTCTTTTCAATTGCTGCGTAAGGCTTATTTTGTCGAAAGGTGCTCTAGTTTCTTGCTTTTCTCTTTTCCTTAACTAGTTCCTTAATTTCTTGAGGTTAATTAGTACCGACCGTTCTCCTTTTGTGTTTTTCTGTATTATCCCATACAGATTGTTGAATGTCTGTTTCAAATTTCTCTGCTTCGTGATCTAGTTGTTCTAATGTTTTCAAATAAGCAATAAGTTCTATTCTTGAATCCAAGCTTTTTCGAAAGTCCTCCCAGTCGGTGGTTCTATTTGCTAAAGTTGGTCGATCTTCTTCTGTGAAGATATGTTCGCTTAATGTCGTTATTACGAGTATAGAGAAGCGGTCAGATGCCAGGTCATGTCCGTCTTCTAATTTAATATAATTTGTTGATATTTTTCTTGTTATATAAAAGTCTAATAGGTCAGGGATCTTTCTTCGATCTGTAGGCCAGTATGTTGGTCTTCCTGTGGATTGAGATTCACATCCACTTTTTTTTATTGCAGGAAGAAGTTTTGCACCCTTTGTATTTGTTAGGTTTACACCCACATTTTGTTTTAGGCGTTGTAATCTCCATCTAAAATGAAGTTTTCGCCCATTTCTTGTAATAGTTGTTTGTAATCTTCTTTTTTTCAGATTATGTCGCGGTGAGATATGTAGAAATTATAAATGTCCAACTTAATATTACCTAAAATTCGGATACTAAATGGGCGATAAAAATGTACTACTATGTACCGGAGAAAGACGACACTTTCTTATCGTTTTTAACAGTAATGTTACAGCAAACAGATTATATACAGTAAAAAAATGTATACAAATCTATATAGAAAATGATGGGAAAATTAGCTTAATTTTCAATTTAGTTTCACTTAAAAATTTATTTTTACTGAAAAAAAAACTGAAAATCATTTTTTTTTTCTGTTTGGCGTTACGAACTTAATCTGGGACACCTGGACTAAAATGCGAATTTTGACCAATTCTCTTAATATATTTTAATAAAATTTGACACACTTTTTTGTTAATATAAAAGCTATATTTTCCTATAATTTGAACCCGTAATATCGAATTAAACGGAAGTTACCTGTAAAAAGCATTTTTCAATTTGCTGTAGTATGGTAAATACTTTTTTTGGGTTATGACTTAAAATTTTTTAACGCAATTTACGCAGTTTTTTAGGCAATTTTATGATGAGTAAAATGAATTTTTTTCTATCGTAAAACAATGAACAGAAGCTGAAATATTTAAGAAATAGTGAGCCGAAAACGTTAAAATGTGAAAAATGCACTAGAATAGAAGAAAAGTGTCCTTGCGGTCAAAATTAGGTTGAGAAAATTCGTTTACATTATGTGGGCACTGTTTCAAAGTAATTAAATCGATTTCCAAGCTGTACCCAACAACTTCCAAAAATCATGAAAATTTTACGTCATTTGCCTCCACTAAATAACATTAGCCCACTTATGATTTGCAGTATTTCATTTTGGCCTAAAATAAAATCACTAGAAAATGATTGATTTTTTTGTTGTAATTTAAACACATACCATGTTTTTCTCGCTAACAATATGTTAGATATAACTAATAATTAAAGAAAACGAAAAAGTTATATATAATAAGTTTCGTAATAGCCTAAGTTTGTAGATTTATTAAGTGGCACTAATAGCTAAACTAATTGGGAAGTTAGGGTGGTTTAGTTTTGGCAAAACTTTCCCGGAGATAATATATTCCTTAATGAGGAAATTGATTATGAAACTTCCGCAGGCGATTTAATAAGGGTCACTAGACTTGTGCTAGGTTAACTTGTCTGTACTGAAAGCATTTAATTAAAATATGAATGTTTTAAACCTGCACGAGTAATATTAAGTCAAGATTGCATTAAAATTTAAATCTCATTACCGAATTGTATACGGATTTTATTCATTAAATTCAAATCTTAATAAAAACAAACGTCCATACAGAAGTTAAATGTTATACATATCTTTTTAGTGTTCCGTGCGAAACATTTATAAGATCTTTTCGGTGTCTGTCTGTTTGTTCATCTGTCACACCCCCGATTTTCTTCGAAACTATTTGACATAGAAAATTGAAATTTGGAATAAATATAGGAATTGATGGCCTAATTATAGCCGTGTAGTTTTGAAAGTTAAAGTTTAACTTAAGGGGTTAGTTTAGTGTGAAATCGGAAGTGAAAAAAAAATTACCAGGTCATCGAGTAGGGTGTCAAATGAAAGCTTGTAAATACACGAGTTCCAAAATATTAATAATGTAATAATAATTACGGAAAATCGTATTATCTCGAAAAGTATTGTTCAAAAAATTTTGAAAAAATCTGGAATTTTCCCACAGGGTGTAGATTGAACGAAAATTATCATGAATGCATTATCTTTAATAATTTATTTGGTATATATATATATATATATATATATATATATATATATATATATATATATATATATATATATATATAAAAATTACTCATTTGGGGTAGGTTTTGTGAAGTCATTGTTCATTTTATATATGCTTAACAAAATTTTAAAAGCAAGCAAGTTCGACTTCCACTTGGTCGGTTTTTTTAACAATATATAATTCTCAATAGAAATTAGTGAATTAAGGTTAATTTATGTCACTTGCACCAGTTCTTTTTAAAAAGTGATAAATAAGAACTATATTTGGTTGAAAAAAAACACCGTTTCGCGATTATAAAGTTAGACAAGGTCCTTAACTGCTTTATTCTATTTTCGAATTTGGTTTTTTGGCACTATTCAACATTGCTTTCATTTTTTAGTAAAAATTTTTGTAAGCTTCGGGACCTTTTCAAGACTATATGGAATTTATTTCTCAGTAACTAAGCAACTACGTCAATTTTTAATACGAAACGAAATTTAAAACCTACCAAAAATTTTTGTTATGCCAGCAACGTGACCATCTTTTTCTTCTTCATCCAACGTCGTATTCGACGTGTAGTGATTTCAATGCTACCTATGATGGATTTCTTGTTTTCTTTTAATTACATTTCTCCATCGGGATCTGTCTTGGGTTCTTTTGCGGGCGTTTTCCAAGTTTGTGTTCAGCCGTTTTGTGACAACATCTATCCATCTAGAGGATGATCTGACCCTTCTACTTTTATCTCCTGTTTTTCCTTGAACCACAAGTCTTTGTATGTGGTCGCTAAGCATGATGTGACTGAAGAAACTTAATATTATTTGATATGTTATACTGGATAGTTCCTGGGTTGGCTGGATTTCTTGCAAAACAGAACCATTGGTTCTTTCACTCATCCAAGGTATTCAAGGTAGGTTTTTGGCCTAAGATGTTCCCACGATCTAAAATCATTATTTTTGACTCTTTATAGTTAATTTTACGTGACCATGCCAAGGCAATATTACCAATAGTTACCGTCTCGCAAGTTGTTTGATGAAGTTCTGTAACCTGTTTAGAAAAAGCTGATGCTTATTTGTTAGTATTAAATTTTAGTTGCCTACTGTAATCTCCAAACAAGTGTTTGCTAAATTAGGAAGTGCTGCCCAAAATTTTCTTGAATTGTTATAAAGTACGCCCACTTTTTAGTCCTCGAAAAATAACCATACAGAAGTTAAGTGTTATACATACTTAAATAGTAATATATCTTTTTTTAACAATATGTAATTTTGAATAGAAATTAGTGAATTCAGGCCGATTTCTGTTACTTGTACCAGTTATTTTCAAAAAGTGTTAAATAAGAACTATATTTGGATGAAAAAAAACACCGATTCGCGATTATATCTACGTATTTTGTTAATACATTTAACCTCCTGAAAAGTTTCAATCATCAGGCTCGTTCGATAAGTTAGGTAAGTCCCTAACGGTTTTATTCTATTTTCTAATTTTGATTTTTTGGTAGTATTCCAAATTGCTTTTCTCTTTTAGTAAAAATTTTTATTTTAATGTGATTTTTAAATTGATGTTTTGAATTTATTATTTGAGTGTGTTTCTGCGTATATACTATGTATTTGTGAAAGCTTCGGGACATTTTCAAAACTATTTGAAACTTATTTTGGAAGTAAATTGTTTCTCAGTAACTAAGTAACTACGTCATTTTTACTACGAAACGAAATTTAAATCCTTCCAAAAACTTTTTGCGATGCCGGAACATGACCACCTGCTTCTTCTTCATCTAACGTTGTTTTCGACGTGTAGTGATTTCAATGCTACCTATGATGGATTTCTTGTTGAGGAATTGCTCTTTTAATTACACTTTTCCATCGGGATCTGTCTTGGGTTCTTTTCCGGGCGTTTTCCAATTTTTTATTCAGCCGTTTTGTGACAACATCTATTCATCTAGAGCAGTGATTCCCAAAGTGGTTCAGGTGGACCCCCAGGGGTCCACGGGAGACTCGACGGGGGTCTACGTTGGCGTGAAAAAAAAAATGGGGGTTTCGATAGTAAAGAACAAAAATGTTGGCTTGGCTTTACCTATCAATGTAGGCAGGTAATATAGTGCTCAAAAAAATTAAAGGAGCAAAAAAATATTCCAAATTTTTCGGTGATTTTTGACAGGCTGTGTTTCGGTGAAAAATGGTCGTATTGAGAAAAAGCATTTTGAAGCTTTAAGATTCTAATTTTCTGATTTTTTGGCTAAAATTTTTTAGGAGCTACGGTTTTCATGCAATCCTAACAGATAGCGCGAAAAAATAATATTGCAAATATTTTGCTTTTTTGGTCCACGGGCTTGAAAAAAAATTTTTCAGTTAGGCGGGCATATGGATCAGATAGCCTGTTTATTTAGCATTAATTTCCTCGTTTTAAAACCTCCCTTAATCTTTTTGAGTAGTGTATTTTAAGAAGGTCAGCGACTGTTACTTGTAATAACTTGCATATTCGATATTCAGTCCAACGCTCGTCGAGACTTGCAAAACGCCGCCCGCCCGCCCGCAACGTAACCCGTTCAGACGTGCAAAGGGACGAAATACGACTTGTGCTGTGTCTTGCATGAACTTGTTTGATTCTTCACCAATATAAATACGAATGCCAAGGACGAACGTTACTCATTTGTTTCCGGAATTTTGAAAAGAAAAGTGTGAGTGAATCGATGTCAGTGTTTGCCAGTGCCGGAAAACGTAAGTACCTGCCTATTTGTTATTCATACTTTTATTTTATATTGTAATAATATTATATTTGTTATCTTTGCGTGTAGTAGGTATGTAATAAAAATTGAATACTGAACAGGGTCATTATTCGATACTTCTATAAAAGAACAGAAAGCCGAGAAAGATTGAACTTTTAGTACTTTTTATTATAAAATTATTTATTTACCCTACTGTGATGATTCACTAAAGGAGAGATATATGATTGACCTGCATGTTTGTACATATTTCAGTGCCCTCATAGTTGCTAATGCTAAATGACTAAAAATATTTTCATAAATTGTACGTGTCTTTATGTACCACTCGTAACGTACATCAAAGTAATAAATAAATCATTAAAATCGCGGAGTTTTGATGTCAAAATATTCTTTAAAAGTATTTTCTCTCGAATATACAGAAATGTATCAAAATATAATTAATCAAAAAATATTTTATATTAGATTAAAATAGGTTCAGCGTTTTGTGAAAACCTCTATATGGGTCCTAGCAGTTTATTTAATAATTAAAATCAGTTTTGCTGCCGGCATTTTGGTTTTTTCATTGCAATAATTAATTAATCCTATTTTATTCTGTTAAAATAGCCATATCCTGTTAAAGTCGCCTTATGATTAATAAAACAAACATTTTTTTCTTTACAGGTAGGTAACTGATACGAAACATGGCTGAATCTAAGAAGAAATGTCGACAGTACAGTGTTGATTATTTGAAATTTGGTTTTATTCCATCAAAGGCAGACAAACGATTGCCCATAAGCCTTTTGTGCAACAAACTTTTGAGCAATGACTCTATGAAACCATCGAAGCTCGAAGATTATCTAAGAAGGTGTCATCCTGATAAAATAGATAAAGATTTAAAATATTTTCAAACATTGAAGGAAAAATATGAAAAGAGAGCCACCGTGCACAGTATGTTCGCTTCAACGTCTCAAAGTAACGATGATGGCTTGCGGGCATCTTACAATATCTCATTGCTTATAGCGAAATCTGGAAAACCGCACATCATCGAAGAACAGTTAATTTTACCCGCTGTTGAAGAGGTTTTAGAATTCCTTTGAGTAACAACACTGTACAAAGACGTATTGATGAAATGAGCTCTGATATTGAAAGCTTCTTGTGTAATTATCTGCAAACAACTCATTTTTCTATTCAACTGGACGAGTCAACTTTACCTGGTAATGAAGAATTATTATTGGTATATGTTCGATTTGTTATGGACGAAGAAATCCATGAAGAGCTGCTATTCGCGAAAACTTTGGAGACGGACACTAAAGGCGAATCAATATTTAATGTCCTGAGTGATATTTTTAAGGAAAAATCCATTCCATTTACAAACATTATTTCGATGGCAGCAGATGGAGCTCCTGCCATCTTCGGGCGATATCGTGGGTTCATAAGCCATCTTAAAAGAATTATACCAGGAGTAGCGAAAAATTTGAGTGACAGATTGCACCAATCGCTTCAATTTGTGATTAAAGCAGTTAACAAAATAAGAAGCAATGCGTTGAATACCCGTTTATTTGCACAATTGTGCGACGAAAATGATGAAGACTTCCAACAATTGCTCTTACATACTGAAGTACGCTGGTTGTCGAAAGGTGCATGTTTAACAAGATTTTACTCACTTTTTAAATCAGTTTTAGAGTTTCTGGAAAGTAAAGATCCAGATTTAAAAGAAAACCTGATCAAATTGAAAGCAGACAGATTTGTTCAAAAAATTTAATGACATTAACTTGCAGTTACAAGGGAACAGCCTAAATTTAATAAAAATAAAGGGTGTAATTTCGGCTTTTCTTGGAAAATTGAATTTTATGAAGCAAAATATTAGTCGGCGCGAATTCTCCCAGTTTCCAAACTTGTCACAGGCAGAATGTCTTGATGAGGATATTCAGACATACGTTCAACATTTAAATGCCCTGCATGATGACTTCAAAAATAGATTTGAAGATATTCTGACGATGGAAATACCACCATGGATCATAAATCCATTTGACGAAACGGAAGTGGCGAATGTGGTATTACAAGAGGAGCTACTCGAGCTTAGTACCAATGAGGAGCTGAAGGTGAAATTTAAAAAAGGCTATCAAACATTTTGGCTACAGGCAGAAATACCCGAAAAATATCCTGGGCTGTGGGAAATTGCGAGAAAACTTTTGATAGCGTTTCCCTCGTCATACCTTGTCGAAAAAAGTTTTAGTGTCGTTACAAACCTATTAACAAAAAAAAAGGTGCAGATTGAACATCACAGAACGGGGAGATTTGCGGTTATTCCTTACAAAACTAAAGCCAAATATTGATAATTTGCTGTCAATCGATCAAGTACATCCCTCCCATTAAAATTATGACTACTTTTTTTTTAATTGTTGATTTGCAATGTTGAAGTTACGGTACGTTATTAATGTTTAATTTTAATTCTATTAAGTGTGTAATCATATTATTTTAATAAATAGAACACAAGAAAATATATTATTTTTCTTTTTATTTTTACCACTCCGAATTTAGGGTTGGAACTCAGCCACGACTCAAATTTCCATCGTTAGATCTAATCTTCACATTTTTTGACGAGTTTTGGGAATATGATAGAAATGTAGTAGCAGGGGGTCCAGTAAAATTTTGAAAGTGGTCTACGAGAAAAAAAAGTTTGGGAACCTCTGACTAGAGGGTAATCTGCCCCGTCTGTTTTTATCTTCTGTATTTCCGTGTACCACAAGTCTTTGTATGTTGTCACTAAGCATGATGTCACTGAAGAATCTTGATATTCTTTGATATGTTGTACTGAATAGTTCCTGGGTTGGCTGGATTTCTTGCAAAACAGACGAATTGGTTCTTTCAGTCATCCAAGGTATCCGAGGTAAGTTTTTGGCCTAAGATGTTCCCGCGATCTATAGTCATTCTTTTTGACTCTTTACAGACAATTTTACGTGACCACACCAAGGCAATATTCCCAATAGTTACCGTCTAGCAAGTTATCTGATGGTGTTCCGTAATCTGTTTAGAAAGAAGTTAGTGTTATACTTACTTAAATAGTAATATATCTTTTTTAACAATACATAATTTTGAATAAAAATTGATGAATTAAGGCTGATTTCTGTTACTTGTACTAGTTATTTTCAAAAAGTGATATTTGAGAACCATATTTGGATGAAAAAAATACCGATTCGCGATAAAGTCTTCGTATTTTTTTAATACACTTAACCGCCTTAAAAATTTCAATCACCAGGCTCGTTCGATAAGTTAGACGAGCTCCCTAATTGTTTCCTTCTATTTTCGGTATTTTTGATTTTTTGGTATTATTCAATGTGATTTTTAAATTGCTGTTTTGAATTTATTATTGGAGTGAGTTGCTGCGTGTATACTATGTGTTTGTGTAAGCTTCGAGACATTTTTAGGACTATGTGGAAGCAAATTGTTTCTCTTGTTGGGTAATTGCTTTTTTAATTGCATTTTTCCGTCTGGATCTGTCTTGAGATCCTTTGCAGATATTTTCCAAATTTGTGTCCAGCTGTTTTGTGGGTGATCTGCTCCTTCTTTTTTATCTTCTGCTTTTCTCTGAATCACAAGTCTCTGTATGTTGTCGCTTAGGATGATGTGCAAGAATCATAATATTCTTTGATATGTCATACTGGATAGTCTCTGGGTTGACTGGATTTCTTGCAAAACAGACGCATTGGTTCTTTCAGTCGTCCAAGGTATTCCAGGTATTCTTCGCTGGTACCATATGCTTCATTTCGCCTTCGATCTGCTTGATGAATGACCCAGGACTCATATCCCAAGACTGAGTATACATGTGTGTCTGCAAATTTAATTTTGATTGTTTTCGTAATATTTTTGCCCCTCGTCACGTTCTGTACTGCTGTATTCTTGTATTACTGCTCCTAGGTATACAAACGATTCAACTACATTACATTGAGAGGTTTTTGGCCTAAGATGTTCCCGCGATCCATAGTCATTATTTTTTACTTTTTATAGTTAATTTTTGATAATTTCAATATGCCAACTAAGACAGTTAAAAAAAGAATAGATGACTCAGGCAATATTGGAACTTATGCAGGAAAGAAGAAAATATAAAAACACTGACAAGAAGAAATAGCAGATGCATTCGACAGCACATAAGAAAAGCTAAGGAAGAGTGGATGGAAGAAAAACGCCAGGAAATGGAATAACTTCAACTAAACTACGAACACCAGCATATTTAATTAATGATAATAATCAAATAATAACCGAACAAAAAGAGCTAGAAGAAGAATGAACGGACTCGATACATTAAAAACACCTTTCATGACGTGAGAGAATTACCAGAACTCATTGGAGATGGAATTTCATTAAACATATTCCCAGCAGAAGTTAAGGGTGCAATAAAGCAGGCGAAAACTGAAAGAGCACTCGGACCTGATAATCTTTATACAAAGATGTTTAAACTTCTAAGAAGAAGAAAAATTTCAAACTTGCTGTGGAAGTAACATTTAAGATTATTTACCACAGAATATACAGTACTCGTAAATGCGAACGAGTTATCAGCGAAGAGCAATTCGGATTTAGACAGGGATTTGAAACTAGAGTAGCACTTTTCGGTCTGAGAATATTTTTGCAAAAATGTGGATATCAAAGGAAAGACGTATACCTATGTTTCATCGATTACGAGAAAGTCTTTGATCAGTAAAACACCCATAATTAATACGGATGCTTCAGAATATAGATTTTGATGAAAATGACACTTATACTTTACGAGGCTGGTTTGAAAAGTCCGTGCAAAGTCCGAGAGATGGCACCACCGGCGCGTATCGAGGTCATGTTTAGTTAGTAGCATCTCTTGAGTGAACGCACACCAAGTTTCAGCCATATTGGTCTATTTCTTTGTGTTTGGCATTCGTGTGAATCAAGGAAGTCGAGTGATTTTTAAGAAATGAACGAAAAAGAATTTCGTGTGGTGATTAAACATTACTTTATGAAAGGCAAAAACGCCTCAGGAGACTAAAGAGAAGCTTGATAAACATTATGGTACTCTGCACCTTCGATTAGAACAGTTTATAAGTGGTTTCAAAATTTTCGGACTGGCCATATCGGCACAAGTGACGCTGAACGTTCTGGACGGCCTGTGAAGGTTACGAGTCCAGAAATCATTGATCAAATCCATGATATGGTGATGGATGACAGAAGAGTTAAGGTGCGTGAGATTGCTAGTGCTGTGGGCATCTCGACTGAACGGGTACATAATATTTTGCATAAACATTTGGACATGAGAAAGCTATCCGCAAGATGGGTGCCGCGATTGCTCACGCTTGACCAAAAACGGAATCGTGTGAAGTGTTGCAAGGATGGTTTGCAGCTGTTCCAGAAGAATCCGGAGGACTTTAAGCGTCGTTTTGTCACTGTAGATGAAACATGGATACATTACTATACTCCTGAGACCAAACAACAATCTAAACAATGGGTTACCAAGGGGGAATCTGCACCAAAAAAGGCGAAGACCGTTCCTTCGGCCGGAAAGGTTATGGCGACTGTCTTTTGGGATTCGCAAGGGATAATCCTCATTAACTATCCGGAAAAGGGTAAAACTATTACAGGTGAATATTATTCATCGTTATTGGACCGTTTGAAAACCGAGCTGCAAGAAAAACGCCCGCGATTGGCCCACAAGAAAGTCCTTTTCCATCACGACAGCGCACCAGCCCACACCTCAGCAGTTGTGGTCGCAAAATTAATGGAAATAGGATTCCAACTTGTTTCACATCCCCCCTATTCTCCAGACTTGGCTCCCTCGGACTACTATTTGTCCCCAATTTGAAGAAATGGCTGGCGGGACAAAGATTTTATTCAAACGAGGAGGTGATTGCAGACACTAATGAATATTTTGCAGACTTGGACAAATCCTATTATTCGGAAGGGATCAACAAACTAGAACATCGTTGGACGAAGTGTATAAGCCTAAAAGGAGACTATGTCGAAAAATAAAAAAAGTTTACCCCAAACACATAAGCAGTTTTTATTTTTGCACGGACCAGCCTCGTATATTGGGATTAGGTAGCGAAAATACGAGTAAATAGCAGAGAAACAGAAGAAATTAGAATACAGAGAGGTGTTCATCAAGAATGTGTTCTTACTTCACTACTTTTTAATGTATATTCTGAGCATATATTCCAGAAGGCCTTAGAGAACGGTTAATGACAAAATCATTAACAACCTGAGGTACGCTGATGGTACCGTTATTATAGTATGTGATGTATTAGCTCGACGTGTAATCCTAGTATGCACCACTCTGGGACGAATTAACCAGGGTACATTCTTCCCACACTTTCCAAGAAAGTGCTTTTAGAATAAACTCAAGTCACAAAACGTTCTTCGATGTTCCAAGAAATCGACGTACCTGGTGAGTTCTGAGTCTCTAATCAGGCAAATAGCTCTCTTCTGAATAGAATCCAGCAAATGTAGCACTAACTTAGCCGTTACTTGATGGAGATCGATAATAACTAGGAAACAAAATTTAAACAACTATTTAAGATTTCATACTAATACATAATAACATTACTTTTACAACAGAAATAGAAACAAATAAATAGATTTAAAAATATTAAGCAAAATGAATCAACATGATTTTAAAATCTTCCATAAGCAAACATACTCAGATACACGCTAATTCTACCCATCCGTTTACACATAAAGTTTCGGTTTATATTAGTTTCATCCAGACTAATAAATACACCATTAACTGGAGAAAATTTTACGAAGAACTAAATATGATAAAACAAATTAGTGTAAAAAATGGGTGTAGGAGTGACATGACAGATAATATTTTAAAGAAAAAACAATTTAAAAAAGCAATACGACTTGTGTACCCGCATAAACAACTAAAGAAAAATAAGTTTCATACACTCACTTGATTGTTGACCAACAAAATTCAATATTTTTTTTCATAAAAATCCTGTAAACATTGCCTTCCGTACCAATAACATGTTAGCTCAACATATTAAAAATAATAAAAGTAAGACAAAAAAAGAAAATAAAACAGGAGATTACGAATTATGCTGTGGCACTTGTGATGAAACAAACAAGCAGATCTTTTTATAAAAGAATAAAGGAACATAAACAAGATTATAGAATGAAAAATAACATATCTCACTACGCTAAACATTTAACAGATGAAAATCATACTTTCAATGAAAACTTCAGAATGAAAGGAAAGAGAAATTATTGAATTGTTTAGAGCAGGTAGAGATTAACCAGAAAAAATCCTCAGGTTTATTACTCAACGATCAATTGAATGGGGTTGGGTCTCCTATATTGAACTTGTTCTAGGTATTATGGTGAATATTGTTAATTAATTTAGGCCTTATAACCGTGAACTTATATTTTTGTAACATACTTTGTAGTTAATTTACATCTTGCTCTAGAACAAGACACAGTGTGTCTAAACAATTGTCAGCTCTAATACAGTGAGCATAAGTGGAGATCTTAAATAGTTGTTTATTTTTTTTTTTTTTTTTTATGGGTCTCGCACACGTGCTGTAGAGAAATCCCTAAAGCGCTCCAGGAGCGGTATGTGTGCGGAAAAGGCGATTCACGTTGTTATTGAATCGCTGTAAATTGTACTCGGTAGGAAATTCAGCCCTGGGCAAATTATTCCAAAGGGATGATGTTCTCCATATAAAAGAATGCTTGAAAAGCGTTGTATGAGGAGTCATAAGCTGAACCTCATACGGATGTGAAGTTTTAGCGCGACGTATATTTCTAACATGCATCGCTCGGGGAGAAATTAATCGGGTTACATCCTTCGAACACTTTGCATACTTGTAGAACAGACTCAAGTCGCCAACCATTCTTCGATGTTCCAGCGAATCAAGGCCGCCGGTCAGCTCTGGGTCTCCAATCAGGCGAACAGCTCTTCTCTGAACAAAGTCCAACAAATGCAGTGTATGTCTGGGAGTGGGCCCCAAACATGGGAGCAGTATTCCGTAGTTGGTCGAATTTGAGCTTTGTAAAGAATTAACAGTTGTTGTGGAGTGTAAGCTTTCTGGTTCGAAATAATATTCCCAACTTTTGAGAAGCTCTCCTTGCTATGCCGGCAACATGTTCACGCCAGGACATATTTGCTCCTAAATTAACGCCCAACAGATTGAGTGACGATGCTAGGGGAATGGAGTGCCCCGACATAACTATGTCGGGTTGAGCAACGTTAACTATTTTACAAAAAACTGCCGCTTGGGTTTTTGTAGCGTTAAATTCCACTTGGTTACTGTCACCCCAAGATAGAATTTCTTCCAGGTCTTTGTCAGGTTGAAGGACCTCCTGATGTCTGCGGATTTTCGCCTCAGTAGCCGATGTCCGAGCGTTCAAAGTGAATGAAGATATAAGCGTACTGTCATCTGCAAAGCTGTAGACTGGATTCCCGGTCTTTTCCAGCAGATCGTCAATGTAAATGAGAAAGAGAGTAGTAGACAGTATGGAGCCTTGGGGCACACCGGCGTGGATAGTGAAGATGTTAGAGAGAAATCCTTTAACTGCCACTCGTAAAGAACGCTCTCTGAGGAAACATGAGAGCCACAAACAGAACTTTTCAGATATACCACAAGAGCGTAGCTTAGCTAATAGTCCATCGTGCCAAACACGGTCGAATGCCTTGGATATGTCAAGAGCAACCGCTCGAGATTCTTCGAAGTGTTCATTTGCGTTGTTCCAAACATGTGTTACATAAGTCAGAAGATTTTCTGTTGATCTGTGTTTACGAAAGCCATATTGGTGATCGCTAATAATATTGAATCGTTCAAGATATTTTAGAAGATGCTGATTGATAACCTTTTCCATGACTTTCGATATTATTGAAAACAGTGCGACTGGTCGGTAGTTATTTGGCAAGGTCTTCTTGCCTTTTTTAGGTATCGGCTGAACTGTGGCACATTTCCAGCAGGAAGGAAATATTCCCTTTCTGTAGGATAGGTTGAAAAGTCTACAGAAAACTGATGTTAGTTCCCTCGCACAGTTTTTGAGAACTATAGCAGGTATTCCGTTCTTGTTCCTAGAAATGTAAAGTATGCTTGGGAGACCTCAAATTTAGGATCAGTACTTCATCGAATATAGAATTAAAAATTGGCGATTATAAAGCTTTCTAGAACCAAATAATATTCTCAACTTTTGAGACAGTGGTCTACTTCCGGTCCAGTACAGAGAACAAGTGCGCTGTTCTTATTTAGAAGAAAGTACTATAAAATTAATTTTAAATTACCCTCTTCTAGAGACAGCTTTTATCAGATATAGTAGGTCATATTAAAAACTGCATTGGTATATTTCCTGATGCCAGTAAATCATTTGCTAGGGCAAATTGTGATTTAGACGAGCTGAATCGAATAACCATGGACGCGATTTAGTTCTGGTCAAGTATCCAGTACAGAGACCTGTAAAGAATAGATTCTTTTCATCATTTATTTATTCTAATCCATGTTTCATCTACTGTTATGAGATATGGAAGAAATTCACTGAAATCATGTTTAAACAGGTGTAAGCCCTCTTGAGAGGTGTTCATTCGAATGCGATTTTGGGCAGTTGAAAACAAACGGAGCGCTACAAAGCGGAAACCTTTCTCATACCTAAAACATCTTAAAATCTTTGGTGAACATAGCCTATTGAGATGTTTATAATGTTAGTAAGCTTGCGTACTTTCAGACGGCGATCATTTGGTTCGCTATTGTGAATTTTTGTCACAATTTCGTTGGAGGTAGAGGTTTTTGGATGTACGAGCACGTTTAAATGCAGCAGCCCACTTTTTAGTCCTCGAAAACGAAGAGTAACAGCTAAACCTTTTGAATCGAAGTATTTTATCCATTTTTTAGAAAATCTCAAAACTTGTTGGTTTATACGGTCGCTACAAAAAGACAACTAAACACACGTGCTCGAAACATCACAGCACGCCATCTACCAGATAACATTTAATAAATATCATAATAATTTGGTCATCTTGGTGTCATATCTGTATCAGGTTGAGAACGTTTGGAACGGTATATCGTTGTTCCATCTACTGCGTATATTTTTAATATTTCTCTCTCCTGTAATAATATTGCGCTTTTCCTGGATATTTTACAAAAATAACCACACAATTTTATAGAAACCTTTAACTGAAAGAAACCAAAAAGATTGCAAAAATGAAAATCCTTAAATAAAAAAAAAGGAAGGTCAATTTCAAGAATCAAATTGTAGGTCGGGCCGCATAAGAAATACAAAAGTACGCTTAAGAATGGGTGTACGAAACATAATAGAGAAAATAAAACAACTGAAATGGAAGTTTGTGGGATATATGGGACGGCTTCAGTCGGGAAAGTTGAAGTGTTAACATAAAAAATAAAACTGCTAAACAACGCTTGTGACTAGCCGAAAATTGAACCTTTTGAAAAGGTTTAAGAGGGGTTCTTGTTTAGTAATGAACGAGAAGGATATGCATGTTTGCCGAAGATTTGTTTCTTGTGTGTATTTTTTTTACACAAAACTAATATTTTTTAACTTCGCAATTGATATTTAACATGCAAAATATAATACAGTCTATCAAGTAAGAACGTGTCGTCGATAATTAATTTATGTTAGATGTGATTCCAGCGATTCAACAAAAAAAATTGGTGAAGGGACTCTTTGTCGATAGTTACATTCTGATAATAAGCTTAAAATACATAAAATATACTGATGTAGATTTCCTTTAACTAAAAACACCGTTCTGCATGATAGACATAAAAAGTTTATAAATATAAGTCGCACACCAGTTCAGAACGAGTGTGTCTGTTGTATCGAAGTTCTAATAAAGTTTTCCATAACGAACAAAAATAAAAATTTTTGAAAAGCAAACGAAGTCCGACGATTATAACTGGCGCAGTGCGGAAGGAAATTTTCGACAGAGTCAACCGGCGCATTGCGAATTTTCGACAGAGTCAACGGGTTGCATCGCGCAAAACAACTGTGGTTAGTCTCAACGATTCACGAAAACAAACGGGAAACGAAAAATTAGACAAGATCTCAACCCTCCAGGCCAGAGTAACAAAAAGTTCCTATTGATTCGTTTTGCGAGACAAAATCGCTCAAAGGACATTAATCAGGGTAACAAAGTTCTTATTGGCGCAGCTCAACGGGACAAGCATCCCTCAAGAGTCATAGTTGGTATCCTGGGAAGAACAAGAAGTTCATCCTATTGGAAGAGGCAAAAGAAACAAGAAGATTCAGAAACAAGAAATGAAACTGCAGATCCTTTGTCTGTAAGTAAAAAGATTGACACACTTTCAGAAATTCACGCAGTGGAGAAGCAATTTTTTTTGAAAGCAAAATTTTTCTTTTTTTCGCAAGAACACTCACGCAGTGAGTCAACTTTTACATGCTCACGCAGTGAGAACAACAGGACTAAATTTTCTTTTCTTTTCGAAACATTCACGCAGTGGGTTAACTTTTACAAGCTCACGCAGTGAGAAATTTCAACGGAAAGAGCAGAGAATTTTGAGACTGAAAGCAAGAAATTTTTGAATAATCACGCAGTGAAATTCAAAAGATTCACGCAATTTTCGTTTTAAGGAAACATAATTTTAAGGTATAACTTTTATTTTGCATATTTTACATATTTTTATCCATTCTTATATATTTTTACATATTTCTATATATTTTATATTTTTGAATTTTTTTTTTGAATTTTTTGAAAACTTTATTTTCTCAAAGATGGTAAACCCAAATTATAATTTAATCAGATATCAAGCTGACAATATCCCTCAGTTTGACGGGAATACAAAAGTAATCACCAGATTTACTAATGTGTGTAATAATTTCCTTAGAAACCACATAAATCGTGAAGATCTGAATGCCCCAATAAATGTGTGCTTGTTTGACACCATTTTATCAAAGTTAACGGGAAGAGCAGCGGAATTGATTTCCTCACGAGTCGAACTCAACACGTGGGATTTAGTTAAAAACGCAATAATCGAAACATTTGCCGATAGACGTTCGATAGATTGCCTAGTGCAGAATATTATAACGTTCCAAATTGAAAAAATGAATCAATCAAACAATTCGGTATTAGATTGCAAGACGCACGAAGTCTATTATTCGCGAAAATTAACATGGAAAATATAACAATATATGGACAATCGTTACATATATATTAATAATATTGATTTTGACTATAATAATTCATAAATACATTGTAAAAAGATTAAGGAAATCAAGGGAAATAATAAAAAATAATAATATAAATACCGATGATGAAATCGAGTTAGATTTTATGAAAAAATAACCTACAGGTTATCTTTTCAACAAAGACGGAAGGAGTTACATTCTGATAATAAACTTAAAATGCATAAAAATATACTGATGTAGATTTCCTTTATCTAAAAACACTGTTCTGCATAATAGACATAAAAAGTTTATAAATATCAGTCGCACACCAGTGCAGGACGAGTGTGTCTGTTGTATCGAAGTTCTAATAAAGTTTTCCGTAACGAACAAAAATAAAAGTTTTTGAAAAGCAAAAGAAAACGTTATAATCGGCCCGACGAATTTTAGTTAAAGTATCAGCAGTTGTTTGCGCGTCAGTTCGAAACAGTCTTTCTTTGTTCCCATTCAAAGGCGCCTAAAATGACATATTCTGCGGCCTCTAAATATATTAAAAAATCGGTGTCCTTTATAAAGAAGTGAGTAAATCATTTTAACGAGACGAAAAATGTCGACGATTTGCCAAAACGTGGCTCGGCAGGTAAAGTCACTCCGAAAGTCGAAAAGCGAATCGTGTCTTTATTTTCACGGGACCAGAAATTGACGCTGCGTCAATGAGCGCAGCAAATATCAGGTTTGAATGCTCATGATGTCAAATTCCGAAGCACCTTTACTGGGCGAAAATCACGTCGCGAAGCGGCTCGCTTAGGCCCATAATAAGATACTAGAGTAGCCCTCACAATCGCCGGACGCCAACCTTATTGAAAACGTTTGGTCCTTTTTAAGGAGAAAGCTCAGAGAATAGACTCTGAGGACTTTGCACTCGTTATAATTTTCGCTCGATATTCATTTTATGGAAAATATTTCAGAATTTTTTCAAAATTTTTTGATCAGTACTTTTCGAGGTAGGGGAGGACGGAAATTTTTAGCAATTTTTAAAAATAATACAAAGTAAAATGTGTGTAAGTTTTACGTCATATATGTTTTTGAACTCGTGTTTTCACGAGCTTTCATGTGACACCTCACTCGATGACCTGTAAATTTTTGTTTTCACTTCCGATTTCACTTCCAAAAACTAATCCCTTAAGTCAAAATTTAACTTTAAAAACTATAAAGCTCTGATTAAGCCATTAATTGCTATCTTTATGCCAAATTTCAACTTTCTTTGTCAAATAGTTTCGAAGAAAATCGGATGCGACAGACGGACAGACGGACACCAAAGTGATCCCATAACTGTAAGTATGGAAACCTAAAAACACTCATGTAGAAGACTAAAATGTGATTTCCAAAATGACATAAAAAATACTTAATTATATTTTGCCTTTTCATTGGTCTGAAGAAAGAGCAGTTTTTAAGTGTACATGTATTATATAGAAATGTTTATGCATTAAATTTGTTTTTAATATATGAAGATTCCTGATACACTAAAAAACAATTTATAAGATGCAAATTTCTGGACCTACCAGGGTTGTTATGTACTTGGAATTTCATGGCACTACAAAAAAGTATATTTTCTTGAAATTTAAAGGGAAATACAAGATGTTCATTAACTATGCATTTCTTTGATATTTGTAGCAATATTACATCCATGAAAATATTTAACATACAATAGGTTTTTAGTAACTTATTTATGGTACATATTTTTAACTGTGCGAAGTTTGTCCTTAAAGTGGGAAGATATATAGAATTCTTCTTTTTGGAAGATCATAATCGAAGCAAGAAAGTCCTAGAAACATGTGATATAAATATTTGTGTATAAGAACATCACATACTATTGGAAAATTCAAGTTACCCTTACAATAACACTCTGCATTTTGTATCCCTGTATATCAAGTAAAGATGATATTCAGTTAATATTTGATATGTGTTTAATGTTAGTGTTAGAATTTAAAAATATATTGTACTTGAGGTAAACAGTATCTTATAGGAGCACAATTTAATCTACTTACATATTTGTTATTTAAAAAAAATTTTAATGATATTTTCTCTAGTTTCTTTAAATTGTTTAAATAATCTTGAAATTGCCGTCCCAGTTTACTTTGTTTACAGACTTTCTTAGCTCTCCCTATAACACGTCGTTCTTCAGAGATGCTTTCAATGACTGACAAGAGCAACAAAAATAGACAACAGATACTTTAGTTTTATACTGGGAAACATCCATAAAAGCAATGGCAACCCTTTAAAATATTATAATTTTTCTTTAATTAATTTAACATATTCTCTTTTACCTGAAACTGTCATTGGTGCTGACAGAACTTCTGTGTGAAATGAGGGAGCATCAGCAGAAACTTCACACTGGAATTCTCCAGAAATGTCACGACCGACTGTAAGTAAGGTAACATTGTGAGCATTTGACACTGACGCCTAAAAGAAAAAAAAATTAAAGTTATTATACTATTATTGATATTAAATACGTGAAACCTATTCATTGCAATCAAGATGATAACATTAGAGGGTAAATTCAAAATCTACCTAAGTTACTACATACATAAGGTAATTTTAAGACAAAAACCTTACTATGCATTCAATATAATTTAGTTTAGAAACAATAATCGCAATTCTAAAAAAGAAATAAAAATAATTAAGAAAAATATTTATGCATCAAACTGAGAAATACAATTCTTTCTGTAAATATATTTGTTCAAAAACTTAGAACGGTATATCATGTAATTAAAAATGTTTATATATATATATATATATATATATATATATATATATATATATATATATATATATATATATATATATATATATATATATGTATGTATTTGTATATGTATGTATGTGTATATACATTGTGTAAATAGTCTCGATTTCGTATTTTCCTAAAAGTCTTCCTATTTTGTGCATTATGCCTTCTATATACGGGAAGAATGCTGTTGTAGTATACGTCTTTCTTTCAGCGTTTTGTTTTTTATATTTACGGTCCGCCTATGTTTTGATTATATCCATTTCAAACTAGGACGTTTCCAAGTAGTTTAGTTTCTTATTGGAAATGATCCTTGTCAGTTTAGGTGAGCTAAGGATTTGGCAACAGAGTTGCTCACCGTTCATCTTTCTACGAGGATAATCAAAGGAGCCACAGGAATAGGGAAGAGATCCAACAACTTAAATATCCAACGTTATATATTATACAGATATAGATAATATTATGAATCCATCAATAAATAGTGTAGTTTTACCTTGCATATACGGTACAACAGACACAGTAGACAAATTACTCACAACATCCAACATTTGCACAATATATATATATATATATATATATATATATATATATATATATATATATATATATATATATATATATATATATATATATATATATATATATAGATATATATATATATATATATATATATATATATATATATATATATATATATATATATATATATATATATATATATATATATATATATATATATATATATATATATATATATATATATATATATATATATATACATATTTAATGGGCATAGCATGCAGGGAAATCCCTAGAGCACCACAGGAGCGACACTTGTGCAGAAGAAGCGATTCACGATGGTCTTGAATCGCTGTAAATTGTACTCGATGGAAAACACATTCCTGGGATGATGTTCTCCATATAAAACTACTAGTTGGAAAGGGTTATACGAGGAGTGGCAAGCTGATCGACATATGGTTGTGATGTATTAGTTCGACGTGTATTCGTAGCATGCACCGCTCTAAGACAAATTAAGCGGGCTAAATCCATGAAAATACTTATAAAATAGACTCAAATCGTTTTTCAATGATTTAAGGAATCAACGCTCCGGTGTGACCTGGGTCTTCGATAAGGTGAACAACTCTCTTCTGAATAGAATCAAATAAATGTAGTGTATGTTTGGTAACAGAGCCCAAAACGTGGGAGCAATATTTCATCGTTGGTCGAATTTGAGCTTTGTACAGGGTGAGTCAACCATAGAGTAAAGTTCACTATCTCATTTATTTCGGAAATGGCGAAAAAATGTTAAATATAATAGTTATACGGAACGTTAAGGTGCACAGTTTAAAATTATTTTTGAGTATACAGGGTACTTCAAAAAAGTGTGGCCGATATAACAATTGTTTTTTTTTTTAAATGGAACATCCTATTTTCTAATTTATTAACTTTTTTATTAATACTAAACCTAGTAGTTTTCCTAATATTTCAAGTTTTTTAAAAAAATACTAATTTTCAGTTTTGTAAAAAATTGTCAGTAGCGCTATTGTTTCTGAAGGTGGAATACTTATAATTGGTACGAGCGTTCTATAGAGATGAAAAAAAACATATATGTAACGAAATTTGATTTAGATGCTACAGGGTGTTCAAAACAAATTTATGCATTTCGACTATTTTAAATTGAAAAATCTCAAGTTTTTTAAACGGCACACCCTGCATATTATTATTTTTTCTAACAGATTTTACAAAACCTTCCAACTTTTATTAAGTATGTCATATACCTATTTCTAATAGTTTTCGATTTCTTTTGAATTACTCAATTTTTACCGTTGTTTTTAATACACTTATGCTATTCTGAAAACATAAACAAATAGTTAATAATAATTTTAATATAGTTTAACTTATCTAGTGATTAATTATTATGACGTAATAAATGTTCAAAAATATGCCCGTGTACTTGAATACACATGCTTAGTCGTTTTACTATATTTTCTTTCTCTTCCCTTAGCATAAAGGGCGTAATTGTCCTGCACGCATCCCGTATCCTATTTTCCATATCTAGTGGTAATGTTGGGGGATTCATATAAACACGATCTTTAATGTAGCCCCACAAAAAGAAGTCTAAAGGTGTTAAGTCCCATGATCGAGTGGGTCACTAAATGAATCCATCCCTACCGATCCATTTTTGTAGGTAACGATCGTTTAAAAATTCCCGAACTTCCCGGTGGTAATGAACAGGAGCTCCGTCTTGTTGAATCCACATCTGTTCCCTTTCAAAGTTAACAACTTCTTCAAGAAGCTGGGGTAATTCATTTTGCAAAAAAATTATATATTTAGGCCCATTAAGCGGTTCGCGGAAAAAATATGGACCAATAATTCGAAAATTTAATATTCCACACCATACACTAAGCAACCAATGGTTTTGATTTTGAACTGCCCGGACCCAAAATGATTTAAGTGTTGAATAATAATGCATGTTATGGCTGTTAACTGCTCATTACTACGAAAAGTAACTTCATCAGAAAACATTATTTTGGATAAAAAATTTGGATCGGCCTCTATTGCTCCATTGAGGGTGGTACAAAAATTTAGTCGTCGTTCAAAATCACGATTTTGAAGTTCTTGGTTGTCGGCTGCTGACCTGGGGATTATCTACAACATGAAGCAAAATCTCCATTTCTTTTTCCTCATGGGTAGCATTCTGGTTTACTTCTTTCCGTTTCGTATACTCAACGCTACTACTACCATTAAATCGTTCCGTCAAGCACTGAAAAGATCTTCTAGATGGTATACGTCTATTAGGATACTTCGCTCCGTAAAGCCTTACTGCCAAAAGACAATTTTTTCCCGCCTGGCCCAGATTATAAACCATATCAATTAATTCATTTTTAGGAAAATCCATAACGATTACCTTTATACGTCACTTACTACAAAAAATTAAACTATTTTTACTTGCTTAATAGACATGTCAAAATTTGACAATGCCTACATTTTTGTTTTGTCTTGGCTACTATGATGTTATAGCGTAAGTGTATTAAAACGAATAGAAATAGGTATATGACATACTTAATAAAAGTTGGAGGGTTTTGTAAAATTTATCAGAAAAATAATAACATACAGGGTGTGCCATTTAAAAAAATTGAGATTTTTCAATTTAAAATAGTCGAAATGCATAAATTTATTTTGAACACCCTGAAGCATCTAACTCAAATTTCTTTACATATATCTTTTTTTTAATCTCTATAGAACGCTCATACCAGTTACGAGTGTTCCACCTTCAGAAACAATGGCGCTACTGGCAATTTTTTACAAAACTGAAAACTAGTATTTTTTTAAAAAACATTGAAATATTAGAAAAACTACTAGGTTTAGGTATATAACATTATTAATAAAAAAGTAAGTATTTACATACATAGTTCCCCAGTATGTTTGTATTCTTTAAAAAACTGAGGTAAAATTATTTAAATTAGGTTCCATGAAAAATTTTTTCCTTACAGGAATTCTTTTGCCGTTTCTTTCATTCATTCAACATATTTTTTCTTTTGTTATAGACTTTTCTATACCCATATATTATTTTTAACGATTCATATGGCTCATTAATTTTTCTCTGTCATACATTCGAATAAAATATATTATACTGCCCGAAATCTTTTTCATAGCAGGAACAAATAAGGCTAAAATATGACTTTACAAGAAAGAACAAAAGAAAATAACATATAAGATTTTCGTATGTTACAAAAATACTTTGTTATAAGTTACGATAAAAATTCGTATGTACTTTTTTAATAGTTTATTTTTCTGAAAGGTTATGTCATATATATATATATATATATATATATATATATATATATATATATATATATATATATATATATATATATATATATATATATATATATATATATATATATATATATATATATATATATATATATATATATATATATATACATATAAAATAGTTAAAGTTTTTTCTTTCTCTCTTCGGGAAATCGGTCAATACGAGGGAACTCATTTGTTGTTAAATTCTATATTTCGTTGGTAATTTACAACTTCATCAGGAACGTAAAAACTGAGAGTAGAAGAAAAAAAACTGTATATACTAAACAAGAATAAACAAAAGGAGACTCACCAACACAGAGTATTACAAAATCAAAGGTGATGTTAACAATTACGACACAGTACTAACAATTAAAAACACAAACAACATGACAAGGAACAATATAAAACCTTCTGTCCCGATCACTATAAATTAACTGATAATGATGAAGGTAATTTGGTTGAACAGTGGTTTGACTGTGTGAGTAGTAGTATCCTATGCCTAATTATTAATAGCCTATCAGTTTATACTGTAAATCTACAAACTTAAAATGTTAAAATAGATATTGCTTATGTTATTAACATCCGTTTTATAATTAATTGTCTTATCATTCCTAATAATATGGCACATCTCAAGGAATAACCGTTTATTATATACGTTCTCAAATTCAAGTATCTTAGTATTCGCATAGCCAAAAACATGTCCCGCTATCAACGAGAATTGAAATATTATATATATATATATATATATATATATATATATATATATATATATATATATATATATATATACATACATATATATTTTATATATAGAGAGAGAAAGCAAAAGTTGCCGTATCTAACAAAATTCTTAAATATAAAATTTCGTGGGGAACTCGGCAAAGAGCGTGATGAAAGTTCACAGTTCATTAAGCCAATATTTCGGTCCTAAGTTGGGACCTTCTTCAGGGCAAAAACTGAAAAGGAGAAATGTCTACTAACTGACAAAACTTGAGCAAAAATTTTTAATTATTTAATTTATTATTATTACAAAAAAGTTCTTCTTTCTCACATTTGGTTAATGTGGTTCCATGTTTGGCTGACGGGCGCAAACCAAGTCAGCACAAACGCATTACCATTGTTTATTAAGGAATGACCTGACAATGTTACATGCTTTCAAAATCACTGACTTCTGAATGTTTTTGTGTATGTTTGTGTTGAGTCCTAATTGTACTAAGTGTGGTGTGAATGTTATTGGTGTAAGGCCTGTGGCTGATATAATGAGGGGGACAATGATAACTTTTTCTTGTTTCCATAGCCTTTTTATTTCCGTTGCAAGGTCTGTGTATTCCGTTGCAAGGTCTGTGTACAATGAAATATAAGAACCCAGGACCAAGGGGTCTACAGAAACAAGAAAAGGAAAAGAGAAAGAAATAGATAGTTGAGAGTTCGTTTGTTAGGTAACGGACTACCATTTTTGAGGACTTTCTATTTCTTTCTCTTTTCCTTTTCTTGTTTCTGTAGGTCCCTTAGTCCTGGAGGAATTGCTCCCCTTACTTGCCTAGTCTCATCATTCTGATATGGTCGTTTTTGTGTCATTGCAAAAGTCTAGTGATTCCCCCCTTCTCTCCCTCTTGGACCTTTTTATATTTCAATATACCCGTTGTTGAAGAAACCTCCTCTCTCAAATTAATTTTTCAATAATTAAATCAACAAATTGTATATATAAATAAATAAAATAAATTTGATTCATAAGTCAATATAACATTCCATCCTTCCTTCTCTATTTCTCTTTTGCTAAATCTCTTGTCCCCCTTTTTACCCAAAATTTGTGGTTGTTTTAGATCCGAATTTCCTCATCGATTTTTAGGTCGTTTAATTGGTAATCTCTTCTTCTCTTTATTTAAACATTTATATATCTTTTTCATTAGACCAGTTCCCCTTCCGGTTGTTTATAATTTCGGTTTTTAGGTTTTCAGTAAGTGACTTTTCTCGTTCTGTCAAGTAACTGTCTTTTGTCAGTGGTATGTCAACCATTTTGTGCATGGCGCCGGCTACAGGTGGTGGTTCGGGTGAATTAATTAATAATTAAAAATGTTTTTAGCATCCAGGGTTGTAAAACACATACCTGTTATAAATTTTACCTTTTTTTTTTTTTATATGGTCTAGCACCCGTGCTACAGGGAAGTCCCTAAAGCGCTACAGGAGCGACACGTGTGCGGAGAAAGCGATTCTCGTTGTTCTTGAATCGCTGTAGATTGTACTCGGTGGTTCGGATGTTCTCCATATAAAAGACTTCTTGAAAAGCGTTGTACGAGGAGTAACAAGCTGAACCTCATACGGATGTGAAGAATTAGCGCGACGTGTACTTCTAACATGCACCGCTCTGGGAAGAATTAAGCGGGCCACATCCTTCGAACACTTTCCATGAAAGTACTTGTAGAATAGGCTCAAGTCGCCAACCGTTCTTCGATGTTCCAGCGAATCAAGGCCGCCGGTCAGTTTCGGGTCTCCAATCAGACGAACAGCTCTTCTCTGAATAGAATCCAACAAATGCAGTGTATGTTTGGGAGCGGAGCTCCAAACATGGGAGCAGTATTCCATAGTTGGTCGAATTTGAGCATTGTAAAGAATTAACAGTTGTTGTGGAGTGTAAAGCTTTCTGGTTCGAAATAATATTCCCAACTTTTGAGAAGCTCTCCTTGCTATGCCTGCAACATGTTCATGCCAGGACATATTTGCTCCCAAATTAACGCCCAACAAATTAAGCGACGATGTTAGAGGAATGAAGTGCCCCGACATAACTATGTCGGGTTCAGCAACGTTAACTTTTTTAGAAAAAACTGCCGCCTGGGTTTTTGTAGCGTTAAATTCCACTTGGTTACTGTCACCTCAAGATAGAATTTCTTCCATTGTTAAGTTGAATGACTTCCTGCTGTCTGCGGATATTCGTCTGAGTAGCCGATTTAACTTTGTGTATTAGTTTATAGTGTTTATTTTGATGGATTGTTAGTCGTTTCAATGTTACAAGCTAATAATGGCCATTCATGTTAACTTTGCTTCTCACTACTCATGCGAGTGTCTTTTCCTTTTTTATATTACATCCTATATTTCATTGTAATTCTACATTGGTTTATTAATAATAATAATGATAGTAATAATAATAATAAATTGAATAATTAAAAATTTTTGCCCAAGTTTTGTCAGTTAGTAGACATTTCTCCTTTTCAGATTTTGTCCTGAAGAAGGTCCCAACCTAGGGCCGAAATATTGGCTTAATGAACATTGTGTGAATTTTCATCACGCCTTTTGCTGAGTTCCCCAATAAATTTTATATTTAAGAATTATATATATATATATATATATATATATATATATATATATATATATATATATATACAGGGGATAGATAAAATAATATGAACACCATGCAATATCGTACATCTTGTTGCATGTTGGCAACACTGCTTCCGTGTAAATAATGCAATGCGTATGTATTGGGCAGTTTACCTGCTAAGTCTTGTAGGTGATATTTCAGTGTATTATACGGTTTGTTCAGTGAAGGTAGACTTCGAAAGAGGGCAAATCGTTAGTGCTCGGTTAGTGGGAGAGTCTGTGACGAAAACAGCTGAACTCTTTAACATTTCACGAGTGACAGTATCCACGGTAATGACAGCAGACACAAAACATGGTAAAACATCATCGGCGAAGAGGATTAGTGGGCGAAACCCATGTTAACTGACATAGACCGACGAACATTGAAGCCAGACAGCATAAAACTAGCGCGGCAAAAGTGACAGCAGAACTCAACACTCACTTGAGTAGTACTGTTTAGACAGAAACAATACGGCGGGAGCCCCACAAAGCTAACAGGAAGGGCTGTTGCGAAACCCTTTATAACGAAAGTCAACGATAAGCTGCGAAAGAAGCGGTGCCACGATCATAATACCTGGACACTTGATGATTGGAAGAATGTAGTATGGTCAGATGAATCATCGTTCACATTGTTTCCTACAAAGAGCTGGGTTTATGTATCGAAAACCTCAAAACAAGCATACGATCCGGACTGCCTGCTTCCTACAGTCAAGCATGGAGGAGGTTCCGTTATAATTTGGGTGGCTATATCGTGGTATTCAGCTGGTCCTCTCATTCACATCACTGGCTGGATTACTGCGAATGAATATCTCGACATCCTTAATGATGAAGTTCTTACTATGACTAGCATATTGCTGCCAAACACTGCCATATTCTAAGATGATAATGCGCCTATACATACAGCCAAAAAGGTTCTCAACATAATTGAACCGTTATGGGGAGTTTTAGAGCAGAGACTGAGGAGCAGATTTCCATCATCCATCATCCATGTAAATATACGTCGCTACGTAGTCATAAATAAATTAGACAAAATTCACTGTTTAAGAAAAATTTAAATATTATTAGCTATATACATTAAAAATAACCCAGTCGAGAAGAAAATATAGTTAAGTTTTCAGGATATGGAATAAGGTGGGATTAACAGATTGAAAGACAGAAAGGGGACTTTTTTTATACTATTTGAAAGTCTACATTTTCAGGAATATCACCTGAAAGTATTATATTAAAATTCCTTAAAGTAACAAAATTACGAGGCATATTCTATTGGGGAAATAAAACGACCGCTTGGAATACTTGGATGGGTGATGCTTTATTAGCAGGTATAAACCAGTTGAAATGAACGAATTTTACTGTTTGTATCAAAGAATTTGGCTCAAAAAGCGTTTCCCTTAAAATTATGTTTATGAAACTGGTTTTCCGTTTTTCTTTGCTGGTTTGAATTGGATAATCGTTTTTTTTTAAAGCACGAACCTTTCCAGAAATGCATTGTTTTAAACGGGTACGCGTATCTGAGGCTATCACAATATGCTTTAAAATCTCGATTTGTTTTATTTTTCCAGATGATTATAAACAAAATTACATTGATCAATATAAAGTAGCTTCCATCAATTATATTAACATAAAATAAACATATTTCGCAGTTTTGGTTGAGAGTATGCTCTTTTTAATGTTCCGTACGGAACATTTATAAGATGACTTCGGTGTCTGTCTCTCTGTCCGTCTGTCTGCCACCCGATTTTCTCGGAAACTATTTGTCACAGAAAGTTGAAATTTGGTAAAAACTTAGGAATTGATGGCCTCATCAGAGCCGTGTAGTTTTGAAAGTAAAATTTTGACTTAAAGGGATTTGTTTTTTACTAGGTCATCGAGTGTAGTGTCAAATGAAAGCTTGTGAAAACACGAGTAAAATATAGATATATATATATATATATATATATATATATATATATATATATATATATATATATATATATATATAAATATATATATATAAATATATATATATATATATATATATATATATATATATATATATATATATATATATATATATATATATATATATATAATGTAATATTTGGGCTCACTTTTCTTTGTATTATTTTTAACAAATCGCGAAAAATCGCTGGAATATTCTCCACGGGGTGTAAACTGAACGAAAATTATCACGAGTGCATTACCTTTAATAATTTATTTGGTATATAAAAAAAAACAAAAGTTTCAAGGTCATCAGTATTCAGTAAAGATTGGAAATAAACTTTGTTGAAAACTCCAAATAAAAAACATTTTTTTAACCTAAGGTTATATTCTTGATTTTCCCCCACTTGGGCTGAAGTTTTTTAAAGGGGACTTCCCGTATTGTTTCTTTACAATACTCTGCGGAAGTAACTTTAAAATGACCATAGGGATTTTGAATAAGATTGAGTTATACTTATAGTAAAGTTCTTTTTGTGCCCAGTTTAAGCTGAAATTTTTCAAACATCAAAGTCAACCTTTTTAAAATGACCACCTCCAATAATTACCAATGATACTTTGTGGAAACAATGTAAGTAATATATAAATACTTACATCAACGCGAACATCTTGTAGTGGAAATACCCTAATTGGCGGTTCTTCTTTTGGCACATATCGATAAAACTCGTCATTGTCTCGATACCACTTCATTGAATACAATTGGGCACCTTCGAGGTCGTATTCGCAACCGAGAGTTACCGAATGACCGGCTCGCACGGCTCTAGGTACGTTGAGTTGCATTCCTTTAAGACCTATACTGCTGTAAATTCCTGAAACAACAATAAATCATGTAAATATATACATTACTGGAGCATTAAGTAAGTAATTGAACTTGATATTTAATACTAAAAAGGGTAAATTTAAGTTTAAACCCTTTTTACATTAGAAGTAGCGGCTGAAATATTAACATTATATAGATGCAATACATTTGTTGTTCAAGACACTTTTTAGGCTTTGCAACTGCGGTCGGTGCTCTATTTGTACAATAATTGTGACCTATATATAAGTCGTTTGTCGTAATAATATATCAATTTCCCAAGCGGTCACCCATCTAGATTCTAATCGAGGTCGACATAACTCTTGCAAAGCTGGAACAACCAACCACCGATTAGCTTTATTTCTTGACTGCCCACATTTAAACTATCTTTTATCTTAACTTGATCTTATTTATTTTTGTTAGAAAAAATAGGATTAATTATAATATAGTGACCACAATCCCCCAAATTTAAGATCTACAACTTTTTACAGTTGATATGAAAAATAGTAAGTTTTTGAAGAAAAACTTGTTTTTTCACCTTATTAATCGAAATGTCGTGTATTTGGCGACAAATTTATATATATATATATATATATATATATATATATATATATATATATATATATATATATATTTATATACATATATATATATATATATATATATATATATATATATATATATATATATATATGTATATATACATTTCTTTTTTATTTTATATATAATCTATATAATATATAATCTGCTCTCATCCAATTTTTCCAGGCTTAAAACCAAAACCCCAAATAATAAAAAAGTAACATAGTCTATGAAACCAAATATAAAAACTGCGAAGGAATATTCGTCGGACAAACAAGCCAATATCTAGAAAATAGAATTAAGGGCCATAAGTACGACAAAAAAAACAGTACAGCTTTTACAGATCATGAAAGGAATAAACATCATACTTTTGATTTCAAAAACATCAAAATTATTAAAACCGAAATAAATACCAAAAAAAGAGAAATGCTAGAATCCATTCATGTACAAAAAATACCGCCTGCATTCAACGGAAAAACGGACGTAAACAACCTAAACTATATCTACTTATCACTCATATAAAGTCCGTCATGTTAAATGTTGTAATTGTAAGGTGTAAAAATGTGTTTTTGAGAATATTTAAAATAAATACCCCGATACAATGAATTACTTTTTAGGGTAAGTCTTTCATTAATTTATATAATTAAGTGTTTTAAATTCAAAACTGTAAAATTCTACAAATGTTTTTACCTGGAACAGATTAATTATTTATCTAAAGTTAATTCTTCTAATTTCATCTTTTAGAACAAATTTTGAAGAAGACCTCTTCTGAAAGTCGACACGTTAATAAATATACATATATATATATATATATATATATATATATATATATATATATATATATATATATATATATTTTGTATGCTTTTGTTCAGGTTCAGGTCATGTTCTTTCTTCCCACTTTTAGATTAATTTTAAATAAAACTCTTACTAGCCGGTAGTTGATGCCTGTATCAAACTTGTTGAATACTGATATACGAGTATCTTTGCAATATTTTCTTCGGTTTATGATATATATATATATATATATATATATATATATATATATATATATATATATATGTAAATATATATATGAAAATATATATATGTAAATATATATATATATATATATATATATATATATATATATATATATATATATATATATATATATATACACGTATTTCGATTCATTGTGGCTATTTCCACTGTTGTGAACATAACAGTTCACACTTCTGAACTAGATTTAAATAATTCAAAAGTTTTTAATTATTTTAACATGGAATTAAGCAAGGAAATCTTGATTTCTATATTAAATAATGACATTTAGTTTTTTTCCTAATCATTAAATGTGTGTAGTCTGTTAATTTTTCTTTTAAAAAAGTGAAAGTTTAGAATTATGTCACGGGCTCTAGTTATTTATAAGTTTGTTGCTTGGTTATAGGCGAGGTAGGCGATTGTGCACTGCAGCCTCTTGTATTATTTACATGAGCTTACTCACATTAAAAATGTTTATTAGCTTCCTTCTAAGTCCTTTACGTGGTAATTTATCGCCAGGATATAGATCTCCGAAGAGTTTATGTCTGTTTCAAGTTAAGACCGCAGATTAATAAAGGATGTGCCTAGACGTATCTTTCTCTTCACAACATAGTCAAGATAGAGATTTGTAAATATAGAATATCGATTATTTTTATTACCCATAACGCATTGCCACACACTACAAAAATTTTTATTCGATATCAAACATGTAAAAGTCCTTATATTTTTCAGGAATTTAGGTGAAAAGTAGAATAAAACGTAAAAATTTTTCTAATCTTAAAAATTATATTGAGGGAACCCAGTAAAAGCTTTTTCCTGTTTTGCACTAAGCCTGCGAAAATTTTAGGCAAAAGTATACTTGGATATAGAATTTAAAAACTCTTTGACTCGAAAACTCAGAGGTGAAAAAGCATAGTCGCCAAATAATTTCCTTCTTTATACCACCCAAAGAAATTTTTACTTATTTTATTTTCGATATGGAGCTCTTTAAAGTATAGAATGGTTTTCAAAGTAAATATTATACAAGGAAAAGTATTTTTTCTTGATAGTTTCTTCTTTTTTAGAAGTAGCAATTTAAGACTTTTTGAAATTTAAAGTCTTTTTTTCACTTAAAGAATTGTAAAACTCCGGAACACTTTCTTGTCTTATAGCCAATGTATATACACATTGGCTGTAAGATTAATATCTTTAAAGACACTATTTTTAATTTGCCACCATTTCTGACCAAAAAGTGGTTAAAATCTGACCAAAGCTTGGAAACGATATTTTAATATCAAGAAGGTACACAAAAATTCGAAGCTAGCAGGTCAAAAAACATAAGAAAAGTGTACCAGGACGTTAATTTGACTAAAAGATATAAAATGGGCAAAAAAAGGCAAAAATGGCCATTATATATAATATATAAATATATATATGTATATATATATATATATATATATATATATATATATATATATATATATATATATATATATATATATATATACATACAACTAGCCGGGCCCGCAGCTACGCTCGCGTGGACTTGATTCACCACTATCGTCACTGCTTATTCCTTAATTTATCCAACGTAATAAAATATCTCCCATTATTTCCCCTTATCTCTCAATATTTCTCCTTATCTCCCATTATCTCTACATAATTTCCATTATCTAGGCTTAACTCTGCTCATCTCCCATTATTTCTCCTTATCTCCCATTATTTCTCGTTATCTCCCATTATCTCACCTTATCTCCCATTATCTAGGCTTATCTCGACTTATCTCTCAAAATTTCTCCTTATCTCCCATTATTTCTCCTTATCTTCCATTATCTCACCATAACTCCCATTATCTAGACTTATCTTTGCTTATCTCCCATTATTTCTCCTTATCTCCCATTATTTTCATTTATCTCCCATTATCAAGCCTTATCTCGACTTATCTCCCATTATTTCTCCTTATCTCCCATTATCTAGGCTTATATCGAATTATATAGAACATATGTTTAAATTTATAAAAACACGTAAATCGGTTAAGTGGTTCTCAAGTGATAAGCGCACTAATGGACAGACAGACAGACAGAAAGACGTTACATTTTATATATATTCTAGATAGAAGATTATAGATAACCTGGCCAGAGAACAAATGTATGAATTAAAAAAAAAAAAACAACACGTAAATCAAATAAGGGGTTCTCGAGTGATAAGCGCACTAACGGACAGACACACAGACAGAGAGACATTACATTTTATATATATTATATTCTTTGCTACACGATATTGTTCCATATTTAATGCTTTAGGCAGTGTAATGCAAGAGAACGCGCTAGCGGCAAACTTTTCTCCGACTTGATTCACTATTATGGTCACTGCTTATTCCTTATGTCACCTAACGTAATAAAATATATCCTATAACCTGGCCAGAGAACATATATATGTTTAACAAAAAAGCAGGTAAATCGGATAAGTGGTTCTCCAGTGATAAGCGCACTAACGGACATACAGACAGACAGAGAGACGTTGCATTTTATATATATTATAGATATTCTTTGCTACATGATATTGTTCCATATTTAATGGTTTAGCATGTTTAAAAAAAAGCACGTAAATCGGATAGGTGGTTCTCTAGTGATAAGCGCACAAACGGACAAACAGACATATACGTTACATTTTATATATATTATAGATGTAATAAAATATATATCTATAATCTGGTCAGAGAATATATGTATAAATTTATAAAATCACGTAAATCGGATAAGTGGATCTCGAGGGATAAGCGCACTAATCGACAGACAGACAGACAGAGAGACGTTGCCTTTTATATATATTATAGATATAAATTATTATTATTATACTCGTATAACCTGGCCAAAGAATATATGTATGAATTTAAAAAAAAAGACATAAATCGGATAAGTGGTTTTCGCGTGATAAACGCACTAATGGACAGACAGACAGACAGAGAGACATTGCATTTTATATATATTATAGATTATAGATTATAGATATTCTCTGCTACATAATATTGTTCCATATTTATTGGTTTAGGCGGTGTATTGCAAGGCAACGCGCTAGCGGCAAACTTTTTTCCGACATCATTCACTATTTTATGTCACTACTCATTCCTTATGCTACTTATCGTAATAAAATATAGCCTATAACCTGGCCAGAGAACATATGTATGTTTTAAAAAAAAAAGTACGTAAATCGGATAAGTGGTTCTCCAGTGATAAGCGCACTAACGGACAGACAGACAGACAGAGAGACGTTGCATTTTATATATATTATAGATGTAACGCATGGATGAACTTATAATACGGTACATATTAAGTTTTAAAAAAAAGGTTATTAAAAAGTCGTGTTCAGCCGTGAATAATTATTTCTGGTGTCTGAATGTCACTTTCAAAAAAATTTTTTTTCTTGTTTTGAACAGCTAACATATCAACAATTTACGGAATTGCTCATATATATATATATATATATATATATATATATATATATATATATATATATATATATATATATATATGTGTATGTGCGTGTATATCAGGCAGCCAATCTCTGCGAAACATGTTGACATGAGTCTCAAGTCACGATATGTTCGGTCTGAATAGGTTTCCTATAAATTTTAAAATCAAACTGGATATGAACAATTGAATTAGTCATCATCAATCCGGTTTTCTTTTATAGCGTTCTTCGCCTTCCGGTTCCCAGTTTCCATCTTCTTCAATCCTCCCAATCTCTGAGTCTTAGATTTCTCTCTGACATTGCCCTTTGAATATCTCCAGACCATACCTCTCTTGGTCTCACTCCTCTTTTCAGTTGGTACCCACTTTAGAACCATCTTTGTGTTTCGGTGTTCCTCCATTCTTTCCACGTGTCCGTACCTTATAAGTTGCCGTTGTTAAATTTGCTCAATAATAGTGGTTCCTACATTCATTACATCCATTGTTCTTTCATTTCTAATTCTATTCATTCTTGACACTTCAGCTGATCTTTGCCAGTAATCCATTTCGAGTGTCATTCGTTTCTGTTCCAATCGTTTCGTCGATTGCCAAGTTTCACCACCGTATAACGATGCTCTTAAACACTACATGAGGTGCTTTATCTGTGATGTTATGTTCTTCGACCACAGAACAGAATTTAGGTGTTTTATCACCGCCTTTTCTTTACTTATTCTACTCTTCATTTCTCTTTCCATTCTACCGCCCTTATTTATGTTAGTTCCGATATATCTCTTCACAAGTATCAACGACCTCACCGGTATTTAGAGTACAGCTTCCCTGTTTTCCTCCTATACACAAATACTTGGTTTTCTTGCTGTTAACTGTTAAACCCCAGTTTTCATAATCTTCAAACAGTTTTCTTGTCATAAATTCAAGGTCTTCCTTGTCCTGAGCAATAACGACCTGATCGTCGGCAAAATGCATAGTGTACAACGTTGTTTCGTCGGTCAGCTGTATTCCCATTCCTCCACATGCTCTTCACTATCTCTCTAATGCCTCATTTAGATAAATTTTAAATAATGTTCATTGCTAGGTTTTAATTCCTTGGTGAATTTTACGTTAGACGTCTGACTGTATGTGCGTCTATATATCAATTTTTTATGTTTTCGGCGTTCTCGTAATTGAATCTCATATTTTGAATGTTGAAGTCATTTTTAATTCTTGTTTCTTAATAGAGGATTGGACACAATTGCGAGTGATGTTTGAAGTCAAACTTTTTCAATTTCGCAATTGCCTGCAGTCCGTGAGTTTATTGTTGGTCCCGAAGCATGGGAAATGAATAATACTACTTATCTAAAGCCTGCTATATATTGAACGTAATTTAAAATAGTTATAAAAAAGACTTATATTTATATATAAGAAAAAACCTTTTCTGGTATACAAGAGATAAAAAATACGAATTACGCTTGTTAGAATAGCAGTCAAACAAAGACTTTCACAAAAGTCCTATAATCTTTTATGGTCGCAATAATAAAATTTATTTTTTTGCCCTTTATTACTTCCTAGCAGGAGTTCAAGAGCTCAAGGGTTTCGGCATTTGCCTTCTTTCTGTCTAAAACAAGCAATAGAGAAGCTAAAGCATATGCAAACCGATCCTCAAATTTGTGGTATCACCACAAATTGTTTAATTTAACACTCACTTGCGTTTTTATGTAAAAATAATCCAAAGGAATCTATTTTAACAGCAATTAATACTCAATACAGCTTTAATTAATTCTTTTCATACACACACACAAACACACACACATATATATATATATATATATATATATATATATATATATATATATATATATATATATATATATATATATGTATATATATATATATATATATATATATATATATATATATATATATGTATATATATATATATATATATATATATATATATATATATATATATATATATATATATATATATATATATATATATATATATATATATATATATATATATATATATATATATATATATATATATATCTATGTATGTATATATATATATATATATATATATATATATATATATATATATATATATATATATATATACAGGGTGTTATGGAAATCACTGCATATATTAGAACTTTCACCTCTTTGTAGCAAGACCAGTTGCCGAAAACTCGCTTTAAATAACGGATCTCAATAATAAAGTAAAAAATCGACCCTAAAGAAATAATGAAATGGAGATATTGTTCTCGCTTGGCCACTGGTAAATAAAACAACTAAACCATACGGCCGATTGTTAACAAAAACGTGACATTTACAAGGTGGGTCAGATATAACTCAGCACAGGTGCATTGTACGAATAGCAACAATGTACCTACGACTGAGCTATTTCGTATAATGCCGGACTTTCAGGTGTGGGTTGGTTTGGCAGTAAAGTTCAGTTTAATTTTTCAACATGTTTCAATATATGCAGTGTTTTCATAACACTCTCTCTCTCTCTCTCTCTCTCTCTCTCTATATATATATATATATATATATATATATATATATATATATATATATATATATATATATATATACATATACATATACATATACATATACATATACATATACATATACATATACATATACATATACATATACATATACATATACATATATATATATATATATATATATATATATATATATATATATATATATATATATATATGCATGCCTTTCTGCATTAACTACTACCTAAAAATACACGCACACACACCCTGCCGATTGCCGGAATCGAACCAGCGACCATCGGTTTTACATACAGGCTCTTAACCTACTAAGCTAACGAGCCCGGCTTATTTTGTTCAGAAACAAGGCACTTCTAAAAAATCAAAAAGATCACTTTTGTAGCTGCTTAGGCCTTACAAACAAAAAAAATTGTAGCATTTCTGTAATATTTAATTTTATTCTTTTGAAAATATTCAGTTTCGATATATATTATATACATAGTTTAATTTTTTTCAACCAGTAAATCCTTGTATTAGTAGAAATTCTGGAAAATAATGACAAATGGAGCTACTTTATAACTAATGTAGAAATTGACAATCAAAATTTATGTTTTCCAGCGTTTATGCCAATGTTTATAGTAAAAGGTACGTCAAAAACATTATCCATGAATTTTGAAGAAACCTAAGAGGTTACAATGTTTCTATGCTTAAAATTAAAAATATGATATTTATACTGTAGAAAGAATCTATACTGAAAGATAGTTGTTTTAAAATTAATTATTCACTAACGA
>CM032446.1:62017140-62149640 GCA_019049505.1 Pachyrhynchus sulphureomaculatus
ACATGTTAATTGCTACGGCAAATATTTACACATTTCTACAACAACTTATTTAGTATTTTAATTGTTGCGACTTAATAATATGGAACTAAATACAAGTACCGCGTGTGCGAAAAAATCAATTCACGTTGTCCTTGAATCGCTGTAAATTGTATTCGATGGGAAACACAGTCCTCGGTAAATAATTCCAAAGTTCTTCATATAAAAGACTACTTGAAAAGGGTTATATAACGAGTGACAAGCTGAACCTCATACTGACGTGATGTACAGGGTGGCCCAAATTGGACACATTTAAAGGTAAACCCCTTTATCTAAAGGAGATGTACGAAAACTGATGTCAGTGTCTGAGGCTAAATTTTTATGATAAACTCAATGGTGAAAACCGCATATCGATATCTAGTACCGTTTCAGATATACAGTGTGTTTTTCAAAAATCTGCATTTTGGAAAAATGTTTGTAATTCTTTTCCTATTGAAAATTTTTGATTTCTGTAAAAACAGTCTCAAAGCACTTTTTTACGCGGATTTCAACAGTGCAAGTTACATTTTTTTGCAACTAATATTTTAATAGTTATTAATGTAAAAATTTATTTTTTAAATGGGATACCCTATATATTTTTCCTTATCCGAACATTAAATTACCATTCTAAAAATATAGCACACTTTATATTTTGCTTAAATCTACCTCAAAATATAAAGGTTTTCAGTTTTTACGCGAGTTTTAAATGCACATTTTGTGAAGTAGGCTTTGGACGGGGCGGCAATCTCAATTGTTTAGCGATAGCAGACAAATCGTAAAAAACAATTCCCAGAAGTAACACTAAGAGTCATAACTACAAAGAAATTTACTAAATGCTATAGTACTTTAAACTATGTAGAAAATAAAACAAAACAACAATAAAACAATTTATTCCGAATAGAGCAAACTAAAACAAAACAATTTTCTATAAGAGATGTTCGAAATGTCGACTAGTTTCATTTACATATAGGCGGCACCTTTTCTGGGCACTTCTTACTGACTTGATTAGTTCAAGAGGAGTAAGAGCTGCAAAACTTTGTATCACTGTGACTTCTAACTCTTGCCTGATGTTTGTCGGTAATTTAAAAATTAGGTCTTTCAATCTTCCCCAGAGATAGAAATCCATGGGTGTTAAATCCGGTGACCTTGCCGGCCAACGGTTCGGACATTGGTTGGCTATCCAGTTATTGTCGAAATTGGCGGATAAAGAATTACTGATATATATTTCTAAGGTCCATTAACGGCAGTTCATCAACAAGAGGTTCTATTTGCTGCCTTAAAATTTCTAAAGGTGACTGTTCCTTCGTAAATAAATGAACTTATAACCCTGCCTCTAAAAATTCTTGCCCACACATTAAATCCAAATCTGCCTTGATTTCTTTGCTCCACAACTTATTGAAGATTTTCTTGTGCCCATGTATAAGAATTGTAACGGTTAAAAATACCTGCATTGTTTACATAAGCTTTGTCTGTCCAAATGTAATTTAATGAAAAATTAGGAACATGGTTACAATTCTCCAGAAACTATTGGCAAAAATCCATACGCCGTTGAAAATCTCCGTCTCTAAGGTGACGAACTTTTCTTGTCTTATATGGCCTGAATTTGTGCTTCTTCAAAGTACGTTGAATATTGTAAATGTGTCGTTCTTGGTAGCCCAGTGGATTCTTTTAACTGTCGGGTTGAAGTGTTGGGATTATTTCCGATAGTTCCTAAAACTACTATTTCCTCTAACTCCTTATCCCTGTTTGATGCATAATATTTGGATCGTTTCTTTTCAAACTAGCCACTATTAACTAGGTTATGTGCCAATTGAGCGAATATATCCTTGAAGGGTTGACGCCTCTCTGGTTACCGTTCGTGGTACTAATTACTTGCCGCTTCCGAATTTTCTCCAGTTTGTATGAAACACACTATCATGTCCTATTTTTGGTACTTTTCAAACTTCATTACGATTTATTTGATAATTCAATAACTGATCCTGAAGTAAAATTTGACAACTACGAGTAAACAATTGAATTAAACCATATGGCCGCTCTGTCCAAAGCCTACTTCACTAATAGTGCATTTAAAACTTGCATAAAAATTGAAAACCTTTATATTTTGAAGTAGATTTAAGCAAAATATAAAGTATGCTATATTTTTAGAATGGTAATTTAAAGCTCTATTCGAATAAGGAAAAATATACAGGGTATCCTATTTAAAAAATATATTTTTGCGTTAATAACTATTAAAATATTAGTTGTAAAAAATGTAACTTACACTGTTGAAATCAACGTGAAAAAGTGCTTTGAGAATGTTTTTACAGAAGTCAAAAATTTTCAATAGGAAAAGAATTACAAACATTTTTCCAAAATGCAGATTTTTGAAAAACACCCTGTATATCTAAAACGGTACTAGATATCGATATGCGGATTTCACCATTGAGTTTATCATAAAAATTGAGCTTGAGTTAAGTTAACAGTAAAACAATTTTTTTTCGTTTACTGGTAAACTTTACATTTATAAATGTGGAGTTTACCAGTAAACGAAAAAAAATTGTTTTACTGTTTACTTAACTTAAGCTTAATGGATCTCCACCAAGTATCGGCCAAAACAATCCAGTTATAAAAATTGAGCCTAAGGTACCGACATCAGTTTTCGTCTATCTCCTTTAGATAAAGGGGTTTACCTTTAAATGTGTCCAATTTGGACCACCCTGTACATATTAGCGCGACGTATATTCCTAGCATGCACCGTTCTGGGAGAAAGTAAGCGGGCTACATCCATCGAACCCTTTTCATGAAGATACTTGTAGAATAGACTCAAGTCGTCAACCGTTCTTCGATATTCCAAGGCATCAAGATTTCTGGTGAGTTCCAGATCTTCAATCAGGCGAACAGCTATCTTCTAAATAGAATCCAACAAATGCAGTGTATGTTTGGGTGCAGAGCCCCAAACACGGAAACAGTTTTCTATCGTTAGTCGAATTTGATTCTTGTATAGAATTAACAGTTGTTGTGAATTGTACAGCTTTCTAGTTTGAAATAATATTGCTATACCTGTGACATGTTCATACCATAGACTTATAGATATAGACCGAGCGTTTCGCGATCGGTCTACTATCCAACAAATGAAGGACAGAAAATATAGTGAACTGTATCCCTCTCTCTCCCACAATGAATATGATGGTGGTCGTCCAACCCCTATCCTGATGCGAATGGCATGAGAGAGTGATTCCACCCCTCTTTGAAACTGCACTATGACCCGTGTAGGTAATGAAAAAACTCTACTTATCTTATCGCATTTAAGTCGTGTTACGAAATAAAAATGGTCGTCCGCATGATAGCTCGGTGGGTGTATAGACTTATAGATCTATAAGTCTATGGTTTGTGCCTGCCTCTCTTTTTTTGGGATAGCACCTTTTTTAATGGATTTAAATGGTACCATTACTAAAGCACTTGAATTCATCTCCTGTAAAATGATCACTAGAAGCCAAACTTGTTTTTGTAACTTCTTTACTAATAGCATTTAACCATTCTGCCTTTTCTATCTTCCCCGTCACTATAAGCTTCTCCTTGGCATCCACGTTCCTCATAATATGATCAAAATATTTCAGGTACTGTCTTTTAATTCTATTTGAAAGTCGGTTATTTATACTAAGCTCTTTAAGAGATTCGTACTAGTGATGTCAAGTATCGGTACTTTTGAGTCTTTAGAGTATCCGGTATTTCTTAAAAAAGTACCCGTTACATTCTACCCGGTATAAAATACCAATCTCGTCACGTAGTTGCCAATATACCTACCTACACTAGTCGGTGGCTGGCCAGATTATTACTGAACGGCGTAACAGACTCAAATCAAATCATGTAAATAAACTGATTTTTCTCAACTGTAGTCAGATTTTGTTGAGTGTTAAGTAATAAAAACTAGCGTAAAAGTTCCCGTTACTATATTATTATCACTACTATACCGGGTGACACAGCCAACATGTAACACTCTGTAATTTTTTTATTTTGAAAGTTACATATTTGCATTTTTAAATGCCAGAATGGGACATTTTTAGGCTTTTTTATCACTTAAGAAATATTTTTAACTACTTCCGGTTTGACTAGCAATTGTTTTTGTTCGTTTTATCTTACTTTGGAAAGAATTTCAGACTATTCATTTATCGTGCCATTTTCGCGAGTCTAAGTGGCTCCTACAAAATGTTATGCTTTACATTCAGTTACAGAATTTTCTCTTTAAATAATGATCAATATCACCCAAAATAAGATAGGAACACATATTTTTTATTTAACCTAGTTACATATTACAGGTTTTTTGCCAACACACATCTGACAGAACTAACTAACGCCAATTGGATTTAATATTATTTTCAGAAAATAAACCGATTTATTATGCAATAATGTGTTCCATTACGGACTTAGTAGGCTGTGATAAAACAGACGAACTGAAAGTCATGGTTGCTGCGTGTTACCAAAATGGCCATTATTATTGTTTACTTTAGGTCAAAAATAATTTTTCGTCAACAAAAATGTATTCAACATATGAAAAAGTAGACATATTATTAATTTATGTAGAGTGCAGAAACAATAGCCGACAAGCCGCCGAGTTGTACATGGCAAGATATCTCGATAGGAGGCACCCACCCAACAAATATTTTTTAGGGGTAGAGCAGTAGTTTAGAAGGCAACCGATTGAACCTACTGATGTGTTTATTGATGACAAAGAGTCAGAAATCAATGTATTGGCCACTGTTCAGGTAGATCCTACAATTCCTATAAGACATATTAAAGAACAAACCGGTGTAAATCGTGAAACCGCTCGCCGAATTTTAAGAAAATATAAATTCAGTTCCTACAAATATCAAATAAATCAACATTTATTTCAAACAGATTACCAAAGAAGAATGTGTATTCTTTTGTACGGGGCTTGGAGAAAATGAAAAAAAAAACATCCTTGAATAGAAAAAAAAATGGAAAAACTATTTTTATGGAGGCAACCATTCCTATTTCGGCGTCCATCGGGAATGATTTTGGACGAAGTTCGGACGGTAAACTCTTTATACCTTCCAGTAACCTGATGTAGGTCACCTTGGTCTTGTTTGGAAGCAGTGCGACGAGTTGAAAAATTCGTGTATGGTGTATACTTGATAAAATATCTTAGGGGTTTTCTTCAAAGTGCTATCCATATAGACATGGTCTGCTTGTGGGCATTTTCTTTAATGATGATTTCTCCTTCTGTGAAGGCTCGACTTCTACATTTCTTCTGGGTAAAGTACTCCCATTGATTTATCTTCGATATACATGTAACCGTTTAAAAGCAACTTGGTTTTTTACCTTTTTGGCTAACTAAATATTCTAAAGCCATTTTCTCTTTCTTAACTCAATTCAACTCTTAAAAGGGAAGAAGATAGAATAAGATACCACCTTGATAACCACTTTCATTGCAACATTCTATTTTCGAATGAATCTAGATTTACCAATTTGGGTCTATTTTAATCGTAACAATACTCGATATTCGGCCCAAGAAAATCCTAGAATTATGCGAGAAAGTGCCTATCAAGAAAGATTCGGCTTTAACGTGTGGTTGGGTATCCTTGGCACAAGAATTATTGGTCCAATTATATTTGATGGTGCGTTAAATGGAGAAAGATATTTGGAGTCCATTCAAAATGATGTTGAAGATTTTTTAGAAACTTTACCTTTAAATCGTGGAGACATTATTTTCCAGCAGGATGGCGCTCTAGTCCACAATAGTAGAAATATAGTAAACTACTTGAATCAAAGATTTAGTGGAAATTGGTTAGGTACCAATGGAGCTAATAAGTGGCCTGCAAGATCGCCGGATCTTACTACTCTTGATTTTTTTTATATGGAACCTTCTAAAAGAAAAAGTTTACAAAAATCCACCAACAGACAGAAATGATTTAGAAATGCGCTTAAGAAGATCAGTAAATCAAATTACTGAAACTCAGTTGGAGAACGTTATGAGAGCCACGGTGAGAAAAACAAGATTGTGTAGGGTTAACAACGGACAGCATTTTGAACATTTGGAATAAATACCTAGCAAATTTATATCTAGTATAAAATAGTTTTACCTATTTATTTTTATTGTGTTACTTAGTTAAAATATTACTTCTTTCTAATATTAATTATTTACAATTTTCGGTTTTGTAGTGTTATTCTTATTATTAAATGTTGGTTTTATTATTTGCATTTAAATATTTATTTAATAAATAGGTTTCTTATTTTCTGAAAATAATAATAAATCCAATTGGTGTTAGATAGTTCTGTTAGATGTATGTTGGCAAAAAAACCTGTAATGTGTAACTAGGTTAAATAAAAAATATGTGTTCCTATCTTAATTTCGGTGATACTGATCATTATTTAAAGAGAAAATTCTGTAACTGAATGTAAAGCATACAATTTTATAGGAGCCATTTAGACTCGCAAAAATGGCACGATAAATGAATAGTCTTAACTTCTTTCGAAAGTGAGATAAAACGAACAAAAACAACTACTAGTATATCCGCCATGGCGGCCTAAGTCTAAGAGTTTAAATCAGTTTTTGCCGGTCACCTGTCAAACAAATGTCAACTTGTGATACATCGTTGGAAAGAGAATTTTAAAGCGAATTGAAATTGATAAAAAAATATACAGAGTTCTATTAAAAATAAGAAAGTTACAGTCACTTCCGGTAGAGTCATAAAAAGCCTAATAATGTCCCATTCTGGTATCTAAAAATGCAAATATGTAACTTTCAAAACAAAAAAATTACAGGGTGTTACATGTTGGCTGTGTCACCCGGTATATTTTTGTTGTAATATTCATTTACTTATTTTCACTGTTTTTAAGGATTGAAAGTATATAGGTACTTTCATAATTTCTGTATTATATCAATAAAATATCTTCTTATTTTAATTTAAAACTGTTCCTAAATCCAGAGAATAAATATTTTCAAAACTTCTGATTTATTCTTTATCTATTTATTATTGTATCCAATTAATTTATTAATTAAAAAAATATTCATATTCAATATTTATAAATGACAAATGTGTACTTTTATTTCATATATATTTAATAAAATATTTCATTCACGACGTGCAAATTTTGCTTGCACTCCTAATTGTACGCGCTCCTTTTGTATTTATCGTCTAGTTTAATTTCGGGTATATGTATGTAATTTATAATTGTATACGAGGACCCATTCTTGTCAATTAATACTATTGATACCGAATGTACCGAAACTGAACGCCATCGATGAAGACGAGATATATTTCCTGGAGACGAGTAGGTATCTACCGCTACCGGTATGGCATTGATAGTTTTAGTTTGGTTGGCCGCAGACCGTAGACGCCATCAATGTTTAGATACCTGGTACCGGGTATATTTATTGCCGACTATCCGGTACTTTGGATCCGGACGAGCAACGGGTACTTTGTATCCGGTGGTTACATTATTGACATCTCGAATTAGTACGGTGTTCGGCAAATGATACTCTGAGGATTCTTCGATATACTCACATCTCAAACGTATCGATTCGTCTTTTGTCAGCTTGTTTAATGGTCTATGTTTCCGATGTGTAACTTGCTATAGAGAATATAAGGCTGGTTAGCAATCTTAACTTTGTGTTTTTTGTAACAGCTGGATCTTTCCAGACCTTAGTGAGTTTGATCGTCGAGTTTCTTCGATAGAGAATTCTACACCTAGTGTTGTCAAAATATGCATTCTTTTGAATTGGTGTAATATATCTTCAACTGCAGGTTTTCGATTTGAGTGTTTACAGTGGTGAGTCTAAAAATTGCGGTTGATCTGATTTTTCCTGCAAGTAAAGAAAGATAGACAGAGTTATAAAATTACTTATGTTACTTGCAAATTACTGTCTCAAGGTGTTGTATTACTGGGATGTTTGCTATATTTCGCATTTTATGGAAGCTGCATCTATTAATTTCTATAATTATATCTTTACACAGCTTAACCTGAAACTATTAATAATTATGCTTTTCGACCTTAACAAGGCATTTGAAAGAATTCTGATGGACCAACTAAAAAGTGTTTGCGTATTTAAATTTCAACAAGCGAAGATGATTTTATAAGAAACTAATACCGAATCTCTCTCTATAAACCGGGTAATCCTGATTATGTCATCTTAAATTTGAAGAGTGCTTAAATTAAAGTGGTTGTTGAATATTAATTCTACGCTAATATAGTCCGATATTTCCCAAATTATCATGTTTAGGAAAAAGCATAGAGGAGCTTTTAGAATTTCTAACTTGCAAAAAGAAATATTATGGCTTATTTATACCTTTTGTATGAGTGAATCATGTAAAAGTTATTATAAAATTATAACTATATAGTCGATTTATATTTATAAGTGTCTACCATAATATGAATAAACTCGAATATTAGCAAATGCATCGTTTCGGCGGTCAACTATAATTACCAAATGCTTGGTGGTTTTGAGGCATAAAACCATCAAACCATAATATTTAGATATAGAAAAAAAAATCAAAAAGGAATAAGGCAGGGAGACTCCATGTCAGCAAAACTATTCGGCGAGAGACTATTGAGAGGTATCAAGAACTTGAGCAAGGGCAATTAAAGAAATTAACTAAAACATTTTTTACTGCAAAAAAGAAAATAATTCCATCAACAAATTCATGGTATAACTAAGGCTGACTTGAATAGAAGAGTCTCAGCTTGGTCTGCGTTCGGAAAGTTACAATCTACATTTAAATTAGACATCCGAAATACCATAAAAGCCAGAATATTCGATCAATATGTACTACCGGTATTAACATGTGGCACTGAAACGTGGGCTTTAAATAAAAGTATAATAAAGAAACTCCAGGCAACCCAAAGAGCAATGGAAAGGAAAATGCTAAATATTAGACTTCAAAATCGTATTCTTAACATCGAGATACAAACAAGATTAAAAGTGACAGGTGTAATACAACGAATATGTATATTAGGGTGGAATTGGGCGGGGCATATCGCAAGGATGAATCATAACAGATGGATACTCCGTATAGTTGAATGGAGGCCTAGAGAATAAAAAAGATGCAGAGGTCTATCCATCTATCACGCCTGATTTTCTCCAAAATTATTTGTGATAGAAAGTTGAAAATTGGCACAAATACAGGAATTGATGGCCCCATCAGAGTCGTGTACTTTTGAAAGTTAAATTTTGACTTAAGGGGCTATTTTTGGGGAGAGAAATCGGAAGCGAAAAGAAAAATTACCAGGTCATCAAGTAGGGTGTCAAATGAAAGCTTGTCAAAACAGGAGTTCAAAAATATATATGATAATAATAATACTTATGCACCCTGTTCTTTGTATTATTTTTATATAATTGCTGCCCCCCCCCTATCTCAAAAAGTACTGATCAAAAAATTCTGAAATATTCTCCACAAGGTGTAGATTGAACGAAAATTATCACGAGTGCATTACCATTGATAATTTATACAAAAAAAAAATCAGTGTCATAAGTTTTCAACAAACATCGAAAACAAATTTTGTTGAAAACTCATTTAGGGTAATAAAATTTATTTTAAAACGAATCACCGTACGGAATACTAATTGCGCAAGTTTGAGTCGCACTTCGCCGGTTTTTAGAAATAGCAAATACAAAGTTCGAAGTTTGGATTAATATATTTAGTTTACTGTTATCAGTTCGCTTTCAATTAGTAAATAAAAATTTAAAAACTTGAAATGTCTGAATAATTAAATTCTTTTAAAGTTTCATGCTTAACTTATTAAAGCTGTTCCTTTGTCAAGAAACTTACCGTGAATGGCACTCACTTTAGCTTTTTGTTGTCAGCTCTGGAGACCTGTTAAGATGCTCTATTTTAACTCCAGGCTGTAAAGGGTATTATAAAAGACTACTGGAGAGACTCTTACAGTATGAGGGGCAAGGTAAAATAAAGGAATAATAAGAGGAAAATTTATGCCCCATATATTTTAACTACTTATAAGTAAGTAAGTGATTTTTTTTCCTATCTGGCTTGGGGTTTGTAGATGGTAAAGCTTATATAGAAAAACGATTTATATCGAATCCAACCACCACTAGTTTTTCTTTATAAATGATATATAAAAATTACCTCCAAAATGAAGCAAATGCTTGGTAGTCATGAACATAAATTTTCAATTTCTAAAAACCTCATTAAACTTGGTTAATCCATTCTTAAAATATTAGATTTTGCTAAAATTGTCTGTTATATTTTCAACTGTTGTCGGGCTCCTTAAAAAATTAGAATGAAGTTTCTCATTCATTTGGAGCGTTTTCTATATGTAACTTTTGCAATATTTTAGTTATTTACTGTGACCTGTTGTGTTTGAGCCTGCAAAAATTTGATAATATTAGTGTTATTTTTTTTTCGATTATAAATTTTTCTTCCGACGCTAAGGAAGTATTATAGCACGTTCCAAAATTTTTGCATCTCTTCACGGGTCAGAGTCCCTAAATCAATTTACAGTTTTTGTCTGTCTGTCGGTATCCCAGGCTATTTGTTTGATGGACCGTTTATTGCCGCCCGCACTCTCGGAAAAACGATATATTGAGATCAGATTTGGTACATTTTTATTATTTGATATGGAAAACCCTGATTTTTGAGCAATATCGCCTTAGTAGAAAGAAGTGAAGGTGGTGGAAAAAGTGAAAAAATTTACTAGTTTTTTCATCGCATAATGGGAATTTTTCTGTTTTTGGTTGATATAATGGACAAATCTTAATTATAGTAATTTTAGAATATATAAATTGTATATGGGGTAAGAATAGAATATATCATGTTATATGGCCTAGGCAAGGATTTCTTTGAGCTGAAAGAACTGAAAATCATATTATGTTGTTTAGTACTTTTAATCTTAACTTAAATTAGCATGTAGGGAAGAGCACTTAATTATTTTCTGGTTTTTGCTCGAGAAAAAAACTAAGTTATGTTAATAGTTTGGACGTGAGTTACAGTCAGAAAATTTGAAAATTTTCACTCAATTTTCAACATTTCCAATCTAAAATGAAATAAAAAGTGTCGCTCTAAAGCAATTTATATAATTTGTATAAAGGGACAAAATTTTTTTTATTGAAATTTCGATATAAATAATACTTAATACTAATACATGATATATATTAATATACTATTTTAAGGAAAACTTGGAAAAATATATGCGTTCATTTTCTAGCCGATTTAAAAAAAAAAGAACTTTTTACGTTCCAAAAGTCCCCAATATAGTAAGGCCGTCATAAATTTAGATATTCATAGTATTTTTGCTTTTCACAAAAATGGAAATACAAGACATTTATTTAAGATACGTTTCCTTTATATTTTAAACATTCTCCAACTTCGATACCTCTAAACTCTTTTTTATAATCCCTTCCTAAAAGGATTAAGACTATTGTATTAGTAAAAAGATCACCCTACAAAATGTTTCTATTTCTTCACGTTTCAAAGTTCACAGACAACGAAAAACGTAGTTTTTGGTTGTTGATCTATTGGCACGATAACTTTCGAACGAAGTGAGATATTAATTTCAAAAGCAAATCATTGTTGCCATTTTCGACGTGTAACTTCAACGTAAAAAATTTTGCTTCTTTTGCCGCCAAGGAAAATAAAAAATATGAAAATAATGTTGTTCAAAGTGAGGAATAGTACTCAGGAGATTTTTTTGGCAAAATTGAAAAATTTGTGTATGGTCAAGTACATTGCAACTAAGGATGATTTAGCGACAAGGTCACTCTTGCCACAAAAGAAATTATCAAAGTGCATTGGTAAACAATGTTCTGAGTAAAGAGAAAATGAGGTACTAGAGTTGTTAACCCTTTATTGAAGAAAAAATTAAGGAAAATAAAAAAGAACGAAGGCGGCAGTCTGGCCTACCTGCTGCATTTTTCAGAAAAAAAGGAGAACACCTAAATTTTTCTTTTGGATTAACTTCATCATTGTCTAGTGTTTAAAATCTTAACTTAATATTTATATTACGAACCATATTTGCTGAGAAAATTCCACGTAAATAAATAACATAATATTTTTCTTAAAAAGGTTTCAAATAAATTAACATTTTTCCCGGCTATAATTTTTGTTTTTACTGGCAGTATTACGACTTTCGCCTTTTTATTTTCCACTTCGAGCCAATCTTTTAAATCTGAAAGCTTTAAAACGAAGGGAGATTTTCCTCTTGTAACGAAATTTAAACAATAGTAATAGAGAAAAAAAAGTAATACCGTTTTTATAAAGAAAGCAATTTTGTTCATGCTTTTCGAGCTAAAATGGATAAGCAGAAAAAGTTATTTCGGATTTCGAGTTTAAAAAAATAGATTTTCTCAAAGTCTTTTTTGTATTCGTAAAAGAGGGAAAGGAGCCAAATTTATGGGACGGTGGTAAGTAATTTTTATGCGGAGAAAATTAAGTGTAAAAGGGAACTTCAAAATAATTTTACACTCACGCAAAATGCAGAACACAAAAATATAGTACAATATTAAAATGTTTTTATATTTATTTTTTTTAAATAGAGGAAAGAAGCAACAGTCAATTTATTTCGTATTATTACAAAAATGGATGAAAATATTTTAGATAATAGCGTAACAAATCTACTGAGGATTTCATAAGCTTTGTTGGTGTGAGTAATGGTCGGTTCTCTGGACTATGAATTGAAATCTAAACATTGTAATTACAAATAATTTAGCAACTTTAAAAAGTTTTATTCGATATTACAAGAAGTAGAAGGACATAATTCCCATTCTTACAATTATGAAACCAATTATCACGACAATGTACTGCAGTAACAAAATTCTCCTAAAAATACTGGAATACGATTTTTTGTATTCTCAAACAATTTGTTGCAGTATGCCGAAATGCAGTTGGTTAAATATACTACAGAAGCCTTTACGGTTAAATAATAACGAAGAAATACGAGGCTGGTTTGAAAAGTCCGTGCAAAGTCCGAGAGATGGCACCACCGGCGCATATCGAGGTCATGTTTAGTTAGTAGCATCTCTTGAATGAACGCACACCAAGTTTCAGCCATATTGGTCTATTTCTTTGTGTTTGGCATTCGTGTGAATCAAGGAAGTCGAGTGATTTTCAAGAAATGGACGAAAAAGAATTTCGTGTGGTGATTAAACATTACTTTATGAAAGGCAAAACGCCTCAGGAGACTAAAGAGAAGCTTGATAAACATTATGGTGACTCTGCACCTTCCATTAGAACAGTTTATAAGTGGTTTTCAAAATTTTCGGACTGGCCATATGGGCACAAGTGACGCAGAACGTTCTGGACGGCCTGTGGAGGTTACGACTCCAGAAATCATTGATCAAATCCATGATATGGTGGTGGATGACAGAAGAGTTAAGGTGCGTGAGATTGCTAGTGCTGTGGGCATCTCGACTGAACGGGTACATAATATTTCGCATAAACATTTGGACATGAGAAAGCTATCCGCAAGATGGGTGCCGCGATTGCTCACGCTTGACCAAAAACGGAATCGTGTGAAGTGTTGCAAGGATGGTTTGCAGCTGTTCCAGAAGAATCCGGAGGACTTTAAGCGCCGTTTCGTCACTGTGGATGAAACATGGATACATTACTATACTCCTGAGACCAAACAACAATCTAAACAATGGGTTACCAAGGGGGAATCTGCACCAAAAAAGGCGAAGACCGTTCCTTCGGCCGGAAAGGTTATGGCGACTGTCTTTTGGGATTCGCAAGGGATAATCTTAATCGACTATCTGGAAAAGGGTAAAACTATTACGGGTGAATATTATTCATCGTTATTGGACCGTTTGAAAACCGAGCTGCAAGAAAAACGCCCGCGATTGGCCCACAAGAAAGTCCTTTTCCATCACGACAACGCACCAGCACACACCTCAGCAGTTGTGGTCGCAAAATTAATGGAAATAGGATTCCAACTCGTTTCACATCCCCCCTATTCTCCAGACTTGGCTCCCTCGGACTACTATTTGTTCCCCAATTTGAAGAAATGGCTGGCGGGACAAAGATTTTATTCAAACGAGGAGGTGATTGCAGACACTAATGGATATTTTGCAGACTTGGACAAATCCTATTATTCGGACGGGATCAACAAACTAGAACAAAGTTGGATGAAGCGTATAAGCCTAAAAGGAGACTATGTCGAAAAGTAAAAAAGGTTTACCCCAAACACATAAGTCGTTTTTATTTTTGCACGGACTTTTCAAACCAGCCTCGTATGTTCTTGATTCCTGTCCTAATTTAAAAACAAAAATATGACCTTGTTTAATTTTCTGTTATACAAAAATAACTATTTTGCTTTAGCTCGTGATTATTTTCGGTTTGATTTTCCTCATTAGCGACAAATAACCGGCCAAGTGCAAGTCGGACTTGCACAATTAGTGTCCCTTACTTTGATTGCTTTTAAAATAAAAAATTTTGTTACGGAGGTATAAAATGAACAATGACTTTACAAAACACACTCCAAATGTGTTTTCAACAAAGTTTGTTTCCGATCTTTGTTGAAAACTGATGATTTTTTTGAATTTTTTCAAAATTTTTTGATCAGTACTTTTCGGGAAAATCGATTTGTGACACTTTTCTAAAAATAATACAAAGAAAAGTGTGCGCAAGTATTACATTGTATATATTTTTGAACTCGTATTTTCGCAAGCTTTCATTTGACACCCCACTCGATGGCTTGGTAAATTTCTTTTTCACTTTCAATTTCACTCCTCAAAACTAACCCTTTAAGTCAAAATTTAACTTTTAAAACTGCCGAGCTCTGATGGGGCCATCAATTCCTATATTAGTGCCAAATTTCAACTTTCTATATCAGATGGACAGACAGACAGATGGGCAGACAGACGGACAGACAGACGGACAGGCAGACGGTCAGACAGACAGACGGACAGACAGACAGACGGACAGACACCGAAGTGATCTTATAAGTGTTCCGTAAGGAACACTAAAAAAGTAAATATCACAATGTGAAATCATTACAGCTAAAAAATTAGTAGTAGAATTAGTTACTTCAACAATACACGTCCTTAGGCAAGATTCATTTATACCTAAAAAAAGTTATAGCCAATATTATTGTGATATCAAGTAGTTGCATAGAAATGAAAATATCTATAATATAAAATTTTATACAATCTATTTTATTACACTTTTGCTTCTTTATTTTAATCTGATATTATTTTACGTTGGAGTATATATAGAGTTACCATATTGGTTAAATTTCTAGTTTCAACTTTATTTTATTTATAAACAAAACATTTTATTTAAATTAATAATAATAATTTTAAACGAGTCTAGTCTTTCCTTATATAGTATATGTTTTCTGGGCAGCTTTAATTAGTAGTTTCTAGTTGAGAAATATAGAAGTAAATAATTCATGCTTCCACATACTAACCTGAATAAAATTACTAAACCAAAACTTACCAAAACTAATAGATTTATACGTTTAACAATTTTGTTTTCTTTGAAGAATTTAGACATTCATTGCGAAATAAGCAGTAAATGATTTTATCTCGTTTCACCGGAAATATTTCATATCCTATGCACATAAGAGTATATTTTTTTTAGGAAAAAATTGACAATTTCTCCAGAAAATTTCATTTCCAACAAGTAAAAAACTGGGGATAACAGATTTGAAATACGGACCTTGTTCAGTTTTGGTAGTTATTAACTGTTTTTATCCTTGGAAGGGAATGAATGACATATGTAACGCTGTATGTACAGGGTGGTCCAAATTGGACACTTTTAAAGGTAAACCCCTTCATCTAAAGGAGATAGACGAAAACTGATGTAGATGTCTGAGGCTCAATTTTTATGATAAACTGAACGGTGAAAACCGCATAACGATATCTAGTACCGTTTCAGGTATACAGGGTGTTTTTCAAAAATCTGCATTTTGGAAAAATGTTTGTAATTCTTTTCCTGTTGCAAATTTTTGATTTCTATAAAAACATTCTTAAAGCACTTTTTCATGTGGATTTCAACAGTGTAAGTTACATTTTTTAACAACTAATATTTTATTAGTTATTAACGCAAAAATATATTTTTTAAATGGGATACCCTATATATTTTTCCTTATTCGAATCGAGGTTTAAATTACCATTCTAAAAATATAGCACACTTTATATTTTGCTTAAATCTACTTCAAAATATAAAGATTTTCAGTTTTTACGCGAATTTTAAATGCACATTTTGTGAAGTAGGCTTTGGACGGAGCGGCAATATCAATTGTATACCGATAGCAGTCAAATCGTAAAAAAAAATTCCCAGAAGTAACTCTAAGAGTCATAATTACAATGAAATTTACTAAATGCTGTAGTACTTTAAACTAGGTAGAAAATAAAACAAAACAAAAATAAAACAGTTTTCTATAAGAGATATTCGAAATATCGACCAGTTTCATTTACACAAAGGCGGCACCTTTTCTGGACACTTCTTACCGAGTTGATTAGTTCAAGAGGAGTGAGAGCTGCAAAACTTTTTATCACTGCGACTTCTAACTCTTGCCTGGTGTTTGTCGGCAATTTAAACATTAGTTCTTTCAATCTTCCCCAGAGTCCACGGCTGTTAAATCAGGTGACCTTGCCGGTCAACGGTTCGGACCTTGGTTGGCTATCCAGTTATTATCGAAATTGGCAGATAAAAAATTACTGATAACTGCAGCGTTATTAGGGGGTGCCCCGTCGTGTTAAAAAATATATTTCTAAGGTCCATTAACGGCAGTTTATCAACAAGAGGTTCTATTTGTTGCCTTAAAATTTCTAAATATCTCTGAGAGGTGAGTGTTCCTTAGTAAATAAATGGACCTATAACCCTGTCTCTAAAAATTCTTGCCCACACATTAAATCCAAATCTGCCTTGATTTCTTTGTTCCACAACTAAATGAGGATTTTCTTGTGCCCACGTATAAGAATGTAACGGTTAAAAATACTTGCATTGCTTACATAAGCTTCGTCTATCCAAATGCAATTTAATGAAAAATTCGGAACATGGTTACAATTCTCCAGAAACCATTGGCAAAAATCCATACGCCGTTGAAAATCTCCGTCTCTAAGGTAAACTTTTCTTGTCCTATATGGCCTGAATTTGTGCTTCTTCAAAGTATGACTTACGTTAGTTCTTGGTAGTCTAGTGGATTCTTTTAACTGTCGGGTTGAAGTGTTGGGATTATTTCCGATAGTTCCTCAAATTACTATTTACTCCTTATCCCTGTTTAATGCATAATTTTTGGATCGTTTCTTTTCAAACTGGCCACTCTTAACTAGGTTATGTCGCAATCGAGCGAATATATCCTTGAAGGGTTGACGCCTCTCTGGATACCCTTCGTGGTACAAATTACTTGCCGCTTCCGAATTTTCTCCGGTTTGTATGAAACACACTATCATAACCAATTTTTCGTAATTTTCAAACTTCCTTGTGATTTATTTGACAATTCAATAACTGATCCTGAAGTAAAATTTGACAACTACTAGTAAACAATTGAATTGAACTATCCGCTCCGTCCAAAGCCTACCTCACAAAATGTGCATTTAAAACTTGCGTAAAAACTGAAAACCTTTATATTTTGAAATAGATTTAAGCAAAATATAAAGTGTGTTAGAGTTTTAGAATGGTAATTTAAAGCTCTATTAGGATAAGGAAAAATATTCAGGGTATCCCATTTAAAAAATATATTTTTGCGTTAATAACTATCAAAAATTAATTGTAAAAAAAGTAACTTGCACTGTTGAAATCCACGTGAAAAAGTGCTTTGAGAATGTTTTTACAGAAATCAAAAATTTTCAATAGGAAAAAAATTACAAACATTTTTCCTAAATGCAGATTTTTGAAAAACACCCTGTAGATCTGAAACGGTACTAGATATCGATATGTGGTTTTCACCATTGAGTTTATCATAAAAATTGAGCCTCAGACACCGACATCAGTTGTCGTCTATCTCCTTTAGATAAAGGGGTTTACCTTTAAAAGTGTCCAATTTGGACCACCCTGTACATCAATTATTTTAGTAAATTGTGACTTCGGAATGTGTGTTTACCAAAAATTCCTCTATCGATATGCGGCTTGTAATTAAATCTTGAATTGACGTTAGCCAGAGTTACAACTTGTATCTGATTGTCATATTATGAAAATAGGGAGAAAAGGTACTGATTTTTGATTTCCCCTCTGTTAATCCTAGCACGACTAACAGTTCATGATGGGACGAAAAGTTTGTCCAAAGAAGAAACAATTACTTTTGTTTAATGTTGCTAGTTAACTATGGAAATTTATCTCTGTCAACTCTTTACATTATCTTATGCATCGTAATAGTTTATAAGAGCAATAATATTATATTGTATGATAGTAATTTAAACAAAAATTTATGGCTTTACTAAGTATTAAAATAAATAATTTTAATATCAATGTTTAAAACCCTATTGATGAAATGTTTTTTAGCCGACTTCAAAAAGGAGGAGGTTCTCAATTCGACACGTATGTATTTTTTTTTTATAATATATGTTCCCGCATAACTCTGGCAAATATGTACCAGTTTGGATGATTCTTTTTAGTGTTCCGCACGGAATACTTATAAGATTACTTCGGTGTCTGTCTCTCTGTCACACCCGATTTTCTCCGAAACTATTTGTCATAGAAACTTGAAATTTGGTAATAATATAGGAATTGATGGCCTCATCAAAGCCGTGTAGTTTTGAAAGTTAAATTTTGACTTGAGAGTTAGTTTTAGGGGGTGAAATCGGAAGTAAAAAAAAAAATTTTTTACTAGGTTATCGAGTGTGGTGTCAAATGAAAGCTTATGAAAACACGAGTAAAAAATACACATATAATGTAGTACTTGGACCCACTTTTCTTTGTATTATTTTTAAAAAGTCGCGAAAAATCGCTGTCTCCCCACCTTATCTCGAAAAGTACTTATAAAAAAAATTTGAAAAAATTCTGGAATGCTCTTCACGGGGTGTAGATTGAACGAAAATTATCACGAGTGCATTACCTTTAATAATTTATCTGGTATATAAAAAAAAACAAAAATTTCAAGGTCGTCAGTTTTCAGTAAAGATTGGAAACAAACTTTGTTGAAAACCCCTTTGGAGTGTGTTTTGTGAAGTCACTGATCATTTTATACCACCGTAACAAAATTTTTTATTTTAATTGTGCAAGTTCAACTTGCACTTGACCGGTTATTTTATTCGAGAGAGTACATATTCGAGATAGTTTCATATAAATTTTATTGAAATTGAATATGTAGTTTCTGAAAAAATCCTGAAAAACTTAAATTTTTGTAATAAAACACCGATAACTCTGGCAAATATGTACCGATTTGGATGATTCTTTTTTTAGTATTCCGTACGGAACAGACCATTTCGATGTCCGTTTGTCTGTCTGTCTAGTACACCCGATTTTCTTCGAAACTATTTGACATAGAAAGTTGAAATTTGGCACTAATATAGGAATTGATGGCTTCATCAGATCCGTGTAGTTTTGAAAGTTAAATTTTGACTGATGGGGTTAGTTTTGTGATGAGAAATCTGAAGTAAAAAAGAAATTACCAGATTATCGAGTGGGTTGTCAAATGAAAGCTTGTAAAAACACTAGTACAAAAATATATATCACGTAATACTTGCGCACTATTTTCTTTGTATTATTTTTAAAAAACTGCGGAAAATCGCTGTGCCCCCTTATCTCGAAAAATGTTGACCAAAAAATTTTGAAAATATTCTCCACAGGGTATAGATTGAACTAAAATTATCACGAGTGCATTACCTTTAATAATTTAACTGGTATATAAAAACAAAAATTTCATGGTCATCATTTTTCAGTAAAAGTCGGAAAAATCTTTGTGGTAAAACTCATTTAGGGTGTGTTTTGTGAAGTCTTTGATCATTTTATTCCTTCGTAACAAAAAATCAACGTACCGAATACTAATTGCGCAAGTCCGTCTTGCAATTGGCTGGTTTTTTTATAGGACAGATTGAAAAGCCTACCGCTTGCTGATTTTATAAGTTATGCCGATGCCAAAGTAAATTAAGAAAAATTATAGTTGAAACAAATTAAAAAATGATCCAAACTGGTTAAGACTAACTTGAGGTAACAAATGAGAATTTTTATTTTAAAACTTTTAACCAATGGGAATAATTATTATTAATTTGTTTTCAGCTGTCAATTCTCTTATTTTACTTTGATGTAGCTATCGACAATCTAAATAACAAAAAGAATTCCAATGAAAATAAATTCTTGTAGCTTAAATTTTTAGTAGTATTTTATCGATAATGACACTCTTGAATTATATTTATTGAGCAATACTAATAAAAACTGAAGTTTGTGAAGCTATTAAAGTTATTGCTGCTTTTTATAACTTAAAAGTTATGCGGTTTAGCAGATAAACGTTTTCTGGATTTCTGCCAAGACTGTAAGTTTCGTATTGATTAGGATAGTTTTATCAATGTGCAGGGTGTTTTCTAAGTTAGAATTGTAGTACTAACTAATATAAGTCACTCAGCTTTAGCTTTTTTTGTATTTTAACTTTTTGAAATTATAATAAATTTAGTTGCGACATCGAAAAAAAAATATTTGCATTGGATTTCTCGTACCATTTTTAACAGGTTGGCATTAGTCCGGGTAATTTTCCAATTTTTGTCCAAACGTAAGTCTGCAAGAAAATAGTACTGAAAGATTATAAAATGATTTGGACTGATTCGACTTTTATTAATTTAATCAATGGATTTATTTCAATCGATATACTATCCTTCAGTTTCGAAATAGTGTTTGATACAGTTAATTAATTAGCTAAATCGGTTTTTACATCGATTCTCGGAATATTGTTGATGGTCGTTGAGGTTTAATATATCAGTTGCACACTTTTGGCACGTAATTCAACATATACAATGCTCAAAAAAGAAATGTTTACACTTCAGCAAAATAACATATACTAAAGATTAAAGTCTAATAATGGTACCATGAATATAGCAACAGTATGCCTCCTATGCGATATAATACAAGTTACGCCCTCTCTTAGAAATTCCTCAAGATTACTTCACACTCCTTATATATATATATATATATATATATATATATATATATATATATATATATATATATATATATATATGAAGAATTGGGGGCATTACTCGATGAAGACCCGTGCCAAATACAAAAAGAACTTGCAGAATCATTAGTAGTTGATCACACATTTTCAAGTGCTTACCTGTACAGGAAGTGATTCAAAAGCAAGGAAATTGGGTGCTGTACGAATTGAAACCGAGAGACGTTGAGAAGCGATTTTTCACCCGTGAACAACTGCTTCAACGGAGGCACAATCGAAAAGGTTTTTTGCATCGTATCGTAACTGATGATGAAAAATGAATATGCTACGATAATCAAAAGCGCAAAAAATTATAGATGAATCCTGGTGAAGCGTTCACATTCTCGCCAAAGCCGAATATTCATGGCACCAAGTTGATGCTGTATATCTCGTGGGATCAGCTGGGTGTATTATTTTATGAGCTGCTCCAACCCAACGAAGCTATTACTGGAGAACGTTGTCCATAACAATTGATGCAATTAAGCGGAGCATCGAAGAAAAAACGACAGCAAAAGTGATTTTTCAACATGACAACGGTCGGCCACATATTGCAAAACTCGTCAAGAAAATGCTGACGTACTGCCTGTCTGAATGGCGTTTCCATTCTTATGAGGATACCAAAAAATGGGTCGATTCGTGGATAATCTCAAAAGTTGAGTCTTTCACTATAGTATTCATATGCTGCGATAAAAATGGGAGAAAGTAGTGGCTAACGATGGACAATACTTTGAATAATCAATTTGTAACCGTTTTTTTACACTAAAGCAATATTTTTACCGAAAAATCCCTCAAAAATAATTCACACATACACTAAAATTTCGAAACAGAAACTTAAAAAATTTCCGGTCTAAACCCACAGATAATTCTAAACATTTAAATGTACTTCTTAAGGACTTTTTAAGATTTATGCTTGGCATTTTTTAAACAGATTTTTGTTAAGCAATTTGAGGTCTATAAGCATTGTCAAGAAATTTGCTTACCATAAAATAAATATTTCAAAAATTTAATAAATAAATAATAGAACAATTAAATGGGGACTAAAAGTCCTATTTTGAAATATAATGTTAAAAGGTCAAAAAAGAACAACTCTTAACTTAAAATCTATAAGCTTAATAAAAATCATCTTAAAAAGCAACGTTCAGAGGTCATTTTATAAAAATATTTACATCAATATCTTGTTAAGACTTTTTTTAGAGATTACTTGACTCTGTATTGCATAACGGTTTGTTGGCTAAACTGTGCCTTTAAGATATGTTTTAAAAGTTTTGTTTATTACCCTTGACTGTTACTAGAGCTATTTTTTTTTGCAGATAGCAGTTTTCATTTCCATTATTCTCAACACCTTCCCTATTATCGCAGATGTACCCTGAGGTCACCAATTGTCTACTACTCTCTTTCTTCTTTAACACGTAGACTGAAAAGTTTTTGGTCTAAATACTTAAAACACATTTTTATTGCAAAATTTTACTTTATTCATCAACATAGTCTCTTTCAAGAGCGATACAATCAATCTAACGCTTTTCTAATGTTTCTATACCTCTCTTGTAGAAGGATTTGTCTTTGCCTTCAAAATATGCCCCAGTTTCGGCGATGACTTCTTCACTGGAGCCAAATCTCTTTACCGCGAGCATTTTTTAAGGTCTGCGAATAGATAGTAGGTGCTGGGAGCCAAATCTGGAGAATACGGTGAATGAGGAGGAAATTCGAATTTCAATTCATGCAATTTTGCCATTGTAACCATTGACTTGGGACACGGTGCATTGTCATAATGAAAGAGCACTTTTTTCTTGTTCATTTGGGGCCGTTTCTTTGCGATTTCTTCTTTCAAACGCATTAGTAACGTTATATAATATCCGCTATTGATCGTTTTTCCCTTCTCAACATACTCGATGAAAATTATTTTACCCGCATCCCAATATATAGAGGCCAAAACCTTCCCAGCCGACTGTTGTGTCTTTGGTCGTTTCTTGCGGCTTTTACCGTCTGCTGTCCCCTTAGTTGACTGTCGATTTTATTCCGGTGTGTAGTGGTGGATCCATGTTTCATCCCTTGTCACATATCGCATGAAAAAATCCTTTTTGTTGGCTTAAGTAGATCCAAACAGCGCTCAAAATCATCAACACGTTGTTGTTTTTGGTTCACTGTGAGTAAACGCGGCCATTTCGAACAGAGCTTTCTCATGCCCAAATGTTCATACAAAATATAACCAACATGGTCTTTCGATATCGTTAAGGTGTCAGCGGTCTCACGCAATTTCACCTTACGGTCATTCAAAACAATTTTGTGGATTTTTTTATGTTTTCCGGTGTAACCACCTCATTTGGGCGTCCAGAGCGTTCAGCATCATTTGTATCTGTACGACCACGTTTAAATTCAACATACTAGTAAATGATGAGTGATTTTTCCAGAGGCAGAGTCCCTGTAACAGTTATCAAGTCATTGCTTTGCTTGAACAGTATTTTTTTCCATCAAAAAGTGTTTAGTCAACACACGAAATTCGATTTCTTCCATTGTTTAGAAAATATCAAAAGTAGCGTCACTAAAACCACTGTAATTTGTCAAAATGTCATGAAATTTTGACGCGTATCGTTTGAAGGTTGGTGCTTTCTAAAAATGGTATGGATTTTTTGAAAACGGCGAGATCTATGTGTCAGGCCAAAAACTTCTCAGCCTACGTCTTATAATAACGTTCTGCTGAAAATCTCCAAAATGTCAATTTATAGCTTTGCTGATGGTAGCTTGCATGTTTCTTTCTGTACCTGTACTTCTACTTACAAACATACTCTACATTTATTAGACTGCAGGTGGGAACCCAGAAAACACACAAATACCAGATGTATGCTTTAGAAACCAAGGGGGCGACACGAAATTTTGACCTGAAGACTAATCGTCTGCCTAGTTATTCATTTTATAAAGCGAGTAGAATAAAAGCCTTTAACCTTGATTTTGCAGCCCCCTGCCCTAAAAAACGGTGGTTTTTGGCTGGGAAAAGCGGGTGCAGCTTTATTCTCCGGTATTGGCGGTATCTGCAGTTGAAGCTTCTCTTTTATTTTAGCAAGAATAAGCTAAACTTATTGATTTTATATGGTTAAATGACAGTCCATTTTTGAATTGACGTTTTTTAGGCCCTAAAGCTGGGTCCGGTGACGGCGGCGTCTGCCTCGACTTTTTTAGTGTCAACAAATGTTATGGTACTTGATTTAAGTGTTTAAATGAAATTCCATTTTTGGATGTAGCATTTTGGGCCTTATCTGAGCATTTCAGGGCACGGGGGCCGCAAAATCAACCTTAAAGGCTTTATTCGTCTCGCCCGGTAGAATGAATAACTAGGCAGACGGTCAGCCGACAGGTTAAAATTTCGGACCGCCTTCTTGCTCTATTACTCTAATGTCACAGAAAGCGTTCGATGGATATAGCTCGCTTGATTTCTCCCAGAGCAGTGCATGCTTGGAATAGATATCGCGCTAATATATCACAATCGCATAAAGTTCAGATTGTAACTCATCGTACTGCACTTTTTTAGAAATCTTCTATACAGAGAAATTCATACAACAAATTACACTTCTTCGATATGGATAACTTCATTCCACTGATATAAATTTGCCAGGACTGCGTTACCCTTCGAGCAAGAGAAGGGACTTCTCTGAGCGAGTCTGTCGTAAACATAAAAACAATAATAGGAATAATTCCAATACATGTACGAGTATAAGGTCTCTCCTATATAAATTTCCAAATGCTCATCATACTGAAAAATCCAGGAACAGCCACATAACACTTTATTTTATTGAAAGATTAAATATCTATTTTCGTTTATCAGCTATAGTTTAAGAGTATGAAGCGAAAAATTTCTTTTTGTGTAAAAAGAATTTGATGTTTTCATGCTCCCTCGGTTTAAATCCCCTTAGGGAAAATATCCTTTAGTAAAAGCTTTACATTTTTTTCAAAAAGAAACAGTTTAAAACATAAACAAATTTACCATATTTAAGGATTAATTACTAGTATTAATTTAATTTCAGAAATATTTTTCATTAAGCAGTAAAAACTTACGTCGACTTAAATAAAAACAGACTAAAAACGCTTATTTATATAAAATTAAATTTGTTTAGCTTACTGTGTCAACATAATCGACTATGTTGGGAATGTGGAATATTTGGCACAAAGTCACTACTCAGTATATATCACCACTACACCAAACACATTATTTTTGCACTCGAAGCACGTTTCGCTAACCATATTAGCTTCATCAGGGGCGATGATTGACTAAAGCTAAACTACAAATCTACCCTATTTAAACTTAGCCTAACACCTGAATTAATCAGACGGAAGTAATGGCATAGGTGAAGCCATCAGTTCCGGTCAAGAACCCAGTAGAGGAATAAGGAATAGGCCCTCCGTCTTTAATTAAACTACTTTTACATTTTATAATTTCCATACTTTCATATGCGTTCAACAATCTCCTGTCAGATAAATTTTTAATGAATCTTAGATTATCTAATGTTACAGTATGATTAGCTTCAAAGAACAAAGGACAACTGCTTTTTCTAGATATTTTAATTACTAAAAATAATAATCGATTAGAATTTGATATCTATAGAAAAGACACAGTAACAGATAGATACTCGTATATTCCTAATTATTCATTTTATTGCAAACAACACAAATTAGCCTCATTACATTCTTTAATTCATTGTTTGGTCACTTTTTCTCTAAATAGAATAAACTTCAATAATGAAAGGAATCGTGTTAGAACTATAACTAGAATTAATGGTTATGACGATGACTTAGTAAACAAGTTAATAAATAGACTAAGTTCAGGTTAAATATTCAGAATTCCACCTTTTTTACATGCAAAGAAAATATAACCAAGTAAATCTCCATACCATATAATCCGAAATATAGCAGGGTACTCAATAAGGTATTTAGTAAGGTAGGCCTCACCTTAGTCTACAAGCGATCAGACAATCTGAGGAATATCTTAGGAAATCCCAAAGATAAGATTCCTAATTGTGAGAAAGGCGGAATTTATGAAATTAGTTGTATTGATTGCGACAAAAAGTATGTTGGGCAAACTAAAAGGACATTTAAAACACGATTTAAAGAATATTTAGCATATTTAAAATATAGTAGAACAACAAGTCTAGCATTGCCGAACATGCCCTTGAAGCTGATCATCCTGTAACATTAGATAAGCTAAGATTAAATAAAAATGTATCTGACATTAGATTACTGAACGCATACGAAAGTATGGAAAAAATTCTGCGACTATGCGTGGCCAAAATTTCGCATTCAATATAATTTACCCACCGTAAGTAAAGGCGCGAGGGTTCAGCTCATCAAAAAGGTACGAAACCTTGAAGTAATTAGTTCTAAAACAAGTAAATCTCGGAGAGAACGACTAAGGATCTCTAGAAGTGATGTAAATATGAAGAGCATTCGTTAACATCCCTACTGGATATCAAGCTCGCCATTGATGATTTCCTTTTTCTCTAAAAATAGCTATGTGTATCTATATTTCCTTTAATAAAGTTTACAGTAACTCTGTTTGCCCTGCCGAGAAACTAAAAAAAAATATCCTGGAAGGTGGGCTGCTATCGCGAACAACGGGAAATAACATATTTTTTATTGAAACAAATATATATTTTATTATGTTCATTTTAAATTATCAACGAAAAGTGTAAATATTTTACAAATATTTGCATAGTTTTTATCTACAGTTCTTGAAAACAACATTAACGCCTCCGTCTTCTGCTCTTTGAGACTATTCAAAAATTCAATCTGCAGATGACAGTACGCTTGTTTTTTTCATCCACTTTGAATGGTTGAACATCGGCTACTTATGCAAATATCCAATGACAGCAGAAAGTTGAACGACAACTCAACAAAAGCTTGAAAGAAATACTATCTTGAGGTAACAGTGACTAACTTTAACGCTACAGAAATCCAGGCGACAGTTTTTTCTAAAACAGAAAACGTTGCTGAATACGACATAATTATGTCGGGGCACTTCATTCCTCTAACATCGTCACTCAATTCGCTGGGCATTAATTTGGAAGCAAATATGTCCTGGCATGAACATCTTGCAAGCATAGCAGAGAGAGCTTTCCAAAATCTGTGAATATTATTTCATAATAGAAAGCTCTACACTCCACAATTGTTAATTCTGTACTCAAGAAAAATCCTGAAAAATAAAAAAGAAGAAAAAAACGAAGTAAAAAAAGATAAAAACCTCAAAACATGACTCCTTTCCTGGATTAGAAAATACACCCAAAACAGAATTAAAAAAAAGGAAAAAGTTGTATACAGGTTAAGGAAAGAAAAAAACAAATAGTCTGAAAAGAGAAATACACAATCAAATAATCGTTCAGAGTTTATTCATGAAAGATCTGGACTATCAACTGGATCGACAGGAAAGTTTATATTGAATCTTATGTAAATGTAAAACCTAGTTATAAATGATATATAAATTATCAATATCACTTCTCTGGTAGAGATAGAGGTCAATGGTTCCTTCTCCAACTAGTCGGTCACGAAAAAGACTATAGAAAACCTTTTATAAATTTTTTATATCCTTTGTTAACTAAATCCTTTACCTTTTAACAGTCTTAACAGGATTTATTCAAGAGATGTGAGCTGTGTGAATCGTGTCTTACATTTCCTTTGTTAACAAGGTGAAGTGAAAATCCTCTTTCTTTGTACAATACGTTTTCCAAAAAGACTTTAAGATAAGGGTTACTATTTAACCGCTTTTATTTGCTTATTTTCGGTTTAATTTATTTTCAGTGAAAGAAATATTTTTAAAATAGCGTCTATCATAGAAATATTTATAGCTAGAATCCATTAAACTACCTACCTAGTATTTCGGCTGGTAAAAAAATTATGGAATAAGGCTCTTAAAACTGTTCAGAATTTCCTTAAAAGATATGTCACATAAAAAAGGTATAATTTTTAACCAGTTGAGGAGATAAGGTATAATTAAATTTAAGCTGGTAAAAAACTTAAGTTAATTGAGAATAATTTATTTAAAATATTTTGCTTTCAAAATATTTTAGTTGCATTCGTCAGTACGGTAATGTCTTTTACTTTTAGGTATATAGGAGGGTGGATTGATTAGTTGTAAATTTCTACAAACTGGCAGGAAATTTTGTTAAGCGGTATGACTGTTAGGAAGCGTGATTCTTGTAGCGGTTTTGTTCAGATTTTCAAACAGACGTAACGCGCAGTTGTTTGTTGGCAGCCAGCGTAAATGATCAGTGTTACACGTTTCGTAGACATGAATAAAGTCGAGTATTCGCAGTAATAAAATATTTTTATTTAAAAAATGTAGTGCAGCCCAAATGGAACCTGAACTGAAGGAAGTTCATGGGGATTCTGCACCAGCACACAAAATCATTTATTAATGGATAAATCGATGCAAACGTGGCCGTACGATTACTGCAAATGATGCACGTTCAGGTTGACCGCTAAAGGTTTCTTCTGAAGAAATGGACGATAAAATTGATAGTATCGTAATGGAAGATCGTCGCATTAAGTTTCGTGAGATCGTTGAGGTGGTAGGCATCTCATATGAATGGGTGTGTAATATCCTGCATAAAGTTCTAAAAATGAAATAGCTGAGTGCGCGATAGGTGCTGCATTTGTTGACTCCAAACCAAAAATAGACGAGGAAGAACATTGCAAAATCGCGTTTCGAAAAGTTGCAGCATAATCCGGACTTCTCGTTCCGTAACTATAGACGAAAGGTTAATCCACTATTACACTCCGGACGCAAACGGCTTGAGAGGAGCAAGTTTTCGAGAGAAGGAGAGAGAGCTGTTTTTTTAAGAGACAATTTTTTCCAGCAGAAACACAACTAAAAAAAAACACAATAAATGTAAAAAATAAAGGAACACACGTTTAAGTTAAGAATCAACTAGTTCAAACTGCGTTCAAAAGCCGTGGAAAAAGTCAAATCAAATAAGCATGCAATCGAAATTTATCAAATTTTGAATTTGAATTTGATTTGATTACGGTACAGGAGGTCTCGTGTTCCAATCCCGGTGGGTCAGTATACTTATTTATTAATTTATTTAATTATATTTGGCTTGGCCATATACATAGGTAGTAGCTGTTGCAGAAATACAATAACGTCCGTGGCAGCACTACAGTGTTTTTTAAAAAGTTCTGTGAAATACAAAAATGTATGCTCCGGCACTTGGACAACGTTGATGGGTATTACGACATCCTCGCAGATATCTTTAGGATATAAAAAACGATAAAATCCCTATTCAGGTGAGGAGGTGAGCGATAAAAAAAACCCTCGTATGTATGTAAGCGTTTTTATTTTTATTTAGAAGCTATATTTAAATTTGTATTATTGTCTGAATCGTCGTTGTGCTGAGGTTGATACGAAGGTTATATGATAAGTACCTGACCTAGGTCAGAGATGGCCATATTACTATTTAAAAAATTATATTCTTCGTAAACATAATCTTTTACAAGAGTCCTGTCAAATTTTCAAGTCGCTGCGTGCTTTAGTTTGTGAATGGCAGCCATTTGATTGGAATAACTTTTATGATTTTACAACAATTGAAAAAATTTAATATCGAGCAGTGATAAAATATTTGTTTTTGAAAAAGAAAACTAGTGATGAGATAAAAGTGGAACTCAGCGAAGTTTATGGGGACTCTGCATCTTCGTTATTGACCATAAAATATTGGACAGCAGAATTAAAATGGGGTCGTATAAGCATTTTTGATGAAGAACTTCCAGGTCGTCCAAATGAGGTCACCACATCAAAAATGATTCACGATTCACGATTCACGATACAGTGATAAATGAACGGAAAGTAAAAGTGCGTGAGATTACTGAGAGCATCTGAATTGAACGGGTGCAGAACAGTTTAACAACTCATTTGGATATGAGAAAGCTTCTCGCAAGATGGATGCCGCGATTGATCATAATTGACAATAACCATGAAGGTGTGTCAACGTGAAAAGAATATTTGACGATGTTAAAACGCAATCCCAATGATTTCTGGCGTCGATTCATAACTATTGACAAAACATGGATTCATCATACCACACTAGAAATCAAAGAACAGTCCAAACAGTGAGTTTTCCTTGGCGAACCGGCCCCAAAGAAGGCCAAGGCGACTTTATCGGTCAACGAAGTCATGGCCACAGTGTTTTGGGATACACGTTGCATAATCCACGTCGATTACGTTGAAAATGGCAAAAGGATTAATGGAGAGTATTATGTCAACTTATCGGATAGCTTCAACAATGCTGTGAAAGAAAAATGTCCGTATTTGGTGAAGAAATATTCTCTTTCATCAGGACAATGCACGCGTGCACACTTGTGTCATCGCCGTGGTAAAAGACCATAAGTTAGGATACGAATTGCTTCCACATTCACCATATTCGCCAGATTTAGGCCCCAGCGATTATTTCCGAATATCAAAATATAGCTCGTCGGAAAAAAATTCCGTTCAAACGATGAGGTGGTTGTTGAAACAAATGTCTATTTTAAAGAGTTGGAGAAATCGTATTTTTTTAGATGATATACAAAAGATAGAAAAACGTTGGACTAAGTGTATCGAGCTAAAAGGAGACTATATTTAAAAATAAAATAAATTTTACACATAAAAATGTTTTTTTCTTGTCCAGGCCAGGTACTTATCATACAACCCTCGTAATCAGAAACCTTTGTTATTAAATTTATTAAATTATATGTAAAAAAATAATAAAAATATTACTTCCCATGTTTCTTAAAGTACTAAATTAATATATAATAATATAAAACTGAAAGGCAAGAAACGAAACGAGTGGAAGTTAATAAAAATAAAAGACATGAGAGAACCGCTGGTTAAACAAAAATGGAAATTTATCAGTCATACTGTTCGGCAGCAGAATGCCAGATAGAATGAATAGAAAATATATTGGCCTTGAAAACATAAAGGAGGAAGATGAAGGCCCTAGATGACATAGGCTGATGATCTTAAAATGATTCTTGGCCTAAATGGATGAAAATAATATAATAGATAACCATAATAGTCAGACTGAATTAAATTCTAAAGTCTCTCCATCTCGTTATTTGGGATACTAGAATTACAGTCTATATTTTCAAATTAGCAATGAAACTAGCTTTACTTCAGTTTATGCACGAGCAAAAATATATGTGGTGGAATCCAAAAGTTCCCGGACTGATACTATAAAATCAGAAAAAATTGCTTTTAGGCTTCGTGACTCCTACCAGTCTCAAATTAGTGACCCTACACCCAAATGAATTAGTGCTACAGTGTTTTTTACTGATCGGGCATTTTTTGGAAGGTCGATACTATCGCAGCTTCCAGCACCTCCTGCAATTCGGGTCGTATCTCTTTTAGTGCCTCACAGTGGCAATTAAGGCAGGTGAAAGATGTGGGTCATGCTGTTCTTCTCCAAAACTGTTGCAGAGCGAACTGTAAGCATACTGCCACCAATTGGCAAGAGTTGAAATTATTTTGCTTTTTTGCTATATTCCGTTAGTCCAAGAACTTTTGAATCATACCATGAGAAGTCGTATTCTTTGATATTACACCGTATCTCTCCGACGTTTCGCCTACAATTTCACGTGACATCTTCAGGACGCTTTCCTCTTCAAACTTAGAAAATTGACAATAATTTAGTTTAAAATTTAATTTTAAAAAAATAAATATATTTTTAATTATTTGGGACGAACACTTCAGTAAAATAGCATAAAATAATAAAACAAAACAATGTATAAAATAATGATAGTATAAGGACAGTCAATAAGTTTTGAGAGCGGAAACGAAACAAGATGAAATAATGAGTCGAGATACATTTATTCTTCATTATAATCTCCCTTAAGCTCAATACATTTTTTTCAACAATTTTACCCTACCTCTGAAGTGGTTTTCCGGAAGATCTTCAAAATGCGGATGCTACCACCTCATCATTTGTTGAAAAATGCTTCTCACTTTTGAGGTTTAGGAACAGTTGGAAGACGGAGCCAGACCTGGCGAATCGGCTGGCTGTTCCAACAATTCGTACTTCAATCCGACCAGTTTTGCGGTTGTCAAAGCACCTTTGTGAGCAAGTGTATTGTCATGATGAAAGACGATTTCTTCTTCTGCAAACCGAGCCTTTTCTTACGAAGTTTCTCATCCAGCTGGTCCAAAAGATTGCAATAATACTCTCCTGTGATTGTTTTACCGGTTGAAGGTAACCAATTAACAATATTCATTTCAAGATCATACTGATAAATCCAAATTTCATCCATAGTTACAAATTGATGAACAAAATCAGTTTTATTCTTTATGAAACGAGCCAAATGTTTTTTAAAAAGTTTCTCTCGAGTGCAGTTTTGTTCCGATGTTAGCAAATGCGGCAACCATCTTGTGAATAGCTTTCTCATCACCAAAACATTAACTAAGAGCTTATAAACTGATCTACGTGAGATATCTATCGCCTCAATTAAATCATTTACGGTTAATTGATGGTCTTGTATTATCACATCTTGTATTTACACAACAGCTTCTTCGATTGTTGCAGTTTTTTGACGTCATGAACGTGGATCATCATTGACGCTTATACGACCACATTTAAACTCTAGAATTCATCAATGAACAGTTGAAAATGAAGAAGCAGACTCCTGTAACAGTTACCACACTTACCTTCCAAAACAAAGAATTTTATCACCTCCCGATATTTGATTTTTTCTATTAAAATATACTCCAACACGTCTAGTTTAACCAACTGTTAAACAATGAATGACTTGACAGATCGACTTGAAATTTAGGGTGTGCTCATATGATAGATGAGGCTTCAATAGCGTGTTCATATTTGGTCCAAGTGATGCTTCGTAGGTGTCAAAGGCTTTCAAAACTTGTTGACTGACCTGTTGGTTCTTCATTAAAAAAATCGGTAAAGTGATTTACCGAGTACTTTTCTTGCAAACATGTAGTTCAAAAATAAGTATGAACTTACTTACCCTTGGCACAGTAGATAAATTATATATATTTTTACGGCTCTTGCTAAAGAGAAAGAATTATCCCCTGCAGTTTTTGCTTTTCTTTAAGTTTTAGTGTTCTTAGATCTTGAAATATATATATTCTCATTTCCATCGGTCTGTCTATGTGACTATGTTAGGCTGTCGGTGTATTGGATACTCGAACGAAATGATATGATAATATTTAAAACAGAGATGAAATTTATAGTTTTTGAGCGACATCGTGCCAAGGAAAGACGATAACGGAGGTGGGTGTCAATATATTGAATGATTTTGTTCATTTTATGGAAATTTACATTCTTTCTACCGGAGAAAGTCTAATTCAATACTTATTTTAGAGCTATATCTCTGCTAGGAAAGTATTTTTTTGTTTATAAATAATATTTCTTGATTACCTTATATCAACGCGCTATGCTGTTTCCGAATTTGTGTATTAATATTTGCCACCAAACCACTCTACCACCCTCTTACCAGTTAACATAAAAAACATGGTAACAAATAATATATAAATATAACGAAAATTATTTTTTGAGCTACAAAATTTACAAAGATAAAGTAATATCTATTCATTCGAAAATTTTTTATAAAAAATATATCTCATAAAATTTTCATGTATGTTCAACATGATATATTATTAAACTTCATAACTCTTAGAATTTGCTCCGTATTCGTAAAACAAATCATTTAAACTGCAAATTCCGCAGATGTTTCTTTTGATATATTACCTTACTACCCTAGTAGAATGCTGAGATTTCATAAAACATTAATATTTTTAGGGCAGTAAGGCTAATGCAGTAAAGCCATTAACTTGTTCGCATAGCTTTCCTGTATTATTTATAATATGACCTACTCTGTCGTCTGTAATATCACTCCTAGCGCAAACTAGTTAGAAAAGGAATCAAATTTTGATAAATTTAGTTTTGTGTATATTTATAGAATTTGTTTGGAAATGCTATTTTCAGTAACTTAACTCTCCTTGTATGAAATAAATCTTCACAAGAGTGACGCTATCTGAAAATGTACAAAAATATACAAACTGTCCCGAATATTTATTTTCTGCAGTCCGTTGTTCAACGTGTCGTTTTACATTGAGTTGATTCTTCTCCTTCCACTGTCCTATTCATTTTAGACGTTAGCTATTACCATGGCAATCCGGATCTTATTGACGGCGCTTCGAAACAGCTCAACAGACGTAAGTCTGAACGATTGTTTTAAGTTATATAGCCAAGAATGTCTTCTTCTGCCTGGACCTCGTTAGCTATCTTTCCTTCTCCGTATTACCAGCTGCAAAAGACGGTATTTATTATGTCTCATGACGTGGCTAAGGTATTCAAGCTTTCGCCCTTTAATTGTGAGTTAAATTTCTTTGTCATTGCCTAAGTTGGTGATATGTGCGGTCTACGAAATCATCAGAATTTTTTTTTATTGTTCACGTCCCCGTCTAAGTACCCTTTTTCATAGCCTGAGGATATCGGCGGGGATGTAATATTACCAGTCAACGTTGTCCAAGTGCAGGAACATATATTTTTGTATTTCACACCTTTTAGCCAACGCGGTATTGCTGCCACGGACATTATTGCATTTCTCCAAACAACTACTACCTATGTACGAGGCAAGGCCAAATATACTTGAACAAATTAATAAAGTATACCGACCTGCCGGGATTGGAACTCGAGACTCTCTACATCGCAAGCAAGTTATTACGCCAGGGAGCCACGGGTCGTCATGCAGAATCTGGCGGTACACCCACACTCAAAGTTGAGTTAATTGTAATCGAAAATATTCCCTAAGTTTTTTTTTTACTTAAAAAGATATACCTAGTCATGCAGCCGAAAAAAAAGCGTCTTTTAGTAAGTTTTTTGGGAAAAACTATTCATTATATAAATCAGTTTTTTATTTTATAAAATATTATATAGCTTAAAATACGATTTATGAAATTTTAAGGAGCATTGCGGTGTGTGGTTACAGGAAGCTGGATCATCTGAAATCAAAATTTCCAAAGAAATTAGTTTACTATAGGATCAATCTTGTCTTTGAACCAAGGAGTTAAAAAATCATCATATGACACTGACAAGTAATATGTATAAAGAAAATATGTACCAAATTTTATCAAAATCGATTCAGTGATTCTTGAGATATCTTGCATACCGCTTAGCAATTTTTAATAAAAAGTAATTTCGAGAAAAATGCGTTTAAAATTTGAGGTTCGAAAAATCAGGTTAAAAAACAGTAATACAAAAATAAATTCTTTCCTGTAAATGAATCATCGACTCCAGGGCCATATGCTGAATCTTCATCAGCTATTTGAGCTTCTAGATTACTAATTTGTTCTTGTCTATAACGCATTCCAGCTTCTTTTGTACTTTGTAGCAATTGAAGCTCGGCTAGGTCAACTCCTTCTCCGTCCACTTTAGTTGCGTAGTCATGTGCATTCCGGCAACAGTAAATACCCATAGCTGTCATTATATTTAATTTTAATAACTGCTACTACTGAATTGCTACGAGTGAACAGCTACGAGTGAACTATACAACGGTACTGCACAAACTCCCAATCTCGAACATATGATCCTACGTTAGCAGATGTGAATGCCTTGTCCCTTCTAAGAACGACAACTGAAGAATCTCTTTGTATTACTTTATAAAAAAAAGTTTAAAATACTTTAAAATCGAGTTAAGGTCGAACATTCTACGCAATGGCACTTCTTTTAAACTACTACAATTTCGTCAATTTCTAACCAATTCTTATGAAACTTACAGAAAATAGTCTTAAGACATCATGTTAAAAGAAAACCTAACAATTTTTTGACCCAGATGACTAGGTATATGCTCTTAACAAATTGGTGGTACTAAATTTTATGCGGTTAAGGTACTTCTTAGTAATTAGTTATTGGAACACTCTGTGTTGAAACGAGGTTATGGTTAGAAGAACTCAACAAAACATTTACGTTGTCTAGTGAACCCTCCATCAAAATTTGCTATCTGTATTGGTTTATCGACAAATTGAATGAAAAAATTGCAAAAAGAATTAAATGTTTAAATCAATTGATATCGAAATCACCTATATATATATATATATATATATATATATATATATATATATATATATATATATATATATATATATATATTAGACTCTGTTGAGCCCAGTATTGAGCATAGGCCCCTCTCTTATTTTTCCAGCTTTCCCTATTTTGTACGGTTCTTATCCATCCCAATCCTGCCACTCTTTTGATGTCGTCGTACCAGCGCATCATTGGTCTCCCTCTTCCTCGTTGTCCGTCCTATGGTCTGCATTGTACAATCTTGTTGTTCCATCTATTAACTGTGATTCGTGCTACATGTCTGGCAAAGTCCCATTTTAACTGAGTTATTCTTCTTACGATATCGGTGCCTTATTCATTCATTTCGTTTCCTATCTCTCAGTGAAATGCCTATCATCGCTGTCTCCATTGCTCTTTATATTGTTGCCATTTTTTTTTAATAGAATTATTATTATCGCTTGGTCCCAGTTTTGGGGTATAGTGTGTTGTTATTAATTGGATTATTATTGTAATCTATATAAAGTCGTTGGTATTGCAGACGAGTGACAAACTGAACCTCATACCGATATGATGTATTAGGGCGACGTGTAATCCTATCGTGCATCATTCTCAAAGTAGAGGAAGTGCTGAGTTCATCGAACACTTTTCATTATAAAATAGATTCAAATTACCAGGCGTTCTAAAGAATCATGGTTGCTGGTAAGTACTGGATCTCAAATCTGGCGCATAGCTTTCTTCTGAATAGAACTTGACAAATGTAACGTTATCGTGGGATACAAAGTTTTCTGGTACGAAATAATATCTCAGCTTTTGAGAACTTCCCTTAGTTATGCGTTCAAAATGGTCATGCTAAGATATATTTGCTTCCAAGCTAACGCGCAGCATGTTGAGTGATAAAGCTAGAGGAATGGAGTATCTGGACGTAACAACGCTATGTGAACTTTTTTTAGGTTTTTGCAGCGTAAAATTTTTCATTGTTACTGTTACGCTAAGAAGAATTTCTTTCGAGATTTTGTTAAGAGCAACAGGTTCTTGCTGTCTGAGGATATTTATGTTTATAAGGGTAATGTTCAAGGGTTTAAGATCAATGATCTACTGTCATGGTCAAAGCTGTTAATTGGATTACTACTTTTACTTAATACCTTTTCAGAAGATCGTATATGTGAAGGAAAAAAAAAATTGGAAGACAATATGGAACGTTGAGACACACCATCATTTTAATTTTGCTGAAAATTGGTTTAATATCACAACTAAAAGTCATGAAAAATTTTCCTAATACTACTGAAAGTGTATACAACTTATCAGCTTGTCTTTCACTTCCTCTAAAATAATATCACACAGGGAGTACAAGTTTCTTTATTACAGAACATCAAGCTTTGCGCCTGTAGACCGACAGGCGACTGATAGACTGAAGGCAGTTTGACGGAAATGGGAAACCGAACCTCGTTTCTCGTTATCTAGAAGCATGAAAAAATGCCAGAAACTTGAAAAGTGATTTTTTCACGAAAACAATACTTTTCTTTAGCTAGGGAAGCAAAAAAAAAACTAATATAAAACAAGTAATAAAAAGGCTTACTTTAATTTACAGAAAAAAAAAACAAAAGAATGCAAAGTCATTAAAATTTCGAGGTAATTCGAGCATATATTGTTTTTGCATCGAAATTACAAAATACCAGTTATATAGTTGAGGCTAAAACAACGAATGTATTCGCGTTTTCCCTGTTGTAATTATTTTTCGGGGCGGTGGCTATTTTGGGCTATCTAGTGCATGGCTTCTCTTTTAATAGCTTTGGCTTTGCTAGCCGATTAGCTCGAGTAAATATTTTTTGTAACCTATAGCGTACGAAATTTCACGCTTTACTAATTTTGTTATTTTTGCTTTAATAATTATGGATTCACAATAATGTTAAAAGAAGAGAAGTGAATCGTTCTCAATTTTTGGCTACTGATGCCAATGTATTAGTAGCAGTAGTAGTATAGGTGGGGAAATTTCGTCATCATCATTAGCTTATTTCATCCATAGTCGGATCTAAGCCTCCCCAAGCTGTCTCCACTGAGCTCTGTTGTTTGTCTTTTGCATCCAATCGTGTTCCGCTAATCTTTTTATGTCGTCTGTCCACCTTGTCTGTGATCGTCCTCTGCATCTTTTATGTTCTCTAGGCCTCCATTCAATCATGTCCATCTGTTCTCATTCATTCTTGTGATATACCCAGCCCAATTCCACCTTAATATACATATCCGTTGTATTACATATCTTCCTCGTATCTCGATTTTAAGAATATGATCTTGGAGTCTAATATTTAGCATTCTCCATTGCTCTTTGGGTTGTCTGAAGCTTATACATTATATTTTTATTTGAAGCCCACGTTATAGTGCCATATGTTAATACCAGCAGTATATATTAATCTTACTTTGGAATGTCCAGTTTAAATATGAAATGTAACCTTCTGAACGCAGACCAAGCTAACGAGACTATTCCATCCAAGTCAGCCTTTAAATTACACTGGTCTACAAAATTTTCTTTTTCTTTCACAAGGGCTAAGTTAACATAATATATTTATCTTTTCCATGCTGAGTTTAAATATGTTCTCAGATTTTATCCATCAGTTAGGGTTTTTTTTTTGTGGCACGTGTTTAAAGTTTTAAAATAATTAGTACTTACAAAACACTGAATAATAAATACACGGCTAATTTTGGCTAACCTAAAAAGTTTTATATGATGATTTTCGGTCATATGTTGCCTTCGGGATGTCTCTTTTCATGGTCCTGCATACTGGGACTCCATTTGCCTTGGTATCTATTTTCCACCGTAGAAATCTGCTGATGAAAACGCTCACCATGCTCATCAGAGACGGCCCCAAGATTTTCAGGGAAGAAGTCTAGGTGGGAGTCCAAGAAGTGAATTTTTAAGGACATGTTGCAGCCCATTTCTTTATATGAAGTCAGAAGATCACTCACTATTTCACTATAGTTTTCTTCTTTATGATTGCCAAGAAATCCACAACAGATATTTTTGAATGATTTCCACGCTGCTTTTTCCGGTGGATGTAACCGTTCCTCAAAATGTTCATCATTCAATATTAATGATCTTATTTGGGGCCCTATAAAAATTCCTTCCTTTAATTTTGCATCATTTATTTTAGGAAATTTAGATTTCAAATACATAAACGCAACAGAACCTTTATCCATTTTTTTTACAAAATTTTTTATAAGCCCCAGTTTTATACGCAGGGGAGGTAAATACACATTTTCGGGATCCATTAATGGGGTATTTGATACATTTTTATGCCCAGGAATAAGAGATTCACGTTTAGGCCATTGTTTCCATATGTAATGAGACTCCTTATCCCTGGTATCCCACTCACACAAGAAACAGCAGAATTTCGTGTATCCAAGTTGCAAACCTAACAATAAAGCTATAACCTTCAAATCACCACAGATATTCCAGTTATATTTAGTAACCTGAATTTTTTCTAACAGCAATTTGATATTCTCATATGTTTCCTTCATATCACTGGCATGCGCGGCAGGTATTGATGGTAATTCATTCCGATTATGGAGTAGTACAGCCTTCAAACTGTCTTTTGATGAGTCTATGAACAATCGTCACTCATCTGGCTGGTGTTGATGTCCAAGAGCCGCCATTACTGCACAAGCATCATTACAAAAACTACATAGCCTTCTTTAGAGAAGTAGTCACTGAAATTACTGTGGCATCTACGATAAACACATATCCTAGTATCTTTTTGGAGTAGATTCCAACCTTTGAGCCTGGAACTTAAAGGCTCAGCTGACTGTTTAGGCAAATTTAAATCTCGTATAAGATCATTAAGATCTTCTCGACATAAAAAGTGAGGTTCTGATGAACTACTTGCTTCAAATGTAGGGTCATTTCTCTCGGTTTTTCCGTCTTCAGTATGAACTAGGTCGGAGTCGGAGTTATCACTTAAAGCCATGAAATCTGGAAACTTTGGTACAGGATACTCTTCACTATGTGGCACAGGTCTAATTGCAGATGCCAAATTGGGGTACTTAACTATATATTTTGTTTTGGACGTAATTCCTTTAATGTTAGTGAAGCAGAAATAACAATCAGTTAAATGGTCCTTCTGTTGCCTCCAAATCATAGGGACTGAAGACGGCATATGATGAGTACCATTTTTCCAACCAGTGAGAAGCCTTACACATGATACAGAACATAAATCTGGGGCCCAGTCTTTATAAAAAATATCAGCTTTATACCCAAAATAAAGCTCATAACATTTTTTCACAAACGGTGTAAAATTTCGCCTCTGAGACTTGAAGGTCAGTTCACCACACACGTAGCAGCAATTATTTGGTTGATTTACACACTTTATTGGCATTCTGAAATGTTTATTAAAAAAAACTTACAAAAACAATATACAGCACAAAAATAGGTACACGTGTTACCAGACCAGACAATTACAATACTGGCTATTTGCCGTCTGCTTGCTAAAACAGTGCAATATTTGTACAAGATAGGACAGGTTTGAACATCATTAAGCCTAGACAGAGTTAAAACATGTTTCAACATGAATAACACATGGGCTGAAAAGTCCCGGGCCTAACACATAGATGGCGCTAGTTTTATTGCAGTCACCTTTTTTTCAGTTAATACTAACCTTCAAAAGACAGCTGTTAAAATTTCATGATATTCTATTCATTAGTTTGTGAGTTATTGTGCTAAGAGTGACGCTACTTTTGTTATTTTCAAAACAATGGATCAAAAACAATTTCGTGTTTTAATTTTACACTGCTTCTTGATGGGAAAAAATACCGTTCAAGCGAAGCAATGGCTTGAAAAGTGTTATGGGGACTCCGCTCCATCAGAAACAACAATAAAACGTTGGTTTGCTGACTTCAAACGTGGTCGTAGAGACACCGATGATGCAGAACGCAGTGGACGTCCAAATGAGGCGGTAACACCAGAAAACATCAAAAAAATCCATAAAATCGTTTTGAATGATCGAAAAGTGAAGTTGCGTGAGTTAGCTGACATCGTAAAGATATCAAAAGAACGTGTTGGCTTTATATTGCATGAGCATTTGACTATGAGAAAGCTCTGTTCAAAGTGGGTGCCGCGTTTGCTCACTGTTGATCAAAAACAAGAACGTGTTGATGATTCTGAGCAGTGTTTGGCCATGTTTAAACGTAACAAACCGGAATTTTTGCGTCGATATGTGACAATGGATGAAACATGGATCCATCACTTCACTCCGGAATCAAAACGATCGTCATCTGAGTGGACAGCAACTGGTGAACCTCGTCCAAAGCGCCCGAAAGCACAACAATCGGCTGGAAAGGTTATGGCCTCGGTATTTTGGGATGTGCGTGGTGTAATATTCATCGACTATCTTGAGAAAGGAAATACCATCAACAGTGAATATTATATAGCGTTATTGGAGCGTTTGAAGGCCGAAATTGCAAAGAAACGACCGCATATGGCAAAGAAAAAAATTTTGTTTCATCAAGACAACGCACCGTGTCACAAGTCAATCAAAACAATGGCAAAACTACATGAATTGAACTTCGAATTGCTCCCACATCCACCGTATTCGCCAGATTTGGCTCCCAGCGACTACTGGCTGTTCGCAGACCTGAAAAAAATGCTCGCCGGTAAGAAATTTCGCACGAATGAAGAGGTTATCGCTGAAACTGAGGCCTATTTTGAGGCAAAAGATAAATCGTTCTACAAAAGTGGTATTGAAATGTTAGAGCGGCGCTGGAAAGATTGCGTTGCTCTTGATGGAGATTACGTTGATGAATAAAGCTAATTTTGAACCAAAAAAACCGTGTTTTCTTTGTTAGGCCCGGGACTTTTCAGCCCATGTGTTAAGTCTGCCTGGTGCAAAATTATTTTGAATACAAATTCCCACTTCTATATTTACAAGAATTATAACAATGAAATCCTAATATAGAGAAGTATATTACACAAAAATGACTCTCCCAAGAAAACTATGCCTAATAGAAGAAATCTGATAATATATTTGAATTCAGCATAAAAAACTAAACTAGGGTCTCTATTCAGTTTCCTTGTGAAAAAAATCATGTTGACCAGTGTTATTTTTTGATATTTCGATTTTTTGTCCTAAATATATGAATATTTGTACCTTTCCTATTCTTTCATCTTCTATTAACAGTTCCTGGCTGTTATCTTCAGTTATTCAAATATTTAGTTGTGGTGAAATTTATTTTTAGACTTATTTCTCGAGAGTTGTTATTTAATTCTATCAGTATTTCGTGTAATTCTTCTTTTCTATCGGCGATCAGAGTGATTTAGTCGTTAACAGTCTATTAGTATTCTAGTAGGAGACTTATACCTGAGTAATAGACCACAGGGATTGTTTTGCTAACACCACTTTAACGTCTGAGTAATGTCAGCCAGGCGGGACTCACACTTTAATGTTGAATTTGAACCACATGATCAGCACATGGTATTCTCTCTGCTCGCCATTTTACGGTTTTATTTTCAACTTGAGACTGGACATAAACCTCGATGGGAGACTACCTACTACCTATAACCGCTATTGCGGCATCGCGATGAAGTATGCTTGGCGGTGACGGCCGTCTCTCCTTCGAGTAAGATATCAGACTTATATCTCCTTCGACAATTACATGAAGACAAATTACCTGCGCTATCTACCTCATCAACCTTCCGGGTCAAGCGATCCCTTCTCAACAATATGCGATTGGCAATTTCCGTATGGGTTAGGTCTTAGTCTTTCCGAAACTGACTTCAAATATCCATCTCTTCTGTATCTGAAGCGGAAAGAAAGTATTTTCAACGTCAGCTGTCTAGCTTGAATAGCCTCTCACCAACAATTTACCCTCTTAGAGCAAACTCGAATTTTTGAGGATTTACCAATATCTGCTGACCAGCAGTATGACGTAGTTTGTGTCTACTGGAGATCGATCCCGAGACCCTGAGTACGTTAAACAATGAAACCAGGGCTACCTTATGTTGATCAAATTTATGGTATAAATTATCTGAGTTATGTTAAAAAACTTTAGTGTATTCTTGTCTCTGTCCTAAATTTTTTGCTACTGATATTATTGTACTAAATGCAATGTTATCAGTTCGATTATCGAGAAAAATCATTCAAAAGAGCTGACTTGCATTTTGTCCGTTCAAAATTAGTCCACTCTGTTACCTCTAAATTTAAAATATTCGGTATATAGAGACTTATTAATTATTGAAAATTACTTGAGTCTTTGAGGATTGAGGATTGACTTTTTACTATGACTAATTTATATGTGATAACCCCATGGACTATTTTGACGTTTCGAATAATCTAGATTGCAAAAATTACAATTCTACTTTATTCTAAGAATATTCAACTAAGAATATCTATATTCTCAGCTCATACCTAAAAGTTATTAATATAGGTAGCTTAAGGACTTTTTAAGGCATTTTTTGAATCAGTAAGTAAATCTGTTGTACCTTATACAGTCCAACTAAACAGGATTTATTTATGCTCCATCTGCCTACATAGATAGAACTTGAGATGAGAATTTTTTCATATTTCGATAGTTCTGAAACTATCGATATATCGATAGTGATTAGAGATGGTCCTTTTCATGGAACATTCTCGATAGATAGGTTGCCACAGAATAATAGACTACTGATAGGTAAAATTAATTATCGCCCATCCCTAGATTGGAGTGGAACACCAGCATCAGCAGCAAAAGCTTATCGTTAGATGTACTGCTATTACGCTATTTCATAAAAAAATTTTAAAAATGAAAATTTTCTTTTATTTTATGTAATCGGTGAATCTACTTAGCCTACGCTAATTTAGGAGTAGACTAGATCACACACCAACTAAAAAACCTATTTTTCTTATCACAGTAATATGACTATACTTATAATACTCCATTTTGGCACTTTCCTTTTAAATTATAATCGACAAATTAAAATGAGATGAAAAAAAAAATATATCCCAGAATACGATTTTTAATTAAAAAATATAAGTTAAAAAAATTTTCTAGTGTAATTCTTTCCGCACTAATATGTAGAACATTAATATACTCAGAATGAATATATTTTTACTACTTTATCATATAAAAATTATGAAACAACTATTTTACTGAAGGATAAAACATAATAGCAAGGAAGTAGGTGTCCCAATAAATAAAATATACAATTTCCCAAAGTTCTTTCTATTTACAGAACGACACATTCATTTTCTTCTAACCCTTTTCACAACTGTCCCCATGACTAAACTAAACTTTTTCGATTTACTTAGTTAAATTCTTTATTATGCTTCTTTCTCTCATGTTTGACCATAAGGCCAATGAGAGTTGATATCGATAATTTTCTAAATAAGTTATATGGTGTAAAAGTTTCCTTGTATTTTATTTATTTCAATATTTCGAAGAAAAAAAGTTGTCAAAAGTTATATTTATTTTTCAACCATATTAAAATACAGGGTGCCCCAGTGTTTCGTGTAGATTTCTGAGATGAAAATATGATCATTTAATTCAAATTACCCTAATCCAAAAATAGGGCGTCAAACTACTTTTAATTGAGTTTTTCTTAAAGAGCTTTCTTAATAATTGTACCAGAAATCGAAATCAGCTCACAGTTTTGTTGTAAATTGTAGGAGGCGCCACTTATTCAACTGTGTATATTTTTAAATTGACATAATTTTTTTATACTACTCTGTATGATATTAAGATAATGGGATGTTTGTTTTGATATTTAATTTTTTTTTATGGGTCTAGCACACGTGCTGCAGGGAAGTCCCGAAAGCGTTACTGGAGCGACACGTGTGTGTGGACAAAGCGATTCACGTTGTTCTTGAGTCGCTGTAAATTGTACTCGATGGGAAACACAGTCCTGGGCAAATTATTCCAAAGGGATGATGTTCTCCGTATAAAAGACTGCTTGAAAAGCGTTGTACGAGGAGTAACAAGCTGAACCTCATACGGATGTGAAGTATTAGCGTGACGTGTATTTCTAACATGTACCGCTCTGAGAGGAATTAAGCGGGCTATATCCTTCGAACACTTTCGATGAAAATACTTGAAGAATAGGCTCAAGTCGCCAACCGTTCTTCGATGTTTCAGCGAATCAAGGCCGCCGATCACTTCCGGGCCTCCAATCAGACGAAGAGCTCTTCTCTGAATAGAATTCATTGTCAAATTCGCAAATGCGTTCCTTTACACTTCATCCGGGTTTATGACAGGTCCAAAAGAATAGTCTTTGAAATTTGGAGCATTCTTAAAGGCAAAGGGGCTAACAACAATACCAAATTTAAAGACCAACGGGCCAACAACAGTAAGAATGTAAAAACCAACTGGCTAAGGGCATAAACGATTATCCACAAATTGATAAATTCGAAAAAGTTTAATCGTTCAACTGAGAAGGTATTGGTTTCACAATAAATGTTTAATATCTGCCACCTTAGTTAATGCATAAATTAATACGTTACAGAAAATTTAAATGTACTCTTCTTAAAATGTCTTCATCTAGTAAAGCGTTAGCAGCATTTTGAATCCGATTCCACAATTGCTCAATGTATCGATTTGAACTTGACCTTTCGATTTCAATGCACCCCAAAGAAAAAAATCGCATGGATTTAAGTCTGGGGTGGCCAGTGAATAGGAGCATCTTCATCTTTTCCGATCCATTTATCTGGGTAACGTTAGTTCAAAAAAATTCTCACATTCTCAAAATGGGATGGCGTACCATCGTGCATGAAAAACATGTCGCGACGTAAATTAATGCGTAAATTTTTCAATAAATCAGGAATAGTTTCAAATCAAGTAAATGTCACCATTAAGTCGATCTGGTAATCCAAATGGCCCGACCAAATAGTTTGCGATAAATCCCATCCAAACATTAAATCTGAATTCGCGTTGAAACTGTCTTTGTTGCACAGCATGTGGATTTTCTTCAGCTTAAACATCATTATTATGGATATTTGTTATACCACGTCGACTGAAGCGTGTTTCGTCTGTAAACAGGATTTTAGTGTAAAAATCCGGAACAGTCGCTATACGTGCTCCAATAATTTGTGAAAAATGCAAATGGGATCTAAGATCTGGAGGTGAGAGTTCCTGGACGGACTGTATATGAAAGGGGTGAATAATTTGTTGTCTAATGATCTGGTTAGTTGTCCTTTTTGATATTCCCGTTTGACGTTCAATTTAACGACTGCTGATTTCAGGATTATCGTGTACAATTTCAAGGATTTCCTCTTCAGCAACGGGTGCTCTAGCTTGTGAAGGCCGCCCAGCATTATTCCTGATCGGCTTAAATTGTCCAATTTCTCGAAGTCGCCTCTCAATATTGGCAAAAGTCTGATGATTAGAAGTCCGACGATGCGGAAATCTTTCAATCATTAAAATCATATCAGTTTGCTCACCAAAAGTGTACTCCATAATAAACTAGATTTAAATCACTGTTAAGCTTGAGAAGGGATTAATTTTCGATCTCGAATAATTCTCGATATCTTACATCATTGCGAAAGTGATATTTGAGCGTTACACAGTAACTATATAATGTGAAGAAACGTGTGAAGGAACGCATTTCCGAATTTGACAATGGAATTAAAAAATGGAAACAAACATCTCACTATCTCAGAAACTCTTGCTCGGAGCAATATTTACTAGGAGAACTTTTTTAGACTGAAGAAGGCAGAGAACACGAATATTAAATTAAAAGTATCATACAGAGTGGCGTAAAAAAGTTATGACAATTTAGAAGTATACACAGGGCAATAAGTGCCGTCCCCTACAATTTACAACAAAACTGTGAGCTGATCTCGATTACTCATCTTAGAAAACCCCTTAACACCGAATCTTGTATAATAGTACAAGACGGAAGGAAGCTACTTAAGATAAACTAAAATAAAAGTATAACTTTGACACCCTGTATCTCAAAAATGACGAATTTTTGGACCAAGGTAAGTTGGATTAAATGATCATATTTTCATCCCAGAAATCTATAGTATCTCTATGTACACGGAGTACTGGAACACCCTGTATATTTATAAGATTTTAAAAAGGCTGGAATATCTAAGGATGTGCATGATGACTCAAAGGTATTTCTTTTACTTTCGTTTGTAGCTACATCAGACTAAAAATTATCAAGGCAAGGCGGCAAATATCTTAAGATAAGAGCAAAAGGTAATAGTCAAAAGATAAACTAATAGACAAATCATATAAATAGCGGTTTCTTACTTCCCTTGCATATGTTGAATCTCAGTATCTAAGTCAACAGCCCAAAATGTCATTTGATACTTACCAATATGACAACATATTATTGAAACTGGTGGACCATGTATGAATAAGTGGAGATGGGTACAATAGTGATTCTAAGCAGCAATATACAAAAAAAAGTTATTAGCTAATAGTAACTCATTTTGGTTTCGTTTGGGATAGATGATGGTTTTTATTTTATTTATTATTATATCTATTTAAACTGCTTACCAAAATATGAACGTTGAATCTACTACTTAAACAACTAAATATACAAAATTAAAATCAAAATATTGAATAACTAAAAGATCGTGCGTATTTCTACTGGGTACTACCTCCGTTTAGTACTAGGTCAAAAGTTGTCAATAATTATTTTAACTTTAAGGCTACTCATTTTAAACTTTTATATGAATAATTATATAATTATGTAAACTATGTTATTAACGTAGATAAATAATACTCATAAAATACATATTATTATTGGAAGTGCAGGATGGCTAAGACAGTGAACAGCCTGATTCTGGATGCTAACATTCATAAAACTAAACATAATACTATTCTGCTTCACGATCATAATCGACCTAATCACAATGGCAGCTAAGAATTAAGAATCATATTTTAAAAGGACCAGCAGACCCCAGTGCCACGGACAGCAAATTTAAGATATTATACCACTATTGTCGTAAGCGTATAGAGTACTACTATTCTTATTAAATCTTTAAAGATAACTATAGAAATAAAAGAAGTCAATTTAAACAAAATTTTTTGTCCAAGGAAAAAGTTCTGGGGGAAAAAATAAGATATTAAACTACTTCGTTCAGAGTTTAAGATGATATCACGGCTAGCGATACCAAAAATATAAAATTAAACGGGAATTCTGCTACATACCCAGGAGCATAAAACTAGGACTACTACAGGGCTTGATATTAGCCCCTAACCTATACAATCTATATATATATATATATATATATATATATATATATATATATATATATATATATATATATATAGCTAATTTTCTCATATATCCATCGACCAAATTGGGATTGTTTGCAGGTGATGTGCTCATCTACGCACACTCGTACTCGTATTTACAAACAATAGAATAAATGTGCCGATTAAAATAAATGACACCCAGATACCTATCAGAAGTAAACTGCGATTTCTGAGGTCATAATCGATTCACAGTTAAAATTCTAATTACACCAGGCTCGTAAATGGAGCCCAGAAATAAACTAATAATACACAAGCAAATTATAAGACCAACGCTGAAATATGCTGCACTAGTTTGGTGCAACATAATAGACACGCAGACAGTTAGAATACAAAGGATGCAGAATAAATTATTTCGCTGTGCGGTATCCGCACCCAGACATACAAGAATTGACGACTTACATAAAACAATAAATGTACAAACAATAGGATAACATATTGAAGAAATACGAGACAAATTCTACAGACATAGAACATACATGTCAACATTAACACAAAACTTAACGCAGGCAAGAGAACAAGACGACCCAAAACACAAACCACTATAACACATTCATAATTGTATCGCGACTATGCAAAAGTTACCAATTCGGAATCGGTCAAATAAAAGTCGAAAGAAAGTCGAAGCCTCGCATACTGATATCACGCCGTAGAACGACCGAGGGGGCGGCGCGTCGAATTCCTGCACGAAAATAAACAAATAAACAAACTAATCAAAATACATGGCCAAACACAAATATAAATAATCATTTCAGTCAGATGCCCAACACAAATAAAAATAATCAGTTGTAAAGTGTAAGAACAAAAATTAAAAACAGTGTATTGAAAGTGTAAATAAAACACAACACACCTGTAAATAATGTAGATAAACCTATGTAACAAATAAGCCTATGTAAAATATATTAAATAGACGAAGATAAACAATAAACTATGTAAATATAATGAATGACACATAATAAGTACGAGAGAGAGAATGAGAGATGGATGCAATAAAATCAAGTTGGGTTTTTTGAACAAAAATTTTTCCCAATAAATTATAAGCAAAAATCTCAACTAATATAAACAAAACACCTTTTAAAAATAAAAACAAATTACCTTGTAAGACCTTGTCGGAAACGACTAAAAAAAATAGAATATACATGAGGAGAAGCCACCCTATGGTTTAATCATAAATGAGTGCATTAATTCTTAAGGACACCGTATTTACAATAGTTAGACATGTAAGTTACTTAGTAACTAAACTTTGAGCAAACTGAAACTGAATTGCTCATATAATTTGGTTTAGTAATGTCAATTTTTATTTCATTCTATAAATTTTGAAATGACGCAGTTCAAAATAAGGATTGATTGAACGAATGATTGTGTAGAGATTCTAGTTGCTTCATTTATTATTCTTGAGTATTCTCAAAGTGCCCTCTGAAGTCGTAATGAATGACAAAAATATTTTTATGTTGCTCCAGATCAGTCAAGCCAAATTCGCAATTTTAACGATGAAGAAAAAATACTTGAAATGTGTAAAGTGATTTATTGAGTACTTCTTTCGCAAACACTAAAGTAATTCACACATTCTACCTTGATATTTTAAATGGTTGGTACCTTGTGATAATAACCACAAGATTCTAGAAAGGATTTCAGATATATTTACAACTGAAACCTGGTATTTTCCTCTATACATTGTTTGTAACAAAAATAACACAACTGATTGCCAGAAATGAATTGAAACCATTATTTATATATTAGATTATAAATACTTATGCCCAAAATCTGGTCATTATATGAATTAAAAATCAGGGAGAAGTTACACAATAATATTAAAACTTTACAAAATTTTTCGTTCCCACCGTCTTCCCCTGAAATGTGTCGCGCAAAAAATGTTAGGCTTTTTTCTACTTCAAGTAATATATCTCTCTCTTTTCATATCAAATATTCATCCTCTATGAGTAGACATATATCTTCCCCATTTCCCTTAATCTGTTTCTGTCCTATGCTACGTTCGTCATCCCCTACCAGTCAGTGGGCCATCCTGAATTTCTATTTTCCTCGCAAGGTCTCCATTCTGTTGTTTTGTCAATCTTATTCATTCCAGTCTTGCTGTATGTCTAGCTCATCTCCTTGTTGCCTTTAATATTGTGGTTTTTACATATTCTGTAATGGTACGTTCTCTAATTCATGCTAAGGTTTCTATATCCTTAAATGATATATTTGAGGTTGCTATCTCAATGTGGCATTTCACTTATTGTTTTCTTTGTGATTGAGCACCTTTCACCCCACACAGCAGAACTGAGATATTACATTTATTAAATATTTTTGTTGCGATTTATATTTTTGCTTGGTAACATATGCTTTAATAACACAGCCCCACAAAAAAAAAGTGGGGTATACTTTTGATGCGATATATCAGATCCGTACGTAGTATTTTTGCCCGCTGATCACGAATCTGACGTCAGAATATCGCCATCACATCTCAATTTTTTTCTAACCTCAAAAAATGGGTAAAAATTAGTAAAAATTAAGAAAAATATACTCCTAAAAAATTGATTGAAGCTTTTTCATAAATCCAAAGATGTATTAATATGTATTCGGACACGCTAAGCTAATATTCATCGGTTGGATTAAGCCATACAGTTCTGTTTTCTTTCTAACCTCAATAAATCAGACAGATATAGTGCTTCTCGAATGCAAAAACGAATTCAAATTAAAATTCAACCGATCCTTACCAAATTTGGTACACGGGGATTTTTTGGGTCGCTGATCACGAATCTGAGGTTGGATTTGCAAAATTCAAGATGGCAGATGTTTTCGCGCCATTTTGAACGCCGAGAAAATTCATCGGTCGATTTTTATTCTTCTACCTGCATCCAGGGCACCTCCACGTGGTGACGGTGGGCAACGGTGTTACTCCACTAGCCGGCCGGCAGAGTTCCTGGATAACGGTTTAGATGCCGTCATGGCAGGTAGAAGAAAGAGAATTACGATGCAGGGACTCGGAAACCCAGTATCGGCGGTTGGTCAGGGTGGGAAAGCAGGCCCGCAGCCGTCGTCATCCAGCGACCGTAGCTCTTCATGTGTGGATGACTTGACTCATGTAGAGTATAATGCTACAAGAAAACGGTTTCACGGTACAAGGACTTTTCATAAGTGCGATAAAAACAGTGATTCATTTTGTTATATTTGCTGTCAACATGTATTGAGTAAAATGGGGTCACGGCTAAGATTAAAACCTTATATAAGGATTGTTTTAACATTGAAATACAGCACCAGGATACAGATTGGGTTCCCCACATCATTTGCAGTTCTTGCAAAATAATGTTGTACATCAATAAGAAGGCGATTAAATATTCCAGACCAGCAATATGGAATAGACCATACAGTGAAAATGATTGCTACTTTTGTATGAATGTTGTATCTAGGCATAACCGAAAAAATAAAAGCACTATTACTTATAACGATGTTTCGACAGTAACAAGACCAACTAAACTAATTCCGTCTCCTGAACCACTTGATGCTGATGTTATGGAAACAAATGATTTCACCTTATCAGTTCATGCCGAAAACATTGAGACTGTCGAAAAAGATTCAAACACTGTTACTAATGAATGTTCTAGTGACAACCTATCATATACTAGTGACACAGATAAAGAATTTCTACCATACAACCGTAAACCAGAACCAATACTCGTATCACAGTCAGAACTTAGTGATCTAGTCAGAGATTTAGGCTTATCCAAAGATGGTTCAGAGCATCTTGCTTCCTTTTTAAAGAAAATACATTTACTTAAGCCAGAAGCTACGATTTCTTATTATAGAAAAAGAGATGAAGAATTTCGAAAATATTTCATAATGGACGAGGAATTGTCACTTTCATATTGTACTGATGTAAAAGGTCTAATGGATGAATTTCAAAATAACTCATACGATCCTGAAGAATGGAGACTGTTCAGTGATTCTTCTAAACGGAGCATTAAGGCAGATTTGCTGCATAATACCAACGTTTACGCTCCCATTCCGATTGCTCATTCCACAGTTATGGAAGAGCAATATGAAAAAATGAAGCAGCTTTTGATAAAAATAAAATATGCTGATCATAACTGGAAAATTTGTGGAGATCTGAAAATTGTAACAATATTGCTTGGCCAACACTCAGGGTTTACACTTTATCCCTGTTATAAATGTCTGTGGAATAGCAGAGACAGGGAACGTCATTATAAGAAAAAAATTGGCCAACAAGAGAATCGTTCACTCCTGGTGAAAATAATGTATTGTTTCCACCATTGGTAGATCCAGGAAAAGTTCTTATTCCCCCGCTTCACATTAAGCTTGGACTTATGAAGCAATTCACGAGAGCATTAGATACAAACGGCCCATGTTTCAAATATTTGCATAAAAAATTTCCGAAACTTTCTGAAGCTAAAATTAAGGCAGGCGTATTTGACGGGCCACAAATAAGAAAATTGTTTCAAGATTCATTATTTGTTACTAAAATGAATAAAGTTGAAAAAGCTGCTTGGCTTAGTTTTAAAGAAGTCGCAACAAACTTTTTGGGAAATAATAAAAGTCCTAAGTACAAAGAAATAGTCGAGAAAATGGTAAAAAATTTTCAAACATTAGGTTGCTTAATGAATCTAAAATTATATTTCCTGGACTCCCACATCGATGATTTCCCAGATAATCTTGGTGACTACAGTGAGGAGCAAGGGGAACGTTTTCACCAAGATCTGAAAATCATAGAAAATCGGTATCAAGGACGTTGGGATGACCATATGCTAGCGGACTCTTGCTGGTCGCTAAAAAGAGAAACAAGTCCTCAAAAGCGTTTGGGCAGAAAGCTTTTGAATAGGTCATTCGCGGAAAAAAAAACAAGATACAGCCAAAAAAAGGAAAGTTAGGCGCGGGTCTACCCTTCGCAATTCTAGGGCTTAAAGGTCTACTATTTGAGAGTATATGGTTTAAAAGTCCTGGTTTTGAGTTTATTGGGTCTCATTTTTAAAGTTACAGGGTTATTGAGGTCTATTTTTTGAGGTTACAGGGTGTGGGAGTCTAAGGTTTCAGGGTTTAGGGTTTAAGAGTATCAGGTTTGAGGATTCCTCAACTGTATACCAAATTTGGTAGGAATCGGTTGGTTTTCAAAAATTTTGTCCGCCATCTTGGATCCGCCATTTTGAATTTTGCAAATCTGACCTCAGATTCATGATCAGCAATCCAAAAAACCCCCGTGTACCAAATTTGGTAAGAATCGGTTGAATTTTAATTTGAATTCGTTTTTGCATTCGAGAAGCACTATATCTGTCTGATTTATTGAGGTTAGAAAGAAAACAGAACTGTATGGCTTAAACCAACCGATGAATATTAGCTTAGCGTGTCCAAATACATATTAATACATCTTTGGATTCATAAAAAAGCTTGAATCAATTTTTTAAGAGTATATTTTTCTTAATTTTTACCTATTTTTTGAGGTTAGAAAAAAATTGAGATGTGATGGCGATATTCTGACGCCAGATTCGTGATCAGCGGGCAAAAATACTACGGATCTGATATATCGCATCAAAAGTATACCCCACTTTTTTTTTTGTGGGGCTGTGTAATCTTCTATTTAAATTTTGGATTGTTGTAGCTTCTACTTGATGGAAATTCATTATAAATATATAATAAAAGACTGTTTTTAGTCAATTTCCACTGGTTTATTTAAATTGTGATGACGCGTTTCGCTGTCGCTGCAGCTTCTTCAGATCTACATTTTACACTGTCAAGTTAGGTTTAATATTCACAGTTTTATATAATTTCTTAATTATAATATTACACCTAATTAAATTACATTGATAGTTTTGGAAAATCCACACAGGTTTGGAGTTAGGAGAATAAATTCAATAATGGTGAATTGCTTAAATCTACCTGGTCGTTGAGTAAAGTACCTGTAGTCCTTAATCGATTTATTTGCATTGTCTCTAAAAGGTTTAGTTTTAAACCTTTTTGTTGGGTGTGTAAAATTTTGAAATTCTTGTTAAATGTGTGATTTTCTGTTAAAAGATGATTAGCATATGTTGAATTAGATTTTCTATGGATGAAACTTTTTTCGTGTTCTGTAATTCTTTGTCTAAATGTACGTCCAGTTTGTCCGATGTATGTTTTAGGACATGACCCACATGTTAATTGATAAACCCCTGATTTATTGTCTTTATTGATTTGTGGTTTGTAGTTTTTAAGATATTTCCCTATAGTATTGTTAGTCTTGTAAGCTATGTTGATATTTTTTTGATTTAAAAATTTCCCCAGTTTTTCCGTTGGTTTGCCGAAATAGGTTAAGCATTTAAAAGTAATATTTCTGTCCTTAAAACGTGGGTATATTTCTGAGATTGCCTTGTTTCTAAGTTTTTTCTTAACGATACTATTGATTAAAGTAACCGAATAACCGTTGTTAACGGCTACTTGTTTTATGTAGTTTAATTCTTTAGTAAAATTTTCTTCTGATAAGGGGATATTAGTTAGTCTATGTATAAAACTATGATAAGCGGCAAGTTTATGATGGTTAGGGTGGTGAGAACTATTGTGAATTGTGGTATCTGTATGACAAGGTTTGTGATATATTGCAAATTCATGTTTTTTCATGGCTTTACTGATTGTTAAGTCTAGGAAATTGATTTTCCCTTCGACTTCTTCTTCCATTGTAAAACTGATATTTCTATGTAAAGAATTAATATACTGTAAAAAGTGAGTTAGTTGTCTGTCCGTACCTGTAAAGCATACAATTATATCGTCTACGTATCGATACCAGTATAGACAATTATTACTATTGTTCTTATGGTTGTTAAATATCATTGTTTCAATACTGTCCATGAAGATTTCGGCAAGTAATGGACTTAATGGACTCCCCATAATTAACCCTTCCTTACTATTGTAGAATGTATTGTTAAATGAAAAATAATTTTGTCTTAGGCAAGTTCTTAATAAATTAATTATGTCCATTTTTATAACTTCATTTACTTTGTTTTAACAAAGTTGTTTAAACAAAGTAAATGAAGTTATAAAAATGGACATAATTAATTTATTAAGAACTTGCCTAAGACAAAATTATTTTTCATTTAACAATACATTCCTGAATAAGTTATTCTAGAGGCATGAGGTTCTCCATATAAAAAACTGCTTGAAAAGAGTTGTACGAGGAGTAACACGCTAAATCTTATACGGATCTGAAGTATTAGCGCGACGGGGAGGAATTAAGCGGGCTACATCAATCAAACACTGTCCATGAAAATACTTGTAGAATAGACTCAATTCGCCAATCGTTCTTCCGATATTCCAATGAATCAAGGTTGCTGGCCAGTCTCCAATCAGGCGAACAGCTCTCTTATGAATAAAATCCACTTTGGCAGAATCGCACTTCAAGAAGTAGAATTGCCTTTCTTCTTTTGTCAATTTATATTTCAGATATTTCTTTGACATCGGTGGTTATAATTCGTTTTTCTGTTTGAGTTGATTAATAATTTTGATGTGTGTGTTTAGTTTTCATGGTAATACTTTTTTAAGCTTTTAAATTGCTGAAAATATTACGTCTGTAAATAAGAAATTTGATACTACTCAGTATATATCACCACTACACCAAACACTTTATTTTTGCACTCGACGCGCGTTTCGCTAACCATGTTAGCTTCATCAGGAGCGATGATTAACTAAAGCTAAACTACAAATCTACCCTATTTATACTTAGCCTTACCCTTGAATTATTCAGGCGGAGCTAATGGCATAGGCAAGGCCATCAGTTCCGGTCAAGTAACCAGTAGAGGGGACTATAAGGAATAGTCTTTCCTTAAACTACTTTTACATTTTATAATTTCCATACCTTCAACAACCTCCCATTAGATACACTTTTTATTAATCTTAGATTATCTAATGTTACAATATGATCAGCTTCAAGGGCATGTTCGGCAATGCTATACTTTTCTGTTCTACTGTATTTTAAGCGTGATAAAACTCGCGAATACTTAACATTATCTAAACTTTGTATGGAACAAAATTATTTCCAATATAACAGTCAATTTTATGTTGAGAAAGAAGGAACAGCTATGGGTAATTGCTTATCACCTTTCATAGCTAATTTATTCATGAGTAAGTTTGAAACCAAAGCCAGTCAAGAAGGGTATGGTATAGGTATGTGGATGATATTTTCGCGATTTTTGATACAAAGAAAGCAAATATTGATGATTTTGTTTCTAAATTAAATAGTCGGTATGATTCCACTAAATTCACTTACGAAGATGAGAACAAAGGACAATTGCCTTTTCTAGATATGTTCGTTATTAAAAATAATAATAAATTAGAATTCGATATCTATAGGAAGGACACAGTAACAGATAGATATATTCCTAATGATTCATTTCATTGCAAACAACACAAATTAGCGTCATTACATTTTTTTAGTTCATCGTTTGGTCACTTTCCCTCTGAATAGAGTAAACTTTAATAAAGAAAGGAATCGTATTAGAAATATAACTAGAGTTAATGGTTATGACGATGACTTAGTAAATAAGCTAATAAATAGACATAAGTTTAGGTTTAATATTCAGAATTCCACCTTTTTTTTCGCGCGAAGGAAATAACAACAAGTATCTCTCCATACCATATAATCCGAAATATAGCAAGGGACTCAATAAGGTATTTAATAAGGTAGGCCTCACCTTAGTCTATAAGTCATCAGACAATCTGAGGAATATCTCAGGAAATCCCAAAGATAAGATTCCTAATTGTGAGAAAAGTGGAATTTGTGAAATTAGTTGTAATGATTGTGACAAAAAGTATGTTGGGCAAACTAAAAGGTAAATTAAAACACGATTTAAAGAACATTTAGCACACTTAAAATACAGTAGAAGAGAAAAGTCTAACATTGCCGAACATGTCCTTGAAGCCGATCATGTTGTAACATTAGATAATCTAAGATTAAAAAGTGTATCTGATGGGTCGTTGTTGAACGCATACGAAAGAATGGAAATTATAAAATGTAAAAGTAGTTTAAATAAAGACAGAGGGCCTATTCCTTATAGTGCCAAAGATTCCACATTCCCAACTTAGAAGAAATTTGATGTATTTTTTTACCTGATCTAGGCGTTCTGAGAAGAAAAGAAATGCAAAAATCTTGTATAATAATTGTTTTAGAAAAGCTTTATTTCTCTTTACGAGGTAAGTAATAAATTGAACTGAACTTTATCATTAGGGCTTTTGAAGCGAATATAATAAATGTATTTAATATCCCCTAATTAAAATGATAATCTTCAAGGTATACAGGATAATCCAAAAAGCAGTAGAATTCATGTACAGTTTCATTAGATTAATCCCCATAAATACCGCAGAGGCTGTGGCGTAAATTACTCTAAACGTTTTATCGATAAATCTCAATTTATACTCGAAAACTGGTTACCTCTATCTCGCTAAATTTATAGTTAGTTATTGTACTGTAATAGAGTTTTACCTACAAAATTTTAGTTTATGCTTTAGTACTGATTTATAGTTTTTTTTTAATATACAATGCCGGCCCCGGTAGCGCGGTGTATATACATAGAGCCTGCCAAGTGTATCGATGGTCTCTGGTTCGAATCCGGCGCTAGCGACTCAGTGTTGTAACGTCCAAGATTTTAAAAATATACTAGTTCGTAGCTCATATGCTAAGTTTGTGCGGCCAATAAAGCAGAAAAGAAAATTAATATACAGAATGTTTCCGAACCAATCTGAAAATATTTTGTATTATTTGTGGTATTTGGTCTAACATATTCTCAGCGAATATTTTAGTGTGCAAAGGAATGGACCCTTCGCTCTAATTCGCTTACTCGTATTTATGTCAAAGCGTTTAAAAAAAAATTAACTGGAACACCCTGTTTAGGTTATGTATGTATATATATATATATATATATATGTATATATATATATATATATATATATATATATATATATATATATATATATATATATATATATATATATATATATATATATATATATATATATATATATATATATATATATATATATATATATATATATATATATATATATATATATATATATATATATATATATATATATATATATATATATATATATATATATATATATATATATATATATATATATATATATATATATATATATATATATATATATATATATATATATATATATATATATATATATATATATATATATATATATATATATATACATATATATATATATATATATATATATATATATATATATATATATATATATATATATATATATATATATATATATATATATATATATATATATATATATATTATATATATATATATATATATATATATATATATATATATATATATATATATATATATATATATATATATATATATATATATATATATATATAGTAGAATCTCGATTATCCGAAATAGTATGGACCAAAGTGATTTCAGATAATCGAAATTTCGGTTAATCCGAATTCTTTTTTAAAATAGAAGTTTAGAATGAATACAATATTGCAGATTGACTTAAAAGCATTTATACGATATGCTATTACGTACATAGGTTTTTATTAAAACAAAGAATAGAACAATTAGTTTACTTATTTTATGTATATGTACGGAAAATCGAAAACAGTTTCATTCTTAACTTTAATGTCTTAAAAATGAGGTACTTTTTAACTGCACTGGTTTTGTGTTAGTTTTGTTTTTGGCTGCAATGTCTCTTCAACGTTTGATAAGCAAAACGTCCGCGGCGGTTGCATTTTCTTGTTGTTCTACATAAGTTAACGCTTTTTCTAGGGCCTCTAGTCCTTCTGAATGTGACATTTTTACTGGCATATTGTCAGTGGCTTCTACTTCGTTTTCACATCGTCATCACTGTCTATTTTATTAGCATTTTTGCATACACATTTAATTATTCTTGGTCTGTCATTTCATCTTCCACACTATCACTGTTTAACCATTCACAAACATCGGTTTCCGTAACACTTTCACATCCTGATGTTCTTGTAATAATTTGATGTAAAGTTTCATTATCTTCTGTTTTTGCCTCTGAGTTATGTCTTTCCTCTTGTGGAATCAATTTTGACCAAGATTTTTCCAGAGTACTACTCTTTACCTGATTCCAAGCTGAAGCTATCTAATATATAACATTTTTCAAATTTATGTTTTTTAGACAATTAGTAAGATTGCCACCTTCATCTACTTCTTCTAAAATATGCCCCAATAACAAACGCCTGTAATTGCGGTTTAAATTTTCCAGTACACCCTGATCCATAGGCTGAATGAGAGAAGTTACAGCAGGAGGCAAAAAAACATTGCTTTTATTTCCCCAGTTTCAAGTTGCTCGGCACTTGGGTGAGTGGGGGCGTTATCTAGTAACAGAATACATTTTCTAGGATATCCATGTTCTTTTAAAAGAAGTTCCACTTTGGGAACAAAATCTCCAAAAAAACCAGTCTTTAAATAGAGTTGCGTTTATCCAGGCATTGTTTTGATTTTTATACAAAACAGGAAAAGCATTGCGACGAATATTCTTAAATGTTCGTGGATTTGCTGACTTACCAATACATAATAATGGGAGTTTGTGTCTTCCAGAAGCATTACTGCATGCAAGAACAGTAATACATTCTTTGCTACGTTTGTAACCAGGTGCTCCAGCTTCCGTTTTTGAAGCTAAGGTATTTGATGACAACATTTTGTAGTTCAAGCCTGTTTCATTACAATTATAGATTTGGTCTGGTTGTAAACCATGTTCTTTCATAAGCTACTCAAAATTCTCTGCAATTTTTTTTGCAGCAGATACATCAGCAGACAATCTTTCTCCACAAACTTTCAGTTGACTTACACCATGTCTTTTTTGCCACCTGTCTAGCCATTCATCACTTGCAGAAAAATTTAAAGGCGCTTCAATAACCGGCAACTCTTCGCTTAAACTCACTGCCTTATGTTTTAAAATTGTTCCTGAAATTGGTATTCCACGTTCTCGATTCTGTAACGTAAACCATAAAAATAAAGAATCATCCACTTTTTGGTATTCACCGCTTTTCATACTTTTTTGTGCCTGTGTGGGCGATGACAAAACATTACACCATTTTTCAAGTTTTTCGTGATTTTTTCTCCACTCTGAAACAGTACTAGCGGCTACACCTAAATCCTTCGCTATATTTTTAAGAAGTTCACCATTATCTAAACGTTGAATTGCTTTAAGTTTCTCTTTTAAGGTAACAACAACACATTTACGCTTATTATTATGACGCTTCATTTTGTAAAATATCTATTAAAACGAAACTATTACCTCTGCGATAATAATAGACGTAATGAGTAACTTATAACACTCGTCGACTAACCAAAACATAGACAGCGGTGAAATTCTAGACATCGGGGAGTCCCCGACGGGTTACGGAAACCACTCGTCGTCTGTTTCGAATAATGGGGATTTTTTCGTTTAATGGAAATACAATTTGCTTTTTAACAGTCTGTTTCAGATAAGCCGGATTTCAGATAATCACGATTCTGATAATCGTGTTTGTACTGTATATATACATACATATATATTTACTTTGCACACTAAGATATTCGTTGAGACTATATATATATATATATATATATATATATATATATATATATATATATATATATATATATATATATATATATATATATATATATATATATATATATATATATATATATATATATATATATATATCTTTTTTTAGTAACCAATATTTCGTCAATAATTTTTTGACATTTTCAATAGTGAACTACAAGATTAAAACAAAAACACACTATTAGTTAGGTAAAAAAAACAAGTTCGTGATAAAAGGAAAAAAAAACAGAAGAAAAGAAGAACTTCTTATAACATAAGTTGTATAAACATGATATACCGACGACAAGAGAAAAATATAATACATTAACTTACGAATTGTTAGTTCTTCTTTTTCTTTAAAAACATAGTAATCATCTACTTTACAATAGTGCTGAAGAACCCAAGAATCACTGAACTCGTTTACGGTATGTGGATAATTTTTTTTTATGTTTTTTATATTTTTCCTGTTTCTCTTTCTTCCTCATTTTTTGTCATTACTGTGTGTCTCAAAAGTATTATTATATATTAGTCTTTATTTTATTACTTTTATAATGTTATAGTAAATATTGCTCAATTGGTTGTGATCAGATTTATAATTTATGGTGTCATTAATTTTATTTACGTAGTACATCTCTAGCAATAATCTATTTTTGTAATTTTTTTCTTGATGTAAAATTTTTACGTTGTTATAATCAAAATTATAGTTAGTGTTTAGATGGTGTTGGACTACTGCACAAGAATTTTTGTTTAATCGAACGTCAACTTTATGTTGTCTAACTCTTTGTTTTAACCATTGTGAGGTCTGTCCAATCTAACATCTTTGGCAATTTAAACACGATAATTGACGCATTACATTGCATTCTGTGCACGATTGTTTCCATTTTAACTTCTTAAAGAGTTCTTTCCATATATAACATTTTTACCTAAATCCTAAAATATGCGACTTAGCGGTGTGGTCCATTGATAATCAACAACACTGTATTGAATACTATTTTTCTTTTGTGTGGAGAGGTCATGTCAAATATTTATTATAAGTACAATTTTTCTAAATTCCTCTGTCAATTGAAAGAGTGATCGTGACATTGGCCTATTATCCTGCCGGCTTCATTAGAGTTTGTTCAAGGGACGGGTTTCTTCAGAATTATGCACAAATCTGATTTGGACTTGGGTGGGGCGCCTCTTGGGTGATCTCTTCCTAGACTGACATGAGGTAAGGACCAGTGTCACGATCAGGGCTGTTGGAATATTTAGATGTTCCTATGAACTTTGGAATTATTCTAGGATAGAAGAAGGAATTCGTTACAAGAATCTTTGATTGGTGTCCTGTTACAAGCTGGTGTTATGCAACTGTTGCCCTTTTACATTCTTTAATTGCAGTACATATTTTGCTGCTCATTTGGCTGATATAGGTTTTGCTCTAGCTAACTGGGATTTTATAGACTTCTGGATTGTCAAACGGAATCTTATCTTTGACGGATCTAAAATATGAGAGCGTAGGACACGTACAGAATCGTATTATTATTTTATATTTCCGTAGAATTATCGAAATGCAATCTGTGACATTCTTAATGTATGGAATGACTGCAATACCAAAAGACTAATCTGTTTGACTTCTAGTCTTCGGAGATACCTAGGGAGACGTATATTTTTGAAGGGAGCGCTTTATATCTCGTTACTAGAAACCGTTTGATCGAAGAAGGGAAGTAAGATGTTTTAGTTCTGATTGAAAAGATTGTGGCTAAGAGAGTGATGGCTCTATGAACAAGGGAGTTGACTGAGTGCTTCTGGGTGGGATGGTGATGCGAGAAAGCATTTAGATATCGATCTGTGTGAGTAGGCTTTCTATTTACTAAGTATCCTAAACTCATACCTAATTTTCGATTAATAGGAAAGGAGTGTATTATTATTTTCAAAAGAACGAATGTAAAGGGCGTGTGCAAATGGAATTAAGTCAGTTTCATGCTACATTCCGAAAAAGTCAGTTCTTTGAACAAGTAGGCTAATTGTCCAAACGTCAAGATCAGTTTTTCAATCGATACAGGAAAAATCCAGAAGAATTGTACCTATAAGCTTTGTAATCTATGGGAGTTTCCTATCAAAGTTCAGTAATTATTATTTTGCAACCAATGTTTGCAAAGAAACTTCTGATAAATAATTTCACAATTTTCTTTTAACTCAGTAATTTAAATTAATACAAACAATATATCATCAACTTTCTTTCTCAGCAGTAAATTTATCCGAGATATGTTGAGCTATAAATAAATATCGACTTAACCGGAAAGTTATAGCGCGAAACGCCGGAACCACAATAATTAATCATGGTATCGAGACACAAGTGAGAAAGGCAGTTGGGAAGTCTCGGATTCGATACAGCCACAATATTTCGCAGGCCATTTAGGTGTCATTGTTAGCTGTTGGCTCGAATATTATATTAAACGTGTTTAAGGTTTCCGGATGCACACTTTTGTCTAATATCTTAAGTTATTTAGTATCCTGAACCTAATTAACTATATTATTGTAAAATTAATAAAAGGCACAGGGGCGGAACGGAAATACAATGCATCTTAGGCGTTTTAAGAATATAATTCTTTAAAAGGATGATTTCTTGTTTAAAAGGATGGTTTTACTTGTCTTTTTCAGCCTCGGACTACTGTAAGTTTAAAAGCCTCTCTCTCAATCCTTTCACCCCAATAGGAGTATCAGTGACACTATGCAGTTGCTGTCTCAACGGTCATTCTCCAGGCATCTCGATCCTAAGCGACCTGACATGACTCGTGCATATCCATAACAAGAAGAGATTTTACTTGGTCGGACCATCTTGTTGGAGACCGTCCCCTTGATCTTCTACCTTCCCCGTTACCACAAGCTTTTCCATGGCATCCACTTTCCTCACAATGTGACCAAAATATTTCAGATGCTGTTTATTAATTCTATTTGAAAGTCGATCATTTATACTAAGCTCTTCAAGAATACTAAGTTGGGAATGTGGAATCTTTGGCACAATGATACTACTCAGTATATATCACCACTACACCAAACACTTTATTTTTGCACTCGACGCGCGTTTCGCTAACCATGTTAGCTTCATCAGGAGCGATGATTGACTAAAGCTAAACTACAAATCTACCCTATTTATACTTAGCATACTAATGGCATAGGCAAGGCCATCAGTTTCGGTCAAGTAACCAGTAGAGGAGACTATAAGGAATAGGCCCTCTGTCTTTATTTAAACTACTTTTACATTTTATAATTTCCATACTTTCGTATGCGTTCAACAATCTCCTCTTAGATATATTTTTTATTAATCTTAGATTATCTAATGTTACAATATGATCAGCTTCAAGGGCATGTTCGGCACTGCTAGACTTTTCTATTCTACTGTATTTTAAATGTGCTAAATGTTAGTTTGCTCAACATACTTTTTGTCACAATCATTACAACTAATTTCATAAATTCCACTTTTCTCACAATTAGAAATCTTATCTTTAGGATTTAATAAGATATTCCTTAGATTGTCTGATGACTTATAGACTAAGGTGAGGCCTACCTTATTAAATACCTTATTGAGTTTCTTGCTATATTTAGGATTATATGGTATGGAAACATACTTGGTGTTATTTTTTTCGCGTGTAAAAAAGGTGGAATTCTGAATATTAAACCTAAACTTATGTCTATTTATTAGCTTATTTACTAAGTCATCGTCATAACCATTAACTCTAGTTATATTTCTAATACGATTCCTTTCTTTATTAAAGTTTACTCTATTCAGAGGGAAAGTGACCAAACGATGAACTAAAAAATGTAATGAGGCTAATTTGTGTTGTTTGCAATGAAATGAATCATTAGGAATATATCTATCTGTTACTGTGTCCTTCCTCTTCAAGAATAGATACATTAGTACGGTGTTCAGTATATGATACTCTGAGGATTCTTGGATATGCCTACATTTCAAACGCATCAATTCGTCTTTTGTTAACTTGCTTAATGGTCCATGTTTCCGATACCTAAGTTGCTATGGGGAATATAAGGGTGGATAACAATCTTAACACTTGAATTGATTCAGCCGGTACTTGGTGGAAATCCATAACTAGAAGTATTGCAAGAAGTAAAACACTACTTAAATTTCCACTAATTTTTTTATTTTTAATATAATATATTTTAAAAATGAAAAATTTAGTGTAAATTTAAGTAGTATTTTAATTCTTGCAATACTTATAACAATCTTAACTTTGTGTTTTTGTGACAGCTAGATTTTTCCAGACCTTAGTGAGTTTGATCGTCGAGTTTCTAGTCATAGCCAAACGTCTTCTTACTCCCGTTCACAACCACCATTGTTAGTTATGAGGGATCCCAAATAGTTGAAATGGTCTGCAACAGTGAAACTAGTAATTTCATTTATGTGTGACAGATTTTCATTACAACTAACAAGCATTACTTTGGTTTTCGTTCTATTAATTGTCAATCCATAGTTTTTGCTGGTGATTTCAAGGCGCTTCATAATTGATTCTAGGTCTTGCATTGAAGTTGCAACTATAAGGGTATCATTCGTATATCTAAGGTTACTTAGTTTTTTCTGCCGATTGCCATACCCCCACTCCGATTATCAAAAACAGACTTCATTATATGTTCACTATATATGTCAAAAAGTAAGGATGACAGAATACAGTTCTGTCTGACGCCGGCTTCTACATTAAAGGGATCGGAAAAAAATCGGCTAAGGTTTACAACAGCATGTTCCCATGCTAATTAGAATCGATCGAGTTTGTTCCATTGTATACAGTCGAAAGATTTAAAGTAGTCTATAAGACAGATATAAGTTGTTATTGGGAATTTCCTGACTTCTTCTATTATCTGGCGTATATTGAGAATTTGTTCTCTAGTCCCTCTTCCTGAAATGAGTCCTGTTTTTTCGGTAGATATTTGCGGCAGCAGAAAAGTTTTGAGCCTTTCATTTAGGATTCAGAGAAACACCTTAGCAGCGTGCAATACGAGAGCGATTGTTCTATAGTTGCTGCAATCCAAAGGAAATCCTTTCTTATGCAAGGCTACAAATGCAACTTCACACCAATATTTCGGCCATATTTCAGTCTTCCATACCACATTACACATTTGATGTAGCATAGTCAAGGCGGTTTCTCTCATCATATTTATTATTTCCGGAGTTATCTCGTCAGTACCTGCTGCTTTTCTATTGTCTAACCTGTGAATAGCCTTCCTGACTTCAGATTTAAGAATACATTATACATGTTCTTCTGCGGCTTCCTTGTCGACAATACAGTCGTCCACGAGTTGAGGAACAAAAAATTCCTTACAGTAACCTTTCCAAACCTTAATGATTTCAGGCATGTCGGTGACTATTCTATCTTCCTTACCTCTGATTATTTGTATTTTAGGTTTGAATTCTTTCTATAGATATTTTACTTTTTCATAAAGTTCTCGTGGTCGATTTTTTGTAGCATGTTGTTCCAGCCCATCACATATATTATACAAGTATGTATTTTTGTCCTTTTTACAAGCCATCTTAATTTCTTTATTGATTGATCTGCTTCTTTCCTGTGATCCAATGTTCTGTTTGTTATAATCACATTTTTTCTTATTTCTTTAAGCTTTAGGCTATCGTCGGTCATCCAATGTTTTTGTATTTAACAGCAGTATTAGTAATCTATTTTTCAGTCTCATATATTCAATTCTAAAGTTTGATTTTAGAATGATTTTTCATTTTGAGAATTAGCAGCAAACGAGCAAGCCATTTATATTTACTGGTGCTATTTTATCTATGTCAATCTTTTTTAATCCGAAAAAAATATGAAAATAATGACAAAAAGTGGACAGTAATAACACTTACTAGACTTTGCGATAAATAAATTTTCCTAAAAAATACTAAATAATTTTAGCTTGAATCTTGGGTTATTAAAGTGTATTGCTCAAAAAGAACAAGTAAGTATGATAACTTAGTACTTATTTTTTTGGTTTCCTTGCTAAAGGAATATATTGTATTCGTGAAAAAATCATTCTCCGAAATTTTTGCTTTTTTCACGTTTTAGAGTCCCTTTTTTATGGGCCTAGTACACGTGCTGCAAGGTAATCCCTACAGCGCTACAGGAGCGACACATGTGCGGAAAAAGAGATTCACGTTGGTCTTAATTCGCTGTAAATTGTACCCGGTTGGAAACACAGTCCTCGGCAAATTATTCCTAAGGAATAAGGTTCTCCATATAAAAGGCTGCTTGAAAAGGGTTGTACGAGGAGTAACAAGCTGAACCTCATACGGATGTGACGTATTAGCACGTCGTGTATTTCTAGCATGCACCGCTCTGGGAGGAATTAAGCGATCTTGACTTATCGACTAAGTTAGTTTGTCTAAAAAAGTTGAACTTTTTGATATTGCATACAAGATAGAATCATTCAAATATCAGAAAAGAATTTTTCAGTTACACTTATCATTGAAATTTTAAAATTAACCCTTAACTATGATCCAATAATCCTTGATTGGTGTCCTGTTTCATGCTGGTGTTATTCAAGTGCTCTCCTTTCATGTTCTTTAATTCTAGTATATATTCTGCTGCTCGTTTGGCCGATATAGGTTTTATTTGAGCTAATTGAGATTCTGTAGACTTCTATTGTCAGCGGGAATTTTATCTTTGACAGATCTAAGATATGAGAGTTTAGGGTACGTACAGAATCGTTTCGAATCTTCTTTTATGTTTCCAGAGAATTTTCGAAATGTAATCTGTGACAATTTTAACTAGAAACGAAAGTTTAAACAACTATTTAATGAATATATAATAAAAGACTGTTTTTAGTCAATTTCCACTGGTTTATTTAAACTGCGATGACGCGTTTCGCTGTCGATGCAGCTTCTTCAGATCTACATTTTACACTGTCAAGTTAGGTTTAATATTCACAGTTTTATATAATTTCTTAATTATAATATTACACCTAATTAAATTACATTGATAGTATTGGAAAATCCACACAGATTTGGAGTTAAGAGAATAAATTTAATAATGGTGAATTGCTTAAATCTACCTGGTCGTTGAGTAAAGTACCTGTAGTCCTTAATCGATTTATTTGCATTGTCTCTAAAAGGTTTAGTTTTAAACCTTTTTGTTGGGTGTGTAAAATTTTGAAATTCTTGTTAAATGTGTGATTTTCTGTTAAAAGATGATTAGCATATGTTGAATTAGATTTTCTATGGATGAAACTTTTTTTGTGTTCTGTAATTCTTTGTTTAAATGTACGTCCAGTTTGTCCGATGTATGTTTTAGGACATGACCCACATGTTAATTGATAAACCCCTGATTTATTGTCTTTATTGATTTGTGGTTTGTAGTTTTTAAGATATTTCCCTATAGTATTGTTAGTCTTGTAAGCTATGTTGATATTTTTTTGATTTAAAAATTTCCCGTTTTTCCGTTGGCTTGCCGAAATAGGTTAAGCATTTAAAAGTGGTATTTCTGTCCTTAAAACGTGGGTATATTTCTGAGATTGCCTTGTTTCTAAGTTTTTTCTTAACGATACTATTGATTAAAGTAACCGAATAACCGTTGTTAACGGCTACTTGTTTTATGTAGTTTAATTCTTTAGTAAAATTTTCTTCTGATAAGGGGATATTAGTTAGTCTATGTATAAAAACTATGGTAAGCGGCAAGTTTATGATGGTTAGGGTGGTGAGAACCATTGTGAATTGTGGTATCTGTATGACAAGGTTTGTGATATATTGCAAATTCATGTTTTTTTCATGGCTTTACTGATTGTTAAGTCTAGGAAATTGATTTTCCCTTCGACTTCTTCTTCCATTGTAAAACTGATATTTCTATGTAAAGAATTAATATACTGTAAAAAGTGAGTTAATTGTCTGTCCGTACCTGTAAAGCATACAATTATATCGTCTACGTATCGATACCAGTATAGACAATTATTACTGTTGTTCTTATGGTTGTTAAATATCATTGTTTCAATACTGTCCATGAAAATTTCGGCAAGTAATGGACTTGATGGACTCCCCATAATTAACCCTTCCTTACTATTGTAGAATGTATTGTTAAATGAACAATAATTTTGTCTTAGGCAAGTTCTTAATAAATTAATTATGTCCATTTTTATAACTTCATTTACTTTGTTTTTTGTTAATAGGTTCTCTATTAAAATTATTGTTTCGTCTGGAGGAACACTTGAAAATAAGTTTTTGACATCGAAAGAGACTAATTTAGAATTATCTGGTATTGTTATATTCTTAACTTTATTCACGAGTTCGTATGAGTTTTTGATACTATATTTAAGTTCAAATTTGGTATGATATTTGATTAAGTCAATTGACAGTGTAAAATGTAGATCTGAAGAAGCTGCATCGACAGCGAAATGCGTCATCGCAATTTAAATAAACCAGTGGAAATTGACTAAAAACAGTCTTTTATTATATATTTATAATGAATTTCCATCAAGTAGAAGCTACAACAATCCAAAACTATTTAATGTTTATTATATTAGAGCTGACAATTATTTCGACACACTGTGGTTTCTTCTGAAGCAAGATGTAAATTAACTACAAAGTATGTTACAAAATGTATAAGTTACCTGGTTATAAGTGTTAAATGAATTAACAATATTCACCATAATAACTAGAACAAGTTTAATAAAGGAGACCCACCCTCATCCAATTGATCGTTAAGTAATAAACCTGAAGATTTTTTCTTAATCTCTACCTGCGCTGAACAATTCAGTCATATTGCTTTTCACTGTGCAAAATTCTGAAATCTTCAATGAAAGTATGATTTTCATCTGTTTAGCCTAGTGAGATACGTCATTTTTTATTCTATAACTTTATGTTCCTTTATTCTTGTATAAAAAGATCTGCCTGCTTGTCCTATATAGGTTTTATTACAAGTGTCACAGTATAATTTGTAAACGCCTGTTTTATTTTCTTTGTTGTTTTACTTTTATTATTTTTAATATGCCGAGCTAACGTGTGATTGGTGCGGAAAGTTATATGATTTTTGTGGAAAAAATATTGCATTTTATTGGTCAATATACCGACATAAGTGTGTGTATGAAATTTATCTTTCTTTAGTTGTTTATGCGGGTACACAAGTCCTATTGCTTTTTTAATTTGTTTTTTCATTAAAATATTATCTACAAAGTTACTTCTGTACCCACATACACATAAAATTTCGGCTTTGAATAGTTTTATCCATAGACTAATAAATACTCCATTAACCGAAGGAAATTTTCTGAAAAAGTTAAATAGTATAAAACAAAATAGTATAAACAATGGATACAGGAGTGACTTTGTAAATAATATTTTAATGAAAAAATAATTTAAAAAAGCAATAGGACTTGTGTACGCGTCACGTTTAGATGGATTTATATATGAAGAATTTTAGTAAGGGTAGGTTATATTTATTAACAATTTCGAAACCACGTAGTGAAAAGGTAATTAAATTTTAAAACATTTTTTGTGAAGCAAACGGTGTATTAAAAATGATTAAGGGTCGATAGAAGATGATTTAAGAGATTGGCATCCTACTTAAGCGAATACTGGAAATTTGACGAACGCGGCGCACTGTTAATGACCTGTAGCGCCGTTGAATATGGCAATTACGTGAATACAATTATACATGTACTTTTCTTGCACTCTCTTTTAATATAATTAAAATAGTGTTGCTATAGCTCACGTTTATAGTTATTGATTTGGATTTGATGATGATATTGCGATCAGTATCTTTTCTTATTAGTACAGGGTTAGTGCACGATTATTACCAATTAAGATTGGATAGAGGCTTCATTTTATAAGGTTGTGACAAAAGGGAACTGTCGCGGTCGGGAAAGAAACTTGCCACGAGCAAGCGCAGAGCGGTTCGCTTGTGTTTTGGTGGGAGACGGCGATCAACATACCAGCGTTGGCGGGGTGTTGTGTTTGTCTTGCACGTGCAGTCCCAGTCTATAATTTGATTTTGTTGAAGTTTAGTCACACGATAACTTGATGTTATGTTCTTGAAGACGAAAAGGTTCGTTGTTTTGTTATTCGTAGTTTTAAGATTCTTTTATAGGCACATTGTAGTTACCCTGTGGGTGTTAATGGGTACTAAATAACAATAAAAACACTTATTTACATTTTTTTTATTGTTAGTGTGTTTTTGTTCAATTACTTAATAGTGTGAAATTCATTAAGGAACAAATATTATTTTAGTAATCTTCCTTAATTTAGGAGTATCTGCTTACTTCATTTAGTTTTGAGTTCTCTGCTATTTAGTAAGCTTGTTCTGAAATATCTACTAAAAATTATGTGTAACTATTGCATTTCTCTTCACAATTATTACGTAGTTAATGTCAGTTTGAGGTGTATGATGAATTATTTAATTATTATTAAGTAGTTTTTTTTAGTAAGAAATACTTGTGGGATTACTTCGGCGTCTGTCCGTCTGTCTGTCACACCCTATTTTTTTTCCGGAACTATTTGACATAGAAAGTTGAAATTTGGAACAAATATAGGAATTAATGGACCAAGAGCCTTGTAGTTTTTTTTTTTTTTTTATTGGTCTAGCACACGTGCTGCAGGGAAGTCCCTAAAGCGCTCCAGGAGCGGCACGAGTGCGGGTGAAAGTTAAATTTTGACTTAAAGGGTTAATTTTGGGGGGGAAATCGAAAGTGAACAAAAAATTTTACCAATTCAAATAAATGAAAGATTAAAAATATATATGATGTAATATTTGCGCACAATTATTTTTGTGTAATTTTAAAAAAATGGCAAAAAATAGTTATCCACCCGAAAAGTATTGAACAAAAAATTTTGAAAAAATTTACTGGTATACTGAATTTAAACTGGACATACAAATGAGGTGGTTACACCGGAACACATAAAAAAATTCACAAAATTGTTTTGGATAACCGTAAAGTCAAATTCCGTGAGATAGCTGACGCCCTAAAGATATCAAAAGAACATGTTGGTTATATTTTGCATGAACATTTGGGCATGAGAAAGCTCTGTTCGAAATGGGTACTGCGTTTGCTCACAGTGGACCAAAAACAACAACGTATTGATGATTCTGAGCGCTGTTTGGACCTATTTGAGCGCAATAAAAAGGATTTTCGCAAACGATATGTGATGGATGAAACATGGATCCACCACTGAAGATTTTTTCTTAATCTCTACCTGCTGTGAACAATTCAGTCATATTACTTTTCATTGTGCAAAGTTATGAAATCTTCATTGAAAGTATGATTTTCATCTGTTAAATGTTTAGCCTAGTGAGATATGTTATTTTTCATTCTATAACTTTATGTATATAGGTTTTATTACAAGTGTCACAGCATAATTTGTAAACTCTTATTTTATTTTCTTTTTTGTTTTACTTTTATTATTTTTAATATGTCGAGCTAACGTGTTATTGGTGCGGAAAGTAATGTTTACATTATTTTTGTGGAAAAAAAATATTGCATTTTATTGGTTAATATACCGACATAAGTGTGTGTATGAAACTTATCTTTCTTTAGTTTTTTATGCGGGTACACAAGTCCTATTGCTTTTTAAAATGTTTTTTCATTAAAATACTATCTACAAAGTCACTCCTGTACCAACATACACATAAAATTTCAGCTTTGAATAGTTTTATCCACAGACTAACAAATACACCATTAACCGAAGAAAATTTTCTGAAAAAATTAAATATTATAAAACAAATTAGTATAAACAATGGCTACGGGGATGACTTCGTAAATAATATTTTAATGAAAAAATAATTTAGAAAAGCAATAGGACTTGTGTACGCGCAGAAACAACTAAAGAAAGATAAGTTTTATACACTCACTTATACCGGTAAATTGACCAATAAAATTCAATATTTTTTCCATAAAAATCATGTAAACATTGCTTCCCGTACCAATAACATGTTGGCTCGACACATTAAAAATAATGAAAGTAAAACAAAAAAAAGGTAAAATAAAACAGGAATTCAGTAATTATGCTGTAGTACATATATAGGACAAACAGGCAGATCTTTTTATTGAAGAATAAAGGAACATAAACAGAGTTATAGAAGTTAAGTGAACAGTAAAACAATTTTTTTTCGTTTACTGGTAAACTCCACATTTATTTTAACATATCAACATGTTTTGCAATCACTGTAGCTTTATCAAGATTAAAAGAACAAGATGGAAAATTTGTTATATATAAGATCCCTACAGGTAAAATACAATAATGTTGGAAATCCCTAATTATACTATTATAAAGACTTTATATTATAGGTAACAAATTAATTAAGAATAGTATTATTGAAATATATTTAAAAGAGGTAAATTATTTAATTCTAATTGGTCGTTTAACAAATAATTAGTATTTTTTAGTGTATTGATTCCCAGAGATTCAAGCAAATTTAATTTATACCCTTTATTTTCAACATGTAAAATTTCAAAGTTTTTATTAAACTGATGTTCCGATTCTATTAAATGGTTAGCGTAATTTGAGTCTGATTTGCTAGTTATAAAAAATGTAAAATGTTCTTTTATTCTTTTTTTAACATTTCTTCCTGTTTCACCAATATAAGTACAATCGCAATTTTCACAATTAAGTTTATAAACACCTGATTTTTGGTCTTTGTCAGTTTTTGATTTATTATTTTTTATATATTTGCTTAGGGTATTATTTGTTTTAAATCATTTTACTGGTTTCGGTGGACCCCCTGCTGCTACATTTCTACCATATTCCCAAAACTCGTCAAAAAATGTGAAGATTCGATCTAACGATGGAAATTTGCGTCGTGGCTGAGTTCCAACCCTAAATTCGGAGTGGTAAAAATAAAAAAGAAAAATAATATATTTTCTTGTGTTCTATTTATTAAAATAATATGATTTACTGACTTATTACAATTAAAATTAAACATTAATAACGTACTGTTACTTCAACAATGCAAATCAACAATTAAAAAAAAATAGTCATAATTTTAATGGGAGGGATGTACTTGATGAATTGACAGCAAATTATCAATATTTGGCTTCAGTTTTGTAAGAAATAACCGCAAATCTCCCCGTTCTGTGATGTTCAATATGCTCCTATTTTTTGTTGATAGGTTTGTAACGACACTAAAACTTTTTTCGACAAGGTATGACGAGGGAAACGCTATCAAAAGTTTTCTCGCAATTTCCCACAGCCCAGGATATTTTTCGGGTATTTCTGCCTGCAGCCAAAATGTTTGATAGCCTTTTTTAAATTTCACCTTCAGCTCCTCATTGGTGCTAAGCTCGAGTAGCTCCTGTTGTAATACCACATTCGCCACTTCCGTTTCATCAAATGAATTTATGATCCATGGTGGTATTTCCATCGTCAGAATATCTTCAAATCTATTTTTGAAGTCATCATGCAGGGCATTTAAATGTTGAACGTATGTCTGAATATCCTCATCAAGACATTCTGCCTGTGACAAGTTTGGAAACTGGGAGAATTCGCGCCGACTAATATTTTGCTTCATAAATTTCAATTTTCCAAGAAAAGCCGAAATTACACCCTTTGTTTTTATTAAATTTAGGCTATCCCCTTGTAACTGCAAGTTAATGTCATTAAATTTTTTGAACAAATCTGTAAAATACGCGATGTCTGCTTTCAATTTGATCAGGTTTTCTTTTAAATCTGGATCTTTACTTTCCAGAAACTCTAAAACTGATTCAAAAAGTGAGTAAAATCTTGTTAAACATGCACCTTTCGACAACCAGCGTACTTCAGTATGTAAGAGCAATCGTTGGAAGTCTTCATCATTTTCGTCGCACAATTGTGCAAATAAACGGGTATTCAACGCATTGCTTCTTATTTTGTTAACTGCTTTAATCACAAATGGAAGCGATTGGTGCAATCTATCACTCAAATTTTTCGCTACCAGGTGTTGTCGGTGGATGACACAGTGAATTGCAGTTATTCCTGGTATAATTTTTTTAAGATGGCTTATAAATCCACGATATCGCCCGAAGATGGCAGGAGCTCCATCTGCTGCCACCGAAATAATGTTTGTAAATGGAATCGATTTTTCATTAAAAAATCACTCAGGACATTAAATATTAATTCGCCTTTAGTGTCCGTCTCCAAAGTTTTCGCGAATAGCAGCTCTTCATGGATTTCTTCGTCCATAACAAATCGAACATATGCCAATAATAATGCTTCATTGCCAGGTAAAGTTGACTCGTCCAGTTGAATAGAAAATAAGTTGTTTGCAGATAATTACATAAGAAGCTTTCAATATCAGAGCTCATTTCATCAATACGTCTTTGTACAGTGTTGTTACTCAAAGGAATTCTTTTGAGTACGTCAAATGGAGGTTTGTGCAGAACAGTTTTTAAAACCTCTTCAACAGCGGGTAAAATTAACTGTTCTCCGATGGTGTGCGGTTTTCCAGATTTCGCTATAAGCAATGAGATATTCTAAGATGCCAACAAGCCATCATCGTTACTTTGAGACGTTGAAGCGAACATACTGTGCACGGTGGGTCTCTTTTCATATTTTTCCTTCAATGTTTGAAAATATTTTAAATCTTTACCTATTTTATCAGGAGGACACCTCCTTAGATGATCTTCGAGCTTCGATGGTTTCATAGAGTCATTGCTCAAAACTTTGTTGCATAAAAGGCATATGGGCAATCGTTTGTCTGCCTTTGATGGAAGAAAACCAAGTTTCAAATAATCAACACTGTACTGTCGACATTTCTTCTTAGATTCAGCCATGTTTCGTATCAGTTACCTACCTGTAAAGAAAAAAATGTTTGTTTTAGTAATCATAAGGCAACTTTAACAGGATATGGCTATTTTAACATAATAAAATAGAATTAATTAATTATTGCAATGAAAAAACCAAAATACCGGGCGGCAAAACTGATTTTAATTATTAAAAGCAGTAAACTGCTAAGACCCATATAGAGGTTTTCACAAAACTGCTGAACCTATTTTAATATAATATAAAATATTTTTTGATTAATTATATTTTGATACATTTCTGTAAATTCGAGAGAAAATACTTTTAATGATTTATTTATTACTTTGATGTACGTTACGAGTGGTACATAAAGACACGTACAATTTATAAAAATATTTTTAGTCTTTTAGCATTAGCAACTACGAGGGCACTGAAATATGTACAAACATGCAGGCCAATCATATATCTCTACTTTAGTGAATCACCACAGTCGGGTAAATAAATAATTTTATAATAAAAAGTACTAAATGTTCAATTTTTCTCGGCTTTCTGTTCTTTTATAGAAGTATCGAATAATGGCCCTGTTCAGTATTTAATTTTTATTAAGTACCTACTACACGCAAACATAAGAAATATAATATTATTACAATATAAAATAAAAGTATGAATAACAAATAGGCAGGTACTTACTTTTTCCGGCACTGGCAAACACTAACATCGATTCACTCACACTTTTCTTTTCAAAATTCCGGAAACAAATGAGTAACGTTTGTCCTTGGCATTCGTATTTATATTGGTGAAGAATCAAACAAGTTCATGCAAGATTGCAAGCACAGCACAAGTCATATTTCGCCCCTTTGCACGTCTGAATGGGTTGCGTTGCGGGCGGACGGCGCTTTGCAAGTCTCGATGCGCGTTGTATTGAATATCGAATATACAAGTTTTTACAAGTAACAGTCGCTGACCTTCTTAAAATACACTACTCAAAAAAATTAAGGGAGGTTTTAAAACAAGGAAATTAATGCTAAATAAACAGGCTATCTGATCCATATGCCGGTCTAACTGAAAAAATTTTTTTCAAGCCCGTGGACCAAAAAAAATGCAAAATATTTGCAATATTATTTTTTTCGCGCTACCAGTTAGGATTGCATGAGAACCGTAGCTCCTAAAAAATTTTAGCCAAAAAATCTGAAAATAGAATCTTAAAGCTTCAAAATGCTTTTTTTTGAAGTCTCAATACGACTATTTTTCACCGAAATACAGCCTGTCGAAAATCACCGAAAAATTTGGAATTTTTTTTTGCTCCCTTAATTTTTTTCGAGTAGTGTATTATCTGCCTACATTGATAGGTAAAGCCAAGCCAACATTTTTGTTCTTTACTATCGAAACCAGATAAATTTTCGTGGACCCCCACTTACAACTTGTGAACCCCCATTTTTTTTTCACCCCAACGTAGACTCCGTCGAGTCTCCCGTGGACCCCTGGGGGTCCACCTGAACCACTTTGGGAATCACTGCTCTAAACCAATATTTACTACGAGTAACAGAAATTCCAGCATTTCTTTGTGGATGGTCAAACATTTTCAGGGCGGACCAACTTGTATTAAAAGTATAGATAGGTTCTATAAAGGGAGATCAATAAATGTTAAATATTATATATTAAAATTTAGAAATTAAGATAGCTTATTACCTATATTCCCTGTCGTTTTGTTTGGGGTGGCAACAGCGAACCGCCAATTATATTTTCTTTTGTAAGCAGGTAAGTACTAAAGAGGATATTTTGTAATTTTTCATCTCCTTTTATTAATTAATTATATTGGACATCCCCCAACCTTATTACTTATAAAATATTGAGGTATTTAATTACAATTTATTACAGTAACTGGGTTTAGGCGATATAAATACATAAAAATTACAAATTTAAGCCGATAAGGGTAGCAGGCTTTTATTAATAATGAATGATTTATTGGCGTCACGTTGAGATTGATTTAAATATGAAGAATTTTAGTAACAATTTCGAAACCACGTAATGAAAAGGTAATTAAATTTTAAAACATTTTTTGTGAAGCAAACGGTGTATTAAAAATGATTAAGGGTCGATAGAAGATGATTTAAGAGAGGGGCATCCTAACTAAGCGAACGCGACTAAATTTGACGAATGCGGCGCACTGTTAATGACCTGTACCGCCGTTGAATATGGCAATGACGTTAAAACAATTATTCATGTACTTTTCTTACACTCTCTCCTAGTTTAATTAAAATACTGTTGCTATAGTTCACGTTTATAGTTATTGATTTGGATTTAATGATATTGCTATCAGTATCTTTTCTTATTAGTACAGGGTTAGTGCATGATTATTACCAATTAAAATTGGATAGAGGCTTCAATGTTTAAGCCTTAAGTAATGGCCTAATATCATTTTTAGAAATCCATACTAATATAATAAAGAAGTAAAGTTTGTATGTTTGTTTGTTTCTCGGAGGTAATTTTTGAAATTACCAATTCGATTAAATTTTTTTTTTACTGGTATGTAGCCTGGATTCTTGGGGTGAACATACGCTACATTTTATAAGGTTGTGACAAAAGGGAACTGTCGCGGTCGGGAAAGAAACTTGCCACGAGCAAGCGCAGAGCGGTTCGCTTGTGTTTTGGTGGGAGACGGCGATCAACATATCAGCGTTGGCGGGGTGTTGTGTTTGTCTTGCACTTGCAGTCCCAGTCTATAATTTGATTTTGTCGAAGTTTAGTCACACGATGACTTGATATTATGTTTTTGACGAAAATGTTCGTTGGTTTGTTATTCGTAGTTTTAAGATTCTTTTAATTTTTTTATAGGTACATTGTAGTTACCTTATTGGTGTCAATGGGTACTAAATAACAATAAAAACACTTATTTACATATTTTTTTATTGTTAGTTTGTTTTTGTTCAACTACTTAATAGTGTGAAATTCATTAAGGAACAAATATTATTTTAGTAATCTTCCTTAATTTAGGTATATCTACTTAATTCATTTAGTTTTGAGTTCTCTGTTATTTAGTAAGCTTGTTCTGAAATATCTACTAAAAATTATGTGTAACTATTACATTTCTCTTCACAATTATTACGTGGTTAATGTCAGTTTGAGGTGTATAATTCAATTATTTAATTATTATTAAGTAGTTTTTTAGTAAGAAATACTTATGGGATTACTTCGGTGTCTGTCCGTCTGTCTGTCACACCCTATTTTTTCCGGAACTATTTGACATAGAAAGTTGAAATTTGGAACAAATATAGGAATTAATGGACCAAGAGCCTTGTAGTTGAAAGTTAAATTTTGACTTAAAGGGTTAGTTTTGAGGGGTGAAATCGAAAGTGAAAAAAAAATTACCATTTTCAAATAAATGAAAGTTTAAAAATATATATGATGTAGTATTTGCGCACAATTCTCTGAGTAATTTAAAAAAAATGGCAAAAAATAGTTATCCACCCGAAAATTATTGATAAAAAAATTTTGAAAACATTTACTGGTATGTTGAATTTAAACTGGACGTACAAATGAGGTGGTTACACCGGAAAAAATTCACAAAATTGCTTTGGATAACCGTAAAATAAAATTCCGAAAGATAGCTGACGCCCTAAAGATATCAAAAGAACGTGTTGGTCATATTTTGCATGAACATTTAGCATGAGAAAGCTCTGTTCAAAATGGGTACTGCATTTGCTCACAGTGGACCAAAAACAACAACGTATTGATGATTCTGAGTGCTGTTTGGACCTGTTTGAGTGCATTAAAAAGGATTTTTTCCAACGACAATGGATGAAACATGGATCCACCACTAGACACCAGAATGAAATCGGCACTCAGCTGAATGGACAGCAGCCGGTGAAAGCCGTCCGAAGCGACCAAAGACATAACAGTCGGCTGGGAAGGTTTTAGCCTCTGTGATTTGGGATGCGCATGGAATAATTTTCATCGACTATGCTGAGAAGGGAAAAACTATCAATAGCGAATATTATATAAAGTTATTGGTGCGTTTCAAGGCAGAAATCGCAAAGAAATGGTCCCAAAGGAACAAGAAAAAAGTGCTCTTTCATCAAGACAACGTACCGTGTCACAAGTCAATGGTTAGGATCTACCGTTTTGTCCAAATTTGGCACCCCTAATTGCAGATCTCAAAAAAGTGCTCGCGAGAAAGAAGAGATTTGGCTCCAATGACGAAGTTATCGTCGAAACTGAGGCCTATTTTGAAGGCAAAGATAAATCCTTCTACAAGAAAGTTATAGAAATGTTAGAAAAGCGCTGGACTGATTGTGTCGCTCTTGAAGGAGAATATATTGATGGATAAAGTCCAATATTGCAAAAAAATGTGTTCTAAGTAGCTAGACCAAAAACTTATTAATGTAAGTATTATATTGTGACGTATTATCAGTTAACACTGTATTGCACTACTAAAAGTAATTTTTATATATTCGTTATATATCATGTACATTGTCTTTCAGATTAAAAATGATATAGAAAACAAAAATGCTCTTAAACCAGGGCAACACGTCACATACATATTTAAAAATTAACCTAAAAACTTAAATCTAAGAAAAATTGTACAAAAAATATATAACAAAGGAAAAAATAATAATATGTCCACTGTAACGCTATATATTGCTTTTTTTGCACAACATTATTACAAATCTTTTTTTTTACCCCAGACAAAACAATAATTCAGAATTTGATATGAAAATAACAGAAGGACTCTTGCCTGTCACACCTTTGTTTCCTTTTATTTTCTGCTGATGATTTATTATTTTTGGAAATCAAAATTCTGATTGAGTTAAAACAATTATTCACTGAATTTTTTCCTGACAGGTGATACACCTTCTGTGCTGGGGACAATACTTTATTAACAGTCATTTTGTTGATTTTTACGCTATAAATTATTTTTTGAAAATTGAATTTTATGAGCAATTAGGTTGCTGTATGCATACAAAGAATTAAAAATTTAACAAGATCAGTAATAATATAATACTAATTATTAATATCTGGTTATTATGTAGGATCTAGTTATTTAGCAAAAATTATAAACTTAATTTTGCACACAATTGTGCCTGAACAAATTAGAAATAAAAATGAATCTGTACATGTCGACAAGAAAACCAGGCTAACACAAGTTAAATTTCAAAATATTATACTTATGTTTTTAAAATCTTTAATAAAGTATACAAATATGGTATTTGTCAATTATTATACCAACTCGAATTTTCAAAAATACTCGGGTTTGCACTTAAACTCCTGGACAAAATTAACGCAACAATCTGAAAATTAATTTATCTTTTTCTTATGTCAGTTTTAAAGTTTATCGAGTATTTGAATAGTAGGCTCTGCATATTTTGTTTCGTTGTTCATGACAGAAATCAAAACAATTCGTTTAGATTTACAATTTTAAAGAGTTTTTTGGAAGATAAACAATTTTCTGTAATAATGCGATAGATTATTTTTAAAAGTAAAAGTTCCCTTTTTCAAAGTAATACGTTTTTATGGTAGACTGTTTTATTTTTGATCCCGAAGAATGAGAAAAATGAATCGAACAAGGAATTTAACTGAACACGAGGTAGTGCGAGCCTCGTTTTATTGGACGAGGGATATTGTCAGAGTTATGTTGCCAATTTGTTAGGCAAACATCGTTCCACAATAAGTCGTATGGTAAGACGCTTGAATGAAGTAGGAACTTATTCTAGAAGGCTAGGGCAAGGGCGCAAACGATGCACTAGCGACCTAGATGAACGTTTTATAAGACAATATGCTTTAAGAAACAAGACTGTCACTAGTTCTATAATAAGAAACGAACTCGAAGCTGTTTGCAATGTCACAATTTCTTCTAAAACAATTAGAAGACGGTGAAATGAAGCTGGATTAAACAGTAGGACACCAGCCACTGTGCTCTTGCTTACTAGAGAGAACAGAGTTGCCAGGTTACGTTTTGCTCGAAATCACGAAAACTGGTCTGTGGATGATTCGAAACAAGTTTTCTTCACAGATGAAACTAGGGTTAGTCTAAAACATCCAAATGGTCATGAGCGAGTATGGCGAAGACCAGGAGAGAGGTTTTTGCTCCTTGCAATATCTCTGCAAGGATTCCATTCGGCGGTGGCTCTGTTATGTTCTGGGGTGGCATCTGCTTTGATGCTCGCACAGTGTTAGTTCCTGTCCGTACGAGATCCATGAATGCTGACTACTATCTTGAGAATATTGTAATAGAACATGTGATGCCTTTCGGTCATTTTGTGGGGCCCAATTTCCTGTTTATGCAAGACAACGCTCGACCTCACGTGGCTAGGGAGGTACTCGATTATCTTAATCAAGTTGATATACCGATTACGCAATGGCCACCAAAAAGCCCGGATCTGAATCCAATAGAACATGTATGGGATCACCTTAAGAAAAATGTGAAACGTCATATACCTGCACCTCGAAACCTGAGGGAACTTGTAAAAGGCAGTTATCACAGAATGGGAGCAAATTCCTCAAGATTTTATCCAAAATTTAATTAGAAGCATGCCTAGGCGCATAAACGCTGTCATCCGAAGTAAATGAGGCACCACACGCTATTAGTGTCCCAGTTACACCATTAATTTTGCTACTAGTGTCCCAGTTTATTTTTTTCATTATTACATAATTTCAACGATTTTGTTATTAGGTCTTAGGAATAATTTTAATTCGAATCTTATAGATAAATTTGGTAGCTAATTCACTTTTAAAGTATCCGAATAAGTTTTTTCTAACTTTTAGTGTAACCAATGTTCATAAAAAATTATTAAAATTAATTCATTATAGAGATTTGTATGATTTAATATATTGTTGCGTTAATTTTGTCCAGGAGTGTATATAAGAAAGAACCAAAGTTAGGTTTCATCATCATCATTATCATTAGTATATTGGGAATAAAGTAAACTTCAATAATGAAAGGAATCGTATTAGAAATATAACTAGAGTTAATGGTTTTGACGATGACTTAGTAGACAAGTTAATAAATAGACTTAAGTTCATGTTAAATATTCAGAATTCAACCTTTTTTACACGCGAAGAAAATAAGACCAAGTATGTCTGCATACCGAAATATAGTAGGGGACTCTATAAGGTATTTAATAAGGTAGGCCTCACCTTAGTCTATAAGTCATCAGACAATCTGAGGAATATCTTATGAAATCCCAAAGTAGTTGCAATGATTGCGACAAAAAGTATGTTGGGCAAACTAAAAGGTCAATTAAAACACGATTTAAAGAACATTTAGCACATTTAAAACACAGTAGAACAGAAAAGTCTAGCATTATCGAAGATGCCCTTGAAGCTGATCATACTGTAACATTATATAATCTAAGATTAATTAAAAATGTATCTGATAAGAAATTGTTGAACGCATATGAAAGTACGGAAATTATAAAATGTAAAAGTAGTTTAAATAATGACACGCGCGTCGAGTGCAAAAATAAAGTGTTTGCTGTAGTGGTGATATATACTGAGTAGTATCATTATCACTAGCTTATTTCATCCAAAGTCGGGTGTAAGCCTCCTCAAGTTGTCTCCAATCAGCACTATTGTTTGCTTTTTGCATACAATCGTGTCCCGCTAATCTTTTTATGTTGTCTGTCCATCTTGTCTGTGATCTACCTCTGCATCTTTTATGTTCTCTAAGCTTCCATACAGCGTGTTCCTCTGTTATCATTCATCCTTGCGATATGCCCTGCCCAATTCCACCTTAATATACATATTCGTTGTATTACATCTGTCACTTTTGATCTTCTTCGTATCTCAGTGTTAGAAATCCGATCCTGGCGTCTAATATTCAGCATTCTCCTCTCCATTGCTCTTTGGGTTACCTGGAGTTTATATATTATACTTTTATTTAAAGTCCACGTTTTCGTGCCAGATATTAATACCGGCAGTACATATTGATCGAATACTCTGGCTTTTATTGTATTTGGGATGTCCAATTTAAATGTGGAATGTAACCCTCCGAATGCAGACCAAGCCAATGAGATTCTTCTGTCCAAGTCAGCCTTTACATTGTATTTTGATATTTCGATGTTTTGACCTAAATATATGAATCTTTGTACCTTCTCTATTCTTTCATCTTCTGTTAATAGTTCCTGGCTGTTATCTTTCGTTGTTAAAATATTTGGTTTTGATGAGATTTATTTTTATACCTACTTCTCGAGAGGTGTTATTTAATTCCATCAGCATTTTTTGTATTTCTTCTTTTGTGTTAGCGATCAGAGTGACATCATCTACGAACCTTAAGTGATTTAATCTTTTACCGTCTATTAGTATTCCTTAGTTAGGTTTATATACAGATATTAGTGAGTATAACAGTGTTTTAAGGAGACTTCCTTTAACTCTATATTTTTCTAATATTGTGTTTTCTTTATTTATTTCAATACATATTTGTTGTGAGGAGATGCAAATTTTCAAATAAATCCCATCACTTTTTTTGGCGTCAATCCGGGCTTTGCAATCATTTGTGGAGCTTCACCTTTTTCGCACATTATTATCGTCCATTTTTATCGCACCGTTTCAGAAATGGTTCGATTTTGTCACGTTTTTGATAGAGATTCGGAGATGGAAATTCGACCGAGTGAATTTTTTAGGGTCAAATTATGTGGCACCCAAACATTAGGCTTAATTTTTTAGCCAACTTTCTCCAAATGGTTTAAAACTATTTAGTGTTGGATGTTTAGTTCGTTGGCGATGTCAGGACTACTTACATGCCGATCTTCTTCAACTTTTGCCAAAATTCTATCAATTTTTTCTGTCTTTGGTCTACCAGTGCAATCTTTGACATCTGGTTAAGTTTTTTAGGAAAAAAAAAAACAGCTGCTTAGATTATTCTAGCGTGAAATTATACTTGGATTCTGTCACTCCAAGACATGGTGGTGATCTTCGTTAATAACAAGTACCTGCTATGCGAATATTCGCATGGATAGGTGATGTATTCAAGATAATTGAAGAGACTAAAAATAAATGTAAAGAAAAAAATACAAGAAGAGAGCAAGGAGCTGACACGAATTTAACGCGACGAACAAATTACAAAAAACCTCAATGAAGAAAAAATGTGTCTCATGAGATGGAGGCGCTAATTTAGGAAAACCTGTGGCCTTAAACCGCGCTTTGGCGAAATATTACGGCAACTGCGGGTACCTACGAAACTACAGTATGGTCGACGAAAACAAAACAGAGAACAACAACCACAGAGCTGAATCGGCTGCAGAGGTTGGCTTGCTTTTATTCTATCGTGGCTATAACCCCACCACAACTATAGATCTAAGTCTAGGACTAATTTATATATATATATATATATATATAAAGGGTGATTCATTTAGAGGTACTTTTTTTTAAATAAAAAAAATGAATGAAAACAATTTTATTTTATAATCTTTATTATCATATAAAAGTACCATTCTTTACAATTATTTCTTAAAGATAATTTCTTTCAAATGTTGTCCGCGACTACGGTTAACAACGTCCATTCTGAAGTTCCAATTTTCAATGACGCGTGTGAGTATTTCGAGTGGTATTTGGCCAATGACTCGAGTAATATTGGCCTCCAATGCCTCAATTGTAGCTGGCTTATCCATGTAGACTTTGGACTTTACATAGCCCCAAAGGAAAAAGTCAAGAGGTGTGATGTCACATGATCTAGCCGGCCAATTCACTGGTCCAAAGCGTGAAATGATCTGTTCGCCGAATTGCTCTCGCAGTAAAGCCATGGTTTCACGGGCTGTATGGCAAGTGGCGCCATCTTGTTGGAACCAAATTTCGTCGAGACCACGGGCTTCAATTTCTGGCATCAAATAGTCTGTTATCATGGCGCGATAACGGTCACCATTCACAGTAACATTCCGGCCGGCCTCTGTTTTGAAGAAATATGGACCGATTATTCCACCGGCCCATAAACCACACCAAACAGTTGTTTTTTCTGGATTTAATGGCAGCTCTTGAACCTCTTCAGGTTGTTCATCACCCCAAATACGAGCATTTTGTTTATTCACGAACCCATTAAGCGAAAAATGGGCCTCATCGGTGAACAAAATTTTTCTCGAAAACAGTGGATCTTCTGCAAGCTTGTCAAGAGCCCAACGACTAAAACGGAAACGATTCGAAAGGTCGGTCGGCTTCAGTTGTTGCACTAGTTGAATTTTGTATGCTTTTAAAGAAAGATCCTTACGTAAAATACGCCAAGTTGTTGAATATGACAGGCTAAGCTGTTGAGAACGGCGACGAATCGACACTTCACGGTCTTCGCGTACACTCTCTGCTACCGTCCCTATATTTTCTTCACTACGTGCTGGATGTGGTCTATTCGGTCGAGCATTATCCAATAATGAAAATTGGGTCTCAAACTTATTGATGGTAGAGCGAATTGTGCGTTCGGTAGGCCGAGTATGTGGACCATAAGTTGCTCTAAGCGCCCGATACACATTCCTCCTAGAACGCCCATTTTCGTAATAAAGTTGAACAATTTGTAGACGCTGTGCCGGGCTAAGTCTTTCCATTATGAATTGTCAAGCACTACTGAACAGGAATGCCACTTCAGTTGACACGACGCATGCGCAATCTGCAATTAAATCCCCATCACAAAAAGTACCTCTAAATGAATCACCCTTTATATATATATATATATATATATATATATATATATATATATATATATATATATATATATATATATATATATATATATATATATATAATAGGTGTTTCGGTTAATAATGTCGATTTTGCTAAAAGATGGCCTTACTAATATATTTATTGGTATAGACTAGTAACATCTATGGCGTTTTGGAAGATAAACATACGTCATCAAAAGCTAGTTCGTTATAGATCGTCGTTGTGCGAAAAACATATTTCGTACCAGAAAAAGACGTTTAGCGGGGAAGTAACCTTCTTTCATTTGAAGAAAACGGCTGCTGAAAGTGATCGATTGTTGGTTGAAGCTTATGACGAACATGCTCCAACACAAAGGACTTGGGTAGACCCAGGCCGATCTTTAACATCACAACCAGTGCGCAATATACAGGGAAAGAAAGGTTTGGTGTGTATTTGGTGGGATAGTAGGGGAGCTGTGTATTACGAACTACTGAAACCTGGGGAAACGATTTCTTTCGATCGATACCTACAACAATTGATAAAGTTGAACCAAGCATTGAAGGAAAAACGATCAGAATAAGCCCAAAGAAACGATAAACTCATTTTTCAACATGACAATACTTGGCTCCATCTTGTAAAATGTGTTAAAAACTATTTGGAAGACATCAAATGGGATGTTCTACCGTACCCGCCGTATTCACTGGACTTAGCCCCCTTAGACTACCTCTTATTTCGATCGATGCAGCAAGGACTTTCAGAACAACACTTACATTCTTATGAAGAAGTGAAAATTTGGCTTTATGAGTGGTTGACCTCAAAAGATGAAAAGTTCTTCTGGTGCGGAATCCATTCTTTGACAGAAAGATGGGAAAAAGTCGTAGCTAACGATGGCCAATACTTTGATTATTAAGGTAATTTATTTTGTGATGGAAATAAACGCTTAAATGTTGTGAAAAAATCGACATTATTAACCGAAACACCTAATATATATATATATATATATATATATATATATATATATATATATATATATATATATATATATATATATATATATATAATTAAACTACTTTTGGATGAGACTCGAAATATATTGTTTCCAAAACGAAAGCGTCTGAACCATTTTTTGGCTGTTGGTTTTGATAATGTGTCTTAACCATAAATAGCACAAATTTCTTTATAGGCTTATGCAGCATTCGAGCCTTTATCGAAATAAAATTATAAAATGTAGTGTACTTTTACAAAAATTTCTCTCGTTTTCAAAAAAAAAAGAATTACTAAATTATAATTAATAAAAATTAATAAACTCTAAATCAAGTCTAAATAAACGAATTCGAACTGTTTTTACTACTGCCAAATATGAGCTTGTAACTGACGCTAAGTATGACCCGATGGGATTTATACTACCTGAGATCTATGGCACTAAATCTATATAATGAGAAAAAGGCTACTACTGTTTATATAAAATTTACACAAAAAATCTACTAACTTACTCGTGTTTGACAACATTGGGTTAATAGTATAAAAACGGCTCTACAAATAATGTGTCTATTAACTTATGTTATGTTGACGAAGAACATTATACCAAAGATTCAGCAAATTATATATTTTTTTCGGTCCTACTCGTATGTTCCATAAGCCAAACATTGGTAGCTCGACGATAAACGCAAGCAAATATTTCATTTAGTTATTATTGTTTACAATGTGAACATTAATTATTCAACTACATGAACAAATATTTATTCCTGAATTCGTTACTACAGCTCGAGATGGAGCATTGAAACAGTGCTTTTTTTGATGTAGATGGGAAAATATTTTATTTAAAATTAATCATTCATTGAAATTTTTACATATTCTTCAGAGATAGTCCATCCTTTATGACTTTTTAAATCAGATATATCGCCCTTTTCCTTTTTAGGAAAGAAGGAAAGAAATATTACCTGTCTTTTATACATATTGTTTACACAGAGCAAGAATACATAGATTTAAAAGTAACTGTTCACTAAAAATTAAAATACTAGTTCCTTTATACTGAAATATGCTTTCGGTGTTACCACTTAATTTTTTTTTAAATTTTATATCGATAACAATTTTATATTCTCGGGTAGTAAAAATACAGCTTCAGTAATGATTTAGGCCATTTGTGTTTGCTTTTAGTCTAAAGAAGTTAATGTCAATGTCTGTTCGTCTTTGGTGTATTATAGTCATCTATGTTTATCTAAAGTCATGTACGTTAGTCTGGCCAGTATAGACCTTGGAATTTAGTAACTCCCGTTACTTTGCTATTAGCCCAAGCATTTATCCAATTAGATTAGTTCCTTAAACTTAATTTATGCATCTTTTAATATTTCAAAACTCAACGTCTGCTGAAGCTCTTTTCTTGTATGCCATTGGCAATAATTCTTTATAATTAGGCAATAATTCTTTATAATTAAAATAATTCCAAACAGAGAAAAAAATTGAAAATAAGCAACACATAAAACAAAAATTTAGAGTTTTACATAAGCATCAACTAGATTTATTATCTGCCGCTGTTATAAATTGATTAACTTGCTCTCGTGTTAAAATCATATACTCGTACCTTACAACACACTATACAGCAAATTTTCTAAATATGGGGCCAATTTAGTAAATTTTTTAATTTTTACATTTTTCTTAACATCAGTGTTGATTACAGCACGTAATATAATGGCGATAATGTAGCAGGTTTAATTTTCTTGAACTCTACCGCAAAATATGCCATTAAAACATTCTCCGACACTTTCCTTGCATCATTTATATCATATTATTCTTTAAATGGAAAATATGTATTACCAGTTAGATTTTCGAGGTAAAAGATTTAAGATGACCAAATTGGCCGTATTTGCAAGTTTGCTGGTGTACTGCAAAACTACTTATCGCTGTTAATAATTTCCATCGCTTTACAATCAAAAATATCTGACATTAAATTAAAAAATCGGACCATATACCGATTTTGGCATTAATTAACTATTCCTTATAATATTTAGATTATAATTAAATGCTTTAGAAAAACATTATTGATGAATCGAATGATTTTTTAACCCAGTTATGTCTCGTCATGAAAATTTCATTTTCGATCTCAAAAGGGGTACTACACATATTGATAACTAGTAAGTTAGATCACTTTCCATTGTCAAAAATAAATGCAGTTCCTATCTATAGTAGTTTGACATTTGGTAACTACGTAGCCAAAGTTTGGTGGACCAAATTTTAATGTGTTATTTATAATGCATTTTTGAATACTGGTGGATTTAGTAAAATCAAATATAAATTGGTGATAAAGTATAACCTTTTGGCAACAATGGCATGGGACGGAACAATGTCCTTCCCATGCCACTATTAAAAAACCGATCAAGTGAAAGTCGGACTTGTGAAATTAGTGTTCCGTACCGTGATTGCTGAAGTATTCTATGAAATTCAGTCACACATTCATCATAATATAAAAATTACCAAGAATATATAAAAAGCGAGACATCTTTGTGATTTAAAATAAATATTTATTACCTAAATATTTGTTTAATTATAAACAAATAATAAAAAAAATATTTTGTCTCGGTACCTATCCGTTGGTCACCAGTGGATGTGTACGTATTGATATTTCACAGTTGGTAGTCCCGGTTAAATTTGCAATTTTTTACAAATATCCGCCATATTGTCACGATAAATATATTTTTTTATATACCGGATAAATTATCAAAGGTAATGCACTCGTCATAATTTTCAGTCAATCTACACCTTATGGAGAATACTCCAGAATTTTCTTAAAATTTTTTGATCGATGAGATAGGGAACAGCGATTTTTGACCATTTTTTAAAAATAATATAAAGAAAAGCTTGCACGAGTATTACATCACATATATTTTTGAACTCATATTTTCCCAAGCTTTCATTTGACACCCCACTTGATGACTTTACAAAAAAAAATTTTCACCCCTTCCCTACAACTAACCTTTTAAATCCAAATTTAACTTTCAAAACAACATGGCTCTGATTGGGTTATTAATTCCTATATTTGTGACAAAGTTTAACTTTCTACGTCAAGTCATTTCGAAGAAAATCGGGTGTGACAGACAGAGAGACACCGAAGAGATTCCATAAGTGTTTCGTACGGAACACTAAAAATTTAATATCAAGAGGGGAAGAACCGACATCAGTGATGAACATACTCGAAGACCCAAGAGGACGTTAAGGCTGTGCATGAAATAATTTTAAAGAATCCACGAATTGGGCGTAGGCACGTAGGTTGAAAAATTTTTGGTCTGACACATAGATCTCGCCCTTTTCAAAAAGTGCATATGATTTTTAGGAAGTACCATACGATACGTGTCAAAATTTCATGACATTTCGACGATTAGTTTACAAGTTACAGTGGTTTAAATGACGCTACTTTTGATATTTTAAAAACATATGGAAAAAATCGAATTTCGTGTGTCGATTAAACATTGTTTTTTGATGGGAAAAAATGCCGTCCACGCAAAGCAATGGCTTGATAAGTGTTACGGGGATTCTACCCCTGAAAAATCACTTATCATTTATTGGTATGCCGAATTCAAACGCGGTCGTCCAGATACAAATGATGCTGAACGCTCTGGATGCCCAAATGAGGTGGTTACACCGGAAAACATCAAAAAAATACACGAACTTGTTTTGGATGACCGTAAAGTGAAATTGCAAGAGGTAGCTAACGCCCTAAAGATTTAAAAAAAAAGTTGGTCATATTTTGCTTGAACATTTGGGCATGAGAAAGCTCTGTTCGAAATAACAACGTGTTGATGATTCTGAGCGTTGTTTGTACCTGTTTAAGCGTAATAAAAAGGATTTTTTCATGCAATATGTGACAATGGATGAAACGTGAATTCACCTTTACACACCGGAATCAAATCGGCAGTTAGCTGAGTGGACAGCAGCCGGTAAATGCGGCCCGAAGCGACCAAAGACACAACAGTCGGATGGGAAGGTTTTGGCCTCTGTTTTTTGGGATGCGGATCAAATAATTTTCATCGACTATGCTGAGAAGGGAAAAACCACCAATAGCAAATATTATATAAAGTTATTGGTGCGTTTGAAGGCAGAAATCGCAAAGCAATGGCCCCTAATGAACAAGAAAAAAGGGCTTTTTCAACAAGACAATGCACAGTTTCACGAGTCCATAGTTACGATGGCAAAATTGCATGAATTGAAGTTCGAATTGCTTCCTCGTCCACCGTATTCTCCAGATTTAGTCCCCAGAGACTATTATCTATTCGCAGACCTCAAAAAAAGCTCGCGGGAAGGAGATTTGGCTCCAATGAACAAGTTATTACCGAAACTGAGGCCTATTTTGAAGGCAAAGACAAATTCTTCTACAAGAAATGTATAGAAATGTTAGAAAAGCGTTGAACTTATTGTATCGCTCTTGAAGGAGATTATTTTGATGAATAAAGTCGAATTTTGCAAAAAAAAAAAAATGTGTTTTAAGTAGCTAGATCAAAAATTTTTCAGCCTGCGTGTCAATTGTTCACATTGTCTATTCTAATTTGAGTATGAGAAAATTATCGGCTAAATGGATCCCTAAATGTCCGAATGCGGACCATAAATGACTAAGAGTCACAACATCTAAGTTAATTTGTAGCCCTTCTGAAGAGAACTTATCTAACTTTTTGGATCGAATGATAACTATAGGTGAAACTTAACTCCATCATTGCGTCCCCAAGACAAAAGAACAATCAAAGGGGTCAAAACATGCTTCATTTAGAGAAATTAGCTGGAGAAATTCTTGCTTCCATTTTTTGGGGACAAGGAAGGGGTACTTTTCACAGATTATTTCGAACACGCGAAAACAATGACTGGAGAATATTATTCTCTATTATTTACTTCGCTAAAAAAATGTGGAAAAATACCGAGAAAAATTGTATAGTGAGGTATTGTTATTGCAAGATAACGCGTCTATTCATAAATCGAGGTTAGTTTTAAAAAAATACTAACTAGACTGATTAACTACTAACTAACTGATTAATCATCCTTCATATTCTCCTGATTTACCACCGATGGGCTATTACCTATTCCTAAACCTGAAAAAACATTGAAAGGACATAAATTAATTTCAAATATAGAAAAACGTTGGATTACAAAGTAAGATAAATTTTTTTTGATTGTTTAAAGTTATTTTATAACCGTTGCGCTAAGGCTATAACGTTGAAATTACGTTGAATCAATAATTTTTGTTTTTGAGATTCCCTTGTTCCTTTTATGTTAGGTTAAAAACTTATCAACATATTTAGCGTACTGGGAACAACAATAATAATGTGTAACTTCTCTATAGGGTGATCAAGGATTAATGGTAAAAAAAAGCAAATTTTGTTTTTCTTGTACAAAACTAAATTCCTCAATATTTTACGCTCTTAATGTGGCTATACTTTGCTTCTTTGACTTGTATGTGTATATTTTGTCTGGTTTTCCATTATGTTTCAAAAAAATTGATTTAGTAATATTGGAAATATCGCCAAAGTAATATTTGGAGATGTAATATGACAACAATATTGGATGATATTTAACCTGAACTAACCGCATTTTTATATACAGTGGTAGATATAAATTTTCACTACCAATAGTAAATATGACAATTGAATACGCTTTTTCTTAGCGGGAAGTTTGCATCCATAAACATAAATTGATATACAGTTTTAAAATAACAATTACTAAATTCAAAGCAAATTTTGTTTTTTCTTGTACAAAACTAAATTCCTTAACATCTTTGATTGTGTTAGCCGATACTTGTTGGAAATTCATAATAAAATTATATAAAAAACAACACTATGTTTTAATTTCCAATATATTTAAAGTCACTTGACAATTGTTTCACCATACAATGGCTTCTTCAGAAGTAAATAACAAATCCTTATTACCTAAGATTATGCTAACCATTTTATTATATTATTTACAGACAGAATTATTTTAAGAATGCAAATCTATGGTACTATTTCCGAGAACTAATAAAGATTAAGTAAGGGTGAATGGTTTAAGTCTACCTGTTCGTTTAATAATTGATTGGAGTTTTTCCGTTTGTTAATTTCAAGACATTCAAGCAAATTTAATTTTTTAGATTTATTTTCTACATGTAGGATTTTTAACGTATCATCAAAATTATGAGATTCGTTTATTATATGAGTTGCGTAATGTTAATTGTTCTTATTTTTTAAATAACTATCTTTATGTTCTTTAATGCGAGTTTCAAAAGATCTACCAATTGGTCCTACGTAGGTTTTAGTACAAGATCCACAATTTAATAAGTAAACTCCTAATGTGAGTGAGTGTGAGATCTTTTAAAGTAGATTTTATTATTACAATTTTCAATGATTTTGAAAAAAGCACTTTAACAATAATGAACCCACAGGCTCCAAAATTATATTTCCTAATTAAATTACATAAAAAGGATTTCCCTATTAGACCAGTTGTATCGTTTGTTACTGCACCATCAATCAAACTATCACAAAAACTCATCCCTTTACTACGACAACATTGCAAATTTAAACCGAAATATAGTATAGGCAATACGTATGAACTAATCGATAAAATTAAAAATATTAACTTACCGGAAAATTCTAGAATTATCTCATTTGATGTACAGAACTTATTTCCTAGCATCCCACCATATGAAGTCATAGAATTAGTAGATAAGCTCTTAATCAAGAATAAAGTAAACGAAATTATTAAACGGGATATTTTAGATTTACTTAAGACGTGCTTGGATCAAAACTATTTTGAATTCAACGACAACTTTTATACATCTAAAGAAGGTCTAATAATGGGTAATCCTTTAAGTCCGATACTAGCGGAAATTTTCATGGATCATTTAGAACTAAAAATTCATCAAAATGCGATAAGCAAAAATATGGTTTACTGGTATAGATATGTTGACGATATCATTTCCTGTTTCACGGGAACAGATAGACAACTAACAATCCTCCTTACCTTCCTAAATAATTTGCATCCTAATATTAAATTTACCATAGAATTAGAAACCAATAACTCTATAAATTTCTTAGACATATCTATATCAAAAGTGAACAATAAACACGATTTCTCGATTTTTCACAAACCTTCACATACTGACACAGTCATACACAATAGCTCATCCCACCCTTATCCTCACAAAATGGCAGCTTTTAAACTCTTTCATACATAGATTGTTACATATCCCTATAACTAAAACTAATTTTAACAAAGAATTCAACATAATCAAACAAATAGCAATTAATAATGGATATGACCCCAACATTATAGATAATATTTTGAATAAAAAGTCCTTTAAACAAGCAATCTCTCTAATTTATCCCACAATTAATGACAAAAAAGGAAAATTTAGTACACTCACATACACAGGGAAAATAACTAGAACAAAACCAGTAATTCCTTAGGGAGTATAATTTTGAATAACAAAACTAAATCTAAGAATTCCTTAAAGTCAGGAGTTTACTTATTAAATTGTGGATTTTGTACTAAAACCTACCTAGGACAAACTGGTAGATCTTTTGAAACTCGCATTAAAGAACATAAACATAGTTATTTAAAAAATAAGAACAATTCACATTACGCAACTCATATAATAAACGAATCTCATAATTTTGACGATACGTTAAAAATCCTACATGTAGAAAATAAATCTAAAAAATTAAATTTGCTTGAATGTCTTGAAATTAATAAACGGAAAAAAAACTCCAATCAATTATTAAACGAACAGGTAGACTTAAACCATTCACCCTTACTTAATCTTTATTAGTTCTCGGAAATAGTACCATAGATTTGCATTCTTAAAATAATTCTGTCTGTAAATAATATAATAAAATGATTAGCATAATCTTAGGTAATAAGGATAGTTTATTTAACCACCAAATATTTTTCTTTCTTATTTACTTCTGAAGAAGCCATTGTATGGTGAAACAATTGTCAAGTGTCTTTAAATATATTGGAAATTAAAACATAGTGTTGTTTTTATATAATATTAAATTCCTTAATATTTTACGCTCTTAATGTGCCTATATTTTGCTTCTTTGACTTGTGGGTGTATATTTTATCCGGTTTTCCATTATGTTTCAATAAAATTGATTTAGTAATATTGGAAATATCGCCAAAATAATATCTGGAGATGTAATATGACAACAATATTGAATGATATTTAACCTGAACTACCCGCATTTTTATATACAGTGGTAGATATAAATTTTCACTACCAATAGTAAATACAATAATTGAATATGCTTTTTCATGGCGAGAAGTTTGCACCATAAACATAAATTGATATACAGTTTTAAAATAACAATTACTAAATTCGGTGATTTATTATTTAGGGGTAAATTGTTTGGATCAGCATTTCTTGCTGTGTTTAATTTATAAGCTTGAGAGAGCATTAATATGTCCCCAATAAATTTTGCTAGTGACATAGAAATTGGGAGTTGTGGTGTTCGTATTGATTTTAGTTGATTCATATATAATAGTATAAGAACATTGCGTATTTAAAATTTAAATTTATTGGAAAATAAATCTGATAGTTTTCAAGTTAAGATTTAAGAAATAATTAATATAAGTTTTTAATTATTCTCTTTCATGATTTAGCTACGTGGTTTACGCACTCAGTCTGAAAGAAATATTAGGTCATCCCATACATGCTTAGATAACGTAAAGATTGAGCTATGGGGGAGCTCTTCTCTTGTTAACAGCTTTCTGGTATCTATAGTTACAAGCAGAATCCTTCGTCCTACACAAATGTTTATTCCAGCTTAAACGTCTGATGCCTTCTGCGGGTGTCTTTTTTATCACACTTGTTGTTGGTAAGATTATAGGAATCGTGTAAATAATAATAATAATAATAATAAAACAGACTGACGAAACTTTTACAAACAAAACTCAACTCTAAGAATCTCACTAAAGCCATCAACACGTTCGCTATACCTATACTCACATATTCAATTGGTATCATCAAATGGTCACAAACAGACATAAAAAATATTCACATATTTATACGATCCCAATTCACCAAATACAGGAAATTACACCCCAATGCATGCAAAGAAATACTTACCATCGAGAGAAAGGCAGAAGGAAGAGGAATTATAGACATCAGATCATTACACACCAAACAAATACAAGCACTTAGGAAATTCTTTCACAGCAAGCAAGCCAGCCTCCACACAGTGACAGTGAAAGCAGACAAAAACTACACACCTCTCGACTTATCCCGAGCAGACCACTCAGCAGACACACACGGTCACACCCAATTACAACAGGAAAAGATGAAAACGTGGTCAGAGAAAACACTCCACGGAAAACACAGATACCACATAGAACAAGACCACGTAAATAAAAAAAAAATCATACACCTGGTTACAGGATGGGCAGCTATTCCCTGAAATAGAAGGCTTCTTACTTGCCATCCAGGATAAAGTCATATTAACCAGAAATTACCAAAAGCATATCATCAAAGACCCAACTATTACAGAAGACAGATGCAGGAAATGCTACCAGCAGAAAGAAACGATCGAACACATAACAGGCGGATGTAAAATATTAGCCGGAACAGAATACACTGCCAGACATGACGCAGCTGCCAAAGTAGTTCACCAAGCACTAGCCATAACATACAAACTCATAGAAAACACAGATCCCTACTACAAATACACACCAACTTCCATACTTGAAAATAAAAATTACAAGCTCTACTGGGACATCAGCCTCCATACAAATAAAACAGTCTCCGCCAATAGACCCGATATTACTTTTGCAGTGCAAAAAAGGAAAAGTCACCTATCTAATTGACATAGCTGTCCCCAACGACACAAACATCCAAACGAAATACACAGAAAAAATTATCAAATACACAGACCTTGCAACGGAAATAAAAAGGCTATGGAAACAAGAAAAACTCTTCGTTGTCTCCCTCATTATATCAGCCACAGGCCTTACACCAATAACATTCACACCACACTTAGTACAATTATGACTCAACACAAAGATACACAAAAACATTCAGAAGTCAGTGATTTTGAAAACATGTAACATTGTCAGGTCATTCCTTAATACATAATGGTAATGCGTTTGTGCTGACTTGGTTTGGGCCTGTCAGCCAAACATGGAACCACATTGATCAAATGTGAGAAAGAAGAACTTTTTGTAACAATAATAAGAATAAGTCCTCAGGGGCTAGGGGAATCCCAGAATTCTCCTAGTACGGGCATTGACGATCCCGAGGTACCTGAGTAATGTTGTGCTGTCTTGTGTTGTCCAGATTATGTGTAACAAAAACGCAATCTTAAGGTGTTTACCGTGCAGAGAAGATGAATGAAGATCCCTACTACAAATACACGCCAACATCCATACTTGAAAATGAAGATTACAAGCTCTACTGGGACATCGGTATCCATACAGATAAAACAGTCTCCGCCAATAAACCCGATATTACTTTTCAGTGCAAAAAAGGAAAAGTCACCTATCTAATTGACATAGCTGTCCCCAACGACACAAACATCCAAACGAAATACACAGAAAAAATTTCCAAATACACAGACCTTGCAACGGAAATAAAAAGGCTATGGAGACAAGAAAAAGTCATCATTGTCCCCCTCATTATATCAGCCACAGGCACATTTAGTGCAATTAGGACTCAACACAGACATACACAGAAACATTCAGAAGTCAGTGATTTTGAAAACATGTAACATTGTCAGGTCATTCCTTAATACGGAATGGTAATAGCATTTGTGCTGACTTGGTTTTGGCCCGTCAGCCAAACATGGAACCACATTGATCAAATGTGAGAAAGAAGAACTTTTTGTAACAATAATAAGAATAATAAGAATAAGTTCTCAGGAGCTAGGGGAATCCCAGAATTCTCCTAGTACGGGCATTGACGATCCCGAGGTACCTGAGTCATGTTGTGCTGTCTTGTGTTGTCCAGATTATGTGTAACAAAAACGCAATCTTAAGGTGTTTACCGTGCCGAGAAGATGAATGGCTCAGCGTTTATCAGTCGCGAACGGTTCCCCCGGATACCGGGCGCCCTCCGGGAGTAAGTAGCCTTGCTGTGGCATCCAGGCTCTGCCGCAGTCGACCCCTCTTTCCTAGGATACTCGTGGGAATACTATGTCACAGAATAATAATTATAGTAATGATAATGGAACGGTGTTGCGGAGGCGGACCCCTGTCGTACAAACAGCTATAGCAACACCACAACAATAACCACAGACGACTCAGAATACCGCCTCAGCCGAAACTACTCCCGATAGTTTTACCAGATCCGACATTGTAGGTGATGGAAATTGCCTTTTCTGTGCAGTTAGCTTACACTTGTATGGCCACCAAAACCATCATGAGAAACTCCGAGAGGTTGCTCTAAGATATTTACAACAAAACTGGTCGGAACTTCACACATTTTCATTAATTGAAGTCGACGATATAAAAGACTTCAATAACTACTATAATTATATGAGGAAAAATGGAACCTATGGAACGAACCTAGAGATACTTGCCCTCTCGGAAACACAAAATAACAACTTTCATATCTTCTCAAAACAACGAAGAATAAGACATACAAAGATAACTTTTGCGGACAGACCAACAATAATAAACACGGGAAAATACAACAAAACTATTTACCTTCTACTAACAGGCAACCCAACGTCGGGACACTTTGAGCTTCTGACACCACAAAACATTGAGAACATTCCAGACAACAGCAGACCAATAAAAGAAGCATCCGGCGAGCGACGTAACGGTCGAGGACGTCGCGATAATGGCAGCTCGACCAAAACAATGAAGACCGGGCAACCCAAAATGGACCTGCAAAAAGTGTTCACCACCACTATAACACAAAATAATCAAAAACTCCCGCAACGACAAAGAGACCCCAACAGCAGAAAACCTAAATTTAAATGGCAAATAAGAATAGAAAACAAAATGAACAACATCAGAAGAGATCTGGGACACCTTACCCAGTTTATGAACTGGAACGCATCCAAACGTGTCACACAGGGTGTAGACAAGATCAAATCTAAATCTCTCAACCGAACACTGCCATAAATCGTTGATACTTTGAAACAAAAACTATCCGTATATGCTGCAAGACTCCGTAGATACAAAGAATCAAACGAGAGGAAAGACACCAACAACCTCTTCCGAAGAAGCGAAAAAAACAGTTCTACCGAAAAGCTATGTACAACGAGCAGACAGTAGTAACTGAACCACCAAACAAACAAGAACTCGCAGATTATTGGAAAACTGTCTGGGAAGAACCCAAACTACATAATAATAACACCCCTTGGATCAAAGCCGAAGAAGATAAGCACAAACGTGTGACAGAACAAGAAAATTCCACACTAACTACAGAAGAAATTACAGAAATAATCAAACACGCACACAACTGGAAATGCCCTGGGATAGAAAATATACAAAACACGCTATCTATGATTAGCTGCTCTTTGCATCCTCGACCATTTTTCCTGCACCCTTCCTACTCTTCTGTGAGAATATTGTTGTCTATTAGGCGTTGTTCTTTTTTCTTGGAAATTGTAGCTGTGATGATCTTGTATAGGGTTGAAAGACAGGTGATAGGTCGGTAGTTTGACGGGTTTGTGGTGTCTGAACTTTTGGGTTTGATGTATGTTATTCCTTGTGTAAGAAAAGTGGGGAATGTGTGTGGTTGTAGAATGGCTTTGTTGATTTAGTGTGTGAGTGCTTCGTGTGTGGTGGTAGACTGTTTGTACCAGAACTTTTGTATATTGTCTCTCCCAGGGCATTTCCAGTTGTGTGTGTGTTTGATTGTTTCTGTAATTTCTTCTGTAGTTAGTGTGGAATTTTCTTGTTCTGTCACACGTTTGTGTTTATCTTCTTCGGCTTTGATCCAGGGGGTGTTATTACTTTTCCAATAATCTGCGAGTTATTGTTTGTTTGGTGGTTCAGTTACTACTGTCTGCTCGTTGTACATAGTTTTTCGGTAGAACTGTTTTTCGCTTCTTCGGAAGAGGTTGTTGGTGTCTTTCCTCTCGTTTGATTCTTTGTATCTACGGAGTCTTGCAGCATATACGGATAGTTTCTGTTTCAAAGTATCAACGATTTCTGGCAGTGTTCGGTTGAGAGATTTAGATTTGATCTTGTCTACACCCTGTGTGACATGTTTGGATGCGTTCCCGTTCATAAACTGGGTAAGGTGTCCCAGATCTCTTCTGATGTTGTTGATTTTGTTTTCTATTCTTATTTGCCATTTAAATTTAGGTTTTCTGCTGTTGGGGTATCTTTGTCGTTGCGGGAGTTTTTGATTATTTTGTGTTGCTGCTGCATATTTTATTGTGTGAATGTCTTCGATTGTGCTAAAGTCTGTTATGTACTGTGGTATTATATGCTTCTTTATTGTGTTGAGGATTATTTGAGTGCTCTGTTTGAAGATTAAACGAGGGATGGGATTTCTTGTTGTAGGGTCGTTGCCTGACACTAGATGTGACTGCATTTCTGCTTTGAGTGATTGTATGAGAGGTGATTCGGGGTGATGTTGTGTAGATGTTGTTGAGGGTGGTGAGTCATACATTTTGTCGTCTGTGATATGGTATCGTGTGGTGCTTGCTATTTGCCTTGAAATATTATTTTGAGTTATGCTCCTGCTGGGTGGTGGGTCTTGTTGTGTTCAGCTGGGTGGTTGTGTGTGTGAGATTAGTTCGGTATCTGCTCTACTGTTTCTATTGTTTGGTTGGTCTGTGCTTAGTTCAGCAGCTACTGTATCTTTGATGGTTTGCAATTCGAAAGGTGTGAGGCGATTGTTCTTGGTAATAACTATTTTTTTGGTCTATTACTCTCTGTTCTGTAACAAGTAATTGCAGATGTGGATATTCTGTGAAGAAAAGTCTGTATAGTTCCAGTCTGTAGCCTGATGTCACTGTTTCTAGTTTCTTTCTTATTCTTATTCTTACAAAAAAGTTCTTCTTTCTCACATTTGGTCAATGTGGTTTTATGTTTGGCTGACGGGCGCAAACCAAGTCAGCGCAAACGCATTACCATTGTGTATTAAGAAATGACCTGACAATGTTACATGTTTTCAAAATCACTGACTTCTGAAGGTTTTTGTGTATGTTTGTGTTGAGTCCTAATTGTACTAAGTGTGGTGTGAATGTTGTTGGTGTAAGGCCTGTGGCTGATATAATGAGGGGGACAATGGACTTTTTCTTGTTTCCATAGCCTTTTTATTTCCGTTGCAAGGTCTGTGTATTTAGAAATTTTTTCTGTGTATTTCGTTTGGATGTCTGTGTCGTTGGGGACAGCTATGTCAATTAGATAGGTGACTTTTTCTTTTTTGCACTGAAAAATAATATCGGGTCTATTGGCGGAGACTGATGTCCCAGTAGAGTTTGTAATCTTTATTTTCAAGTACGGATGTTGGTGTGTATTTGTAGTAGGGATCTGTGTTTTCTATGAGCTTGTATGTTGTGGCTAGTGCTTGGTGAACTACTTTTGCCGCTGAGTCATGTCTGGCTGTGTATTCCGTTCCGGCTAATATTTTACATCCGCTTGTTATGTGTTCGATCGTTTCTTTCTGCTGGTGGCATTTTCTGCATCTGCCTTCTGTAATAGTTGGGCCTTTGATGATATGCTTTTGGTAGTTTCTGGTTAATATGACTTTATCCTGGATGGCAAGTAAGAAGCCTTCTGTTTCCGGGAATAGCTGGCCATCCCGGAACCAGGTGTATGATTGTTTTTTATTTACGTGGTCTTGTTCTATGTGGTATCTGTGTTTTCCGTGGAGTGTTTTTTCTGACCACGTTTTCATCTTTTCCTGTTGTAATTAGGTGTGACTATGTGTATCTGCTGAGTGGTCTACCCGAGATAAGTCGAGTGGGGTATAGTTTTTGTCTGCTTTGACTGTTGCTGTATGGAGGCTGGTTTGCTTGGTGTGAAAGAATTTCCGAAGTGCTTGTATTTGTTTTGTGTGTAATGATCTGATGTCTATAATTCCTCGTCCTCCTGCCTTCCTCTCGATGATAAGTCTTTCTTTGCATGCGTTGGGGTGTAATTTCCTGTATTTGGTGAATTGAAATCGTATAAGGATGTGAATATTTTCTATGTCTGTTTGTGACCATTTGATGATACCAAATGAATATATGAGTATAGGTATAGCGAACGTGTTGATGGCTTTAGTGAGATTCTTAGAGTTGAGTTTTGTTTGTAAAAGTTTCGTCAGTCTGTTTTGGAATTCGGTTTTGAGTTCTGTTTTGATGTGAGTGTGGTTGAGTTTGGTGCTTTGTTTGAAGCCTAGATATTTGTATGTTTCTTTGTCGAACATGTTATCGAGTGTTTCATTGTTGATGGTTTCTGTCTCATGGTGGCCCTTCCACTGGCCTTTGTTGATATGGAGCACTTTGCATTTACTTATACCGAATTCCATATTGACATCTAAGGTGAATATTTCTGTGATTTTGAGGAGTTCTTTTAGCTGTGTTTTTGTGGCAGCGTAGAGTTTTTATGTCATCCATATATAGGAGGTGGTTTATTTTATGTGTATTCACTTTTTGGTGTCTGATGTTGAAGCCATGCTCTGTTCTGTTTAGTATATTTGAGAGTGGATTGAGAGAGAGGCAAAACCATAGAGCGCTGAGCGAGTCTCCCTGAAATATACCCCGTCTGATGTACGCTCTTCTGTTTGGATGCGTTCGGTTTGTGTTTCTAGACGTATTTTGGTTTCCATGTTTTCATAATTTGCGCGAGAAATTGTCTGAGGCGTTGGTTGATTTTATAGATTTCTAGGGCTCTGATTAACCAGCTGTGGGGAATGGAGTCGAAGGCTTTTTTATAGTCTATATAACCGATGTTAAGGTTTCTGTGTGAAAATTTCTCGCGCAAATTATGAAAACATGGATAACCAAAATCCACCTAAAAACACAAACCGAACGCATCCAAACAGAAGAGCTGTACATCAGAAGGGGTATATTTTAGGGAGACTCGCTCAGCGCTCTATGGTTTTGCCTCTGTCTCAATCCACTCTCAAATATACTAAACAGACCAGACCATGGCTTCTGCATCAGACACCAGAAAGTGAACCAACATAAAATAAACCACCTCCTATATATGGATGACATAAAACTGTACGCTGCCACAGAAACACAGTTGAAAGAACTCCTCAAAATTACAGAAACATTCACCTCAGATATCAATATGGAATTTGGTATAAGTAAATGTAAAGTGCTCCACATCAACCAAGGCCAATGGCAAGGTTACCATGAGACAGAAACTATCGACAACGAAACACTCGATAATATGCTCGACAAAGAAACATACAAATACCTAGGCTTCCAACAAAACACCAAACTCAACCACACTCACATCAAAACAGAGCTCATAACCGAATTCAAAAACAGACTGACGAAACTTTTACAAACAAAACTCAACTCAAAGAATCTCACTAAAGCTATTAACAAGTTCACCATAGCTATATTCACATATTCATTTGGTATCATCAAATGGACACACACGGACATAGAAAACATTCACATCCTTATACGTTCTCAATTTACCAAATACAGGAAATTACACCCCAACGCATGCAAAGAGAGACTTACCATCGAGAGGAAAGCAGAAGGAAGAGGAATCATAGACATAAGATCATTACACACAAAACAAATACAAGCACTTAGGAAATTCTTTCACACCAAGCAAACCAGCCTCCACACAGCAACAGTCAAAGCAGACAAAAACTATACCCCACTCGACTTATCCCGGGTAGACCACCCAGCAGATACATATAGTCATACCCAATTACAACAGGAAAAGATGGAAACGTGGTCAGAAAAAACACTCCACGGAAAACAAGATCACGTAAATAAAAAACAATGATACACCTGGTTGCAGGACAGGCGTCTATTTCCTGAAAAAGAAGGTTTCTTACTTGCCATCCAGGATAAAGTTATATTAACCAGAAACTACCAAAAGTATATCATCAAAGACCCAACTATTACAGAAGACTGATGCAGGAAATGCCACCAGCATAAAAAAACGATCACACACATAACAAGCGGATGTAAAATATTAGCCGGAACGAAATACACAGCGGCAAAAGCAGTTCACCAAGCACTAGCCACAATATACAAACTCATAGAAAACACAGATCCCTACTACAAATTCACACCAACATACTTAATTGAAAATAAAGAATACAAGCTCTCCTGGGGCATCAGTATCCATACAAATAAAACAGTCAACGCTAATAAACCCGATATTACTTTCCAATACAAAAAAGCCAAACATGGAATCACATTAAACAAATGTCAGAAAGAAGAATAATAATCGTCTCTATATTATACTCGGCGAAATGCTGCAGTGTTAACCAAGTTTCCAAAAAAAAATACAGTACACAAAACTCATATACAATACAAGAAATCACAATCATTACTCTTTTTATTACAAAAGGAGATGAAAAAAAAACGTTCTAATTTCACACGAATTGATATTAGTACCCAAATACAAACAAACCGTGATCCCCACCTTACCCTATAAAAAGACATAATAGTAACAATCAAAAAGTGATAATAATAACAACAATCAGTAACTCTGAAATAAAATTCCCTTCAACCGTCTTCTGAAAGAAAGTTTATACAGATCAAGCAAAGCTTTAGGAATCTCGTTCAGAAGTTTAGCAGACGTATAGCCGAAAGGCTATTTAAACATATTTTAGGATGCCTAGATCTTTGAAAGCTGCCGCTGTACCTAGTATTACGCTGATATACCGAGCTTCGATAATGCAGCCTTCCACACAGATACTCCAGTACTTCGGTCCTCAACAGCCTACAGAGAAAGCAACTCAGGTTTAGCCTTTCTCCATCTTTAATACGCAACCATTTCAACTCCTTTAGCCTGCCACTCACATGATCCCTCTCCCTGTATCCAAAAATGAAACGTACACAGGAGTTTTGAATTTTTTGCAGCTTATTCCTCGACATAAGGTCCAAACACGGGTCATAAACAAAATTACAGTAATTAGAGTGAGAAAGGACAAGAGTCGCGCCCAATTATTTTTTTATGGTCAAATTGAGGATGTGCAAATTCTGATACAAATTACGTAGTGAACAATATGCCATTTGAGCTACCAAAGAAACCAGCTTTCTAAACCTGAGCTTACCAACAAATAATAAACCCAAATTTTTATATTTAGTAACAAAGGAAATCTGGCCATACTTAAATTAAGTTTAATCGAAGTCATACTGCCAATTTCTTTGGGTTTTCCCTTAAACAATTGTTATTAGAGTAGGTGAAGATCGAATTTAAACAGTAATTAATTTCCTGTTCCGCCTGAATGTTCATCATTCAATCATTTTTCATTGAGTTCCTATTAGTACTAAAAAATTCCTGTATTTAGAAATCTCCTCATTGCATTTCTCTCATAGATTTTTGTCATTTGGATTGAAGATAGTATTTAACGTTGTGTACACTCACGACTTAACCACTTATATAACCTCTGTGCTATTGTAAGTAACTATGTACTCTGATAAAATGGTGCGATTCTTGTACAACGTTCAGTTATTGATTTCAAAAATTAGTTCCAGAGCATATTTCTAATAATATATCTTATCTAAGTAAAAATTTCAGTAAACTCTTGAAGAAGTGCATATCTTGTCTTTCTTTATTTTCTAATTGAACAAGAGCTTGGTAACTTTCCGTACCTCTCGGATATTGGACATTCAAATTGATCATCCTGTTCATATGGGTCGCGAGTGATGTATTCCAGCAGTTTTGACTCCCAAAGAGATAAAGTTAATTGCTCATAAAATAAATGATACCCCTAGTATATGAAGATTGAAAATAGCAACCTGGATCTGTACAGCTACTAAGAGATTTTCTATCCCTAGAAATACCTATTCTTTAGCTAGTAATTCGCACAAATTTTTTAGGTGAGTGTTAAGAAAAATTATTATTTGCGAAAAAGTGATTTATTATTAAAATCAAAGAAGAACTGTAAATTCTGGAAACGGTGCAACTTAAGGGACCGCAGCGTATGAACGATGCCGAATAAAATATTAATACCGAAGTAAAACAATAGATGTTTTTAGAATTCCACTATATTTATAAACCGTAACAATTGTTTCGACATACAATGTCTTCATCAGACGGATGATAACTTTAAATTATTAATTTACAATGAATTTCCATCAAGTAACGGCTACCTCAGTGAATAACGAATAAAATATAATTATATTTTAAAATTAATGATTAAAGACTTCAATTTCGGAAGAAATGAGTTCTTGGAGTCGCCAGATAATGTATATAATCTGCGTAGGTTTACATTTCAGCTCTTTTCTGTTTCTGTAGCGTTCAATAAAACAAAAAATATAAATTATAATTATTAAGAGTCCTTTCTGGATCGCTTAAATTTCTGATATTTCAGCTATTATATTTATTTCATTTTATACGACCAACAGAATCCATTTACAGAACCAAAAAAATCGGTAAAACCCAATAATTTCCTTGCAAACAGGTAGTTCTAAAATTAGCACTGAATTTGATTTTCTCTAAGTACTATAAGTTAACACACAAACATATATATGTATACGTATATATATATATATATATATATATATATATATATATATATATATATATATATATATATATTTATTTATATATATATATATATATATATATATATATATATATATATATATATATATATATATATATATATATATTTTATATAAATATATATATATATATATATATATATATATATATATATATATATATACAGTCGACACTCTATATAGTAAAAGACCAAAATGATGACCGAAATTTCACTATAGAAAGTTTTTCACTATATAAAGAAAAAATCCGTATATATTGCTATGTATGTATTTTACATTGGTAATCATTTACTTGTATTTTATAAGGTACAAGCAACAAAAAAAATTGCAAAATTGAATTATTAGAAAAGATTTTATTAAACATTTGACAGTGTAACATTCATTTTTTCCTGGATTTTAAGACCATGCAATGTTACTGATTTTTCACTTCAAATTGTATTTATTTTTATTTTAAAATATCGACCGGTATATTAAACAAAAGTTTCAGGACATTCAGTATATACTGTGTGGTGCGGGTTGCTGATCGAACCTACCGCCAGGCCGCGATTGGCGAAATGTTTGACCCGGAGTTTTGATTGGAGCGTCCGGATATTACCGGCAAAAATCGCACGATTATTTAAGGGCCTGAGAAACTACCAGAAGGGCTTTTTTCGATCGAGCCGCAGACCAGGCAGTACCGTCTAGCCGAGAGGCTATTTTCCATCTAGCCGAAGTAGGCTAATTTTCTTCAGAAGCCGCTAAGTAAAAGTACCAGTTTCGACAATAAAAGCTGTAGTGAGCTTTCTAAGTGTTAAGAAAAGTGTGAAATCGGGTGAAGTCCATCACAGCAGGACTGAAAAACAGTAAGTCAACAAAACTCCCTCCAATAGACTTATTTAAGAGCAGTGCATTAACAGCAATGAATAACAGACAAAAAAGTGAAGTGTAAAACACGATGTCTCGCCTTCGGGGGTTGTAAAAGTTTAAAGTTTAAATGTAACAACTACTATTTAGGCTAGAATTTTTTGGTATAACTGTAAAGGTTAGAACTTTTTATTTTCATTTTAAAAATATGAATAAATTCTTTTTTTTGTTGATTAAAGCTAGTGTCTCACTGAATATTTATTTCTCTTTTCAGGATCAGTTGTACTAGACTAATTATTTTTAGTAATATCCATAAAACACTTCAGTTTTTTTCTCATTTTTCTTAGCTGAAGTTAAATCCTTTCTATTTTAAAATGAGTGGTGCCCAAAAAAAAGTCGTACAACTGAGGTTTCTTTAAAAATAGAATTAAATTCCAAAAAGACGTACAAAAATTATCTCTTACCCATATCTCTCCACCAAGGAAAACTGAGCTAGTATTTCTTTAATTTCTTTAGTTCTTTTAAAATCAGGTTTCACTCAATTCATTATCAGAAATTAAAGCGGGGCTGCAAGAAAATTGTGCTCAAGCTTGGGGCGTCCAGTATTTAAAAATGTTACAAAATGACGCAGTCTACATGGGGCGAAAAATAAAGCAAAATTAGCACACCTTACAAAATTGCGCTCAAGCGTGGGACAAACAACTTCTCACAGGGTACAGAAAAAGATGCCTCAAACTGAGGACAGTTTAGCATGTCATAAAAAGACGTCGCATAAAAATAGCGCTGTCAACGCGGGGCTTTTGGAATTTTATTTTTTAAAAAAAGGGTTCAGTGTACTAGCTTTCGAACAAAGTAAAAGCTCTAACTTTGCAGATATTTTTATTTCATAACATTTATTAAACGAAACTACACAATAGCAGTAAGACAAAAGCAGGAAATTTGTAGAATTTTTTTGTTTCAATTTATCTGATATAGATATTTGAATTTTGTTGTTGACTCTAAGATAAGTGATTCCTACTTTTTTCTTAAAAAACACTAACTTTATAGTTCAGATAAGCAGATGTGCTGGTTCACTTTAATTTTTTTTGTAGTGTTAGATTTATTTTGCGAGTAACCGAACAAAAAACTGTTCCTTTTTTTTTCACCTATATTTTGCATGAATATTAAAAATACTTTGCTGATAGACGAAACGATATTTGGAGATTTTTTATAGGAAATTCTTAAGATATCTTAATAAAAGGATTTTAATACGAGGCAATACTTAGAAATTTTTTTTGAAATTGTTGAAGATTTTTTTTAAAGTTTGGTAAAGAAGTTTACATATTTTAAGTGCCTTTACGTATTTTTTATTTAGACTATTGGGAGCACAGGAGGAATATTTTTACGACTTTTTAAACAATTCTTTTAAATTTTATTCATTTATCATGGAAGCCTTCAATTTTAAAGTCAATCACCTACTGGAATATGAATTAGACTATGAACTGAAAATCCGTCGTACTTTCTCAGAACGTCCGGTCGCGGATGAAAGAAAGATTCTAACGAGGATCTTAAGTAAAGAATTATTCCAATAGATCAGATTGGACTAAATAGTTACAAAAAGTTTCTGGTTTTTTAAGTCTAATAAAAATTCTCCTTCTCAAGTTAAAACTCCTGCTTCTCCAAATGGTCACATGTCTCCTTTATTCGTGCATAAATATTCAGATAATGGACCGCATATAAAGATAGATCTATTAGGTGCCCATTTCTCGGCTTTATTTGACTCTGGTGCAAATGCCTCCGTTATAGGTCAGAATGGTATTAAAATTTTAAGTCGTTTAAGTATAAAAATATGCCACGTCAAAAATAGAAGTGTTACCACTGCAGATGGCAGCCGTCTAAAAGTTTTAGGTACGGTTGAGTTGCCGCTAGTCTGCAATGGTCATTGTTTAGTAATCTCTGCTTTAGTAGTACCTTCTCTATCACATACTTTGGTTTTAGGATGTGATTTTGCACAAAAATTCGGAATTTTAGTAAATTTTAAAAATAATTCGTGGTATCCACAGTCCCTAGAAGTCACTTCTCATACAAGTTTTAAAGATTGTTATTCAGAAAATTCTTTAGAAAACCTTTTCTCGCGTCTATGTACCGTAGATGATCTCTCGCGGACGGAACGCGTAAAGGCAGAAAAAGTAATAAGCACTTTCAATGAAATAAGTAGTAAAGATAGGTTAGGCCGAACGAAAAAGAAATCACCATGTCTATAGATACGGCTGATGCCAGTCCTGTAAAGACAAGGCCCTTCGCCATGTCTCCGTATATGTCAAAGGTATTAAATAAGGGGTTAGACGAAATGTTGACACTCGGAGTGACATCGTCTAAGCTATGACGGAAGAAAGCTCAACTCAGCAAATTTGATAACTATCCATTACCGAACATCGAAAGAATTTTGACATCACTCAGGAATGCTAAGTATGTATCTTCGATAGACCTTAGAAAGGCTTTCTGGCAAATTCCTTTAGACAAATCCTCCAAAGAAAAGACCGCTTTTGCAGTAGTAGGCCGAGGTCTATTTCAGTTCGTCACTATGCCGTTTGGTCTAAAGAACGCTGCTCAAACTCAGCAACGTTTAGTGGACGCTATATTTGGTCCGAAATATGAGCCACATATTTTTACCTATCTCGATGATATTTTAGTAACATCGGAAGACTTCGAATCGCATATTCGCTTACTTAAGGAAGTAAAAGATAAATTGAAAGAGGCCGGACTGACGATAAATTTGAGCAAATGTGATTTTTTCAAAACTTCTCTAAAGTTTTTTAGGCTATATTGTAGGCTCAAATTCCTTGCGTACCGATCCGGATAAAGTAGCAAGCATGGTTAATTATGCGAGACCTACTAATACTACGGAAGTTAAGCGCTTCGTAGGAATGTGTTCATGGTATAGACGTTTTATCGAGAATTTTTCTACCTTGTTGTCACCTATTAATGATCTTTTGAAAGGACGGAAAAAAGGACAATCGATAGATTGGACAAAGGCAGCCGAAGAATCTTTTATAAAGATTAAAGAACTATTGTTTTCAGCTCCCATTTTATCCCAACCAGACTTTTCCCAACAGTTTTATATTTCTAGTGATGCTTCTAATACTGGTTTAGGGGGCGTCCTAACACAGAAAATCAATGGTGAGGAAAGGGTGATAGCGTATGCCAGTAGAACTTTATCAAAGGCTGAACGTAACTATTCGGTTGTTGAAAAAGAATGTTTAGCAGTACTCTTTAACATCGAAAAGTTTCGACCTTACATAGAAGGTGTTCCTTTCACGGTCATAACAGATCATTATAGCTTATTGTGGCTTAATTCTATTAAAAACCCTAGTGGCAAACTAGCGCGTTGGGCGATTAGGCTGAGACAACACACGTTTACTTTAATTCATAGAAAAGGAGTCCACAATGTTATTCCTGACGCTTTGTCAAGAATCCCAGATCATACAGCGGACGAAAACAGTCTTAATGCACAGTTTGGCGTAAGAATTGATACAGTAGATGTAGATCGCATTGACCCATGGTACGACAATTTACGGCAGCAAATTAAAGAATCTCCTCAAAATTTTCCACAGTGGAAGGTGGAAAATGATTTCGTGTACAAATTTATCCCAAACCAGTTGCCTTTAAAAATTAATGTACCCGAGTGGAAAATACTAGTTCCTAAACCACAGAGAGAGGAAGTTATAGACATGTGTCACACTCCTCCTACTTCTGGTCATTTTGGCTTTTATAAAACTCTTCACAGGGTTCAGGAACAGTATTATTGGCCAAAAATGCGTTTCGACATCGTAAAGTTTGTGAGGACTTGTGAAGTATGTGGAGCGCAGAAATCTCCAAATACACTACCTATGGGACTGATGGGAAAAGAGAAAACGGTTAATTACCCTTTTCAAGTCATAGCAGCTGATCTAGTAGGCCCATTCCCACGTTCAAAAAAGGGAAATAAATGGCTTCTCGTGGTTTCTTGCTGGTTTACAAAGTATACCATGCTATTTCCTTTGAAAAGCTCTAAAGCTGGATATATAGAGAGAATTTTGGAAAATAATGTCTTTCTAATCCACGGTGTTCCATCGCTCTTGATATGCGATAACGGTACTCAGTTTACCTCTAAGAGTTTTAAGAGCTTAAGTGAAACTTATGGTTTTAACATCCGTTTTAATCCCGTGTACTCTCCCCAATGTAATTTTGTGGAACGTAATAACCGAACAGTCGGGACCGCTTTAAGAAGTTACGTGGATTCACATGACACTTGGGATAGCAATATTTCCAAAATCCAACAAGCGATAAATACCGCGAGACACGAAGTAACAGGGTTCACACCGTCTTTCTTAGTTTACGGCAGACATATACCTCTATCTGGATCATATTATAAAAACTTAGACTTGGATGTCAATGCTGACAGCGAAATAATTCCGGGTAACAGGGGCGCGTACGCCGAAAATTTAAAGGGTTTAAAAGATATTTTCACCGACGTGCGTAGTAGGATACATAAGGCTTATGAGCGGAACAGTAAGTCTTACAACCTTAGAAAAAGGGATTTTTCCTTTAAGATAGGTGATCACGTTTGGCGAAAAAATAAAATTCTTTCCAGTGCAGCTGATAAATTCACATCTAAGTTGGTACCTAAGTATGTGCATTGCGTGATTAGAGAAAAGATTTCGGATTTAGTTTATGGTTTAGTTAATTTAGATGGGACTAAAGTAGGACGATGGCATATTAAAGACTTAAAACCATTCAACGGACCTAGCCCTAGTGAAAGTTTGTCAGAAGAAGAATAATTTATATTTACATTATCTTAATTGCTTTAATTTATTTTTTTGATGTTGCTCTGTAGAGGTGACGACCTCGTTTTTTTTGACTGTTATAAAAGTTGAGCTGAGGATAGCTTACTTTTATAGTTTTTGCTAAGGTTTTGGGTATTGGCCATATCCCAAACTCAGGTTGATTGTAGTTGATGTTTAGCATCGACTCAGCTGTTGCGAGCTTGCGAAAGAGTCACACTCAGGATATATCATAAGACTGGTATGTCGGTGGTCGCGGGATTTGATTTGCTTATGACCCCAAATAATATCCAGTTCTTGACACTTGGAAGCGAAGTTTTGATTAGAGGCAATCCAAGGTGATCTTGAGTTAGGACAAGCGCAAGATGTAGCTCGTGTGGTATGATGTAGAGTCAAAATTATGAGCAATTTCAAAGTTTGTTACCCGAGTGGGTGTATTTCTATTACCTTAGTGGTATATGTTGGGTGCAATTAAGAGTAAATTGATTTTGGTTATCCAGTAAGTCTAAGACTTGGATTATTTTGATTTAGATCTTCTTCTGAATTGACAAACTGAGGGTATTTTCTATTTTTTTTCAGAGCCGTTTAAACGTTACCTTTGAGTCACTAATTTTTTTTAAATTTTTTTTGCATGGACTCATAGGCGTATGTTGAGTTTTTTCGGTTTACTATCAGATGGATAGAAAATTGAAGTTCTGCAGGAGAACTAAAGGCTGATCATTTACAGGAGATGAGAGCAGAGTAGGACAGTCGATTCACAAAGAAATGATCAAAATCTGATACCGAGATGAGAACCTTGTCAAGAGAGGCTAAGCGCAGTGAAGGAAGATTCCTAACCGAATTTTTAGATTTCCAAGAGGTAATCTAGAAGTTTGGGCTGACAGAAAACGGTTATGCCTGATACCTGTAGCAGTTTCTTCTAGAGGCTATTGTTTAGGGAGACGATTAACACCATGATCGAATATTTTAGCTGTCAACGATGTTTTCTTCTTGTTTCTGATTAAGCTGGGAAAGCTCTTGTCGTCTTCAAAAGTTTTGTTGCGTTGCCACCGGAAAATTGAGCAATTTTTGTTTCATGTAGCCTTTTTAAGCTCATTTTCGTTTTTTAAAATTTCGTTAGAAGCTTGGTTAAGTCAACCTTGTAAACCTTTTAGGTTGTATCCCATGAGTTATCTGTTTTTACAGGCTGTGATGCACCGGGTGCTAACAGATGCCGTTACGACGTTTGGCAGGGAGTTAGTCTTCCTGAGGAACAGACTGATTGGAAGGGTAGTCTATGGGGGGTGAACGTTTGACCTTTGGGACCTTTAAAGGTTTTGTTACCCAATGGTTATTTCTATTTGAACCAAAGGAAAGCCTAACTACTGTAGTCGACCTCAGCTCCAATTAGCCTATTAGTGGTGACAGGCTGTTGGCAGTAGTGTGTTTCGGAACACCCTATTGATTAATTTTTTTGACTTATGGTGGTGTGGTAGACACCGTTTTAGTTTAGTGGATGCTATAATCTACTCCCTTTTGTTGGTGGACTCCAGGGTCACCAATTCTGTATTTTTTTTTTCTCCACCTTTCAGTATATCGTGGTGAAGTGTTTGTCTCCTGTTATGTGGGATGGATTGAATGTTTTTCGTTGTTGTTCTAGGGCGAGACCAGTACACGAGGGTTCTTCATGCAACTTGAAGAGGCGCAATGCTGGTTAAGTTTTATTTCTCTGTGTAGCCACCCTGAAGAATGACGGAGAGCGTTTTTTTTTCTGGCTCATGTTTCTAGGCAGATTTGTCACTTTGGTGCGATGTGCCGAAGATTTGTTTAGCTTTTGCTAAGAGCTTTCACCAAGCTCAGTATGGAGTTACCATAACCAAGAGTTTGGGATTTGAACTCCTGTATGTATTTCTGTATATATTTTCTGTACATATTTCTGTATATATTTCGGTGTATGTTGGTTGCCTGAGGGCATGTGCTCAAAATGTGTGATTTTGAGTCGTTTTGTTTATGGACTCCCATATATAGGATTATGACTTTAGGGAGGTCCTATTTCGAGACTTGCTGTCTCATATAGTTATGTTGGGAATGTTTCCTTGAATGTTAGTTGCGCGCGGACTAATCATTCTGTTCTTAGTGAACATTGCTTTTTGAAGCAGGATCATTCAGTTTGGTGAATTTTAGCTTTTATAGCTATTCACTGTGTTTAGGGTGAATTTTAGCTTTTAGAGCTATTCACCGTGCCTATAGTGATATTGTTAGCTTTTATAGCTGCTCACTATGTTAATGGCGAGATTGTTCTTTTAGAACGCAGACTTTGTGTAGTCGAGGACTATTTACAGAGTGTTTTCTTGGCGAGGAGCCGAGGCTTTTTTCTGGCGATATACCAGAGTGTTTTCTTGGCGAGGAGCCGAGTTTTTTCTGGCGATATACCAGAGTGTTTTGTTGGCGATGAGCTGACATGTTTTCTGGCGATCAACCAGAGCGTTTTCCCTGGCGACTTTAGCATGTCGGGATGTCTTAGGACGTCGACATTGCGTTATAGAGTGCGATTATCTGGCGATCAACCAGAGCGTTTTCCCTAGCGATTTTAGCATGTCTAGATGTCTTAAGACGTCGACATTGCGCGATAGAGTGCGATTATTTTCTGATGCGACTAGTAGTGATACTAGATTTGGAATGTTCTCTTAGCGATGAGCTAGAGCATTGATAGCGATTTTTCCCGAGCGTTTGTCTGGATATTTATCCAGATATTTTTTTTTTTTTTTGGCCTAGTGCTAAATGGTCTGACAAGACTTTTTCTTTTTAGTGTAAGTGTTTGCACAAGAATCATTTTTTTTTATTTTTTTTCTTTATTTAAGAATTTTTATAAATTTCTTTTGCTGAAATAAAAAATTTTCAGACAATCCTTAAAAGATTTTAAGGGGGGTGTTCATATTTTATTTCAGTTCATTTTTTTTTGATTTAGACAAGAGTCTAGACAGTTATTTTTTTGTTTTGGTAACAATAACAGAGCTGATTCCTTTATATAAGAAGACCGCGATTGTTACTTTGAACAGGTATTTCTTATGTTCATGCAAGGATTTTTATTTGCTTTTTGATGTACTTAACCTTAGTGCTTAATTAAGTTAAGTCTAGTTATAAGATTCTTGTGTACATGCAAAAATTTTCATTTGGTTGTCATTGTACTTAATATTAGTGCTTAATAGAATTAAGTCTAGTAGTAAGGACCGAAGTTTGTAATTTTGTTTTAAGTTCTGACCTTAGTATTAAGTGATAGTGTACCACTTTGTACCTTTTCATCAGTAGCCTTAGTTTAATAGACTAGTGTAGTCTATTTCTTTTTGGAAGGGGGTAAATGTAACATTCATTTTTTCCTGGATTTTAAGACCATGCAATGTTACTGATTTTTCACTTCAAATTGTATTTATTTTTATTTTAAAATATCGACCGGTATATTAAACAAAAGTTTCAGGACATTCAGTATATACTGTGTGGTGCGGGTTGCTGATCGAACCTACCGCCAGGCCGCGATTGGCGAAATGTTTGACCCGGAGTTTTGATTGGAGCGTCCGGATATTACCGGCAAAAATCGCACGATTATTTAAGGGCCTGAGAAACTACCAGAAGGGCTTTTTTCGATCGAGCCGCAGACCAGGCAGTACCGTCTAGCCGAGAGGCTATTTTCCATCTAGCCGAAGTAGGCTAATTTTTCTTCAGAAGCCGCTAAGTAAAAGTACCAGTTTCGACAATAAAAGCTGTAGTGAGCTTTCTAAGTGTTAAGAAAAGTGTGAAATCGGGTGAAGTCCATCACAGCAGGACTGAAAAACAGTAAGTCAACAAAACTCCCTCCAATAGACTTATTTAAGAGCAGTGCATTAACAGCAATGAATAACAGACAAAAAAGTGAAGTGTAAAACACGATGTCTCGCCTTCGGGGGTTGTAAAAGTTTAAAGTTTAAAGGTAACAACTACTATTTAGGCTAGAATTTTTTGGTATAACTGTAAAGGTTAGAACTTTTTATTTTCATTTTAAAAATATGAATAAATTCTTTTTTTTGTTGATTAAAGCTAGTGTCTCACTGAATATTTATTTCTCTTTTCAGGATCAGTTGTACTAGACTAATTATTTTTAGTAATATCCATAAAACACTTCAGTTTTTTCTCATTTTTTCTTAGCTGAAGTTAAATCCTTTCTATTTTAAAAATGAGTGGTGCCCAAAAAAAAGTCGTACAACTGAGGTTTCTTTAAAAATAGAATTAAATTCCAAAAAGACGTACAAAAATTATCTCTTACCCATATCTCTCCACCAAGGAAAACTGAGCTAGTATTTCTTTAATTTCTTTAGTTCTTTTAAAATCAGGTTTCACTCAATTCATTATCAGAAATTAAAGCGGGGCTGCAAGAAAATTGTGCTCAAGCTTGGGGCGTCCAGTATTTAAAAATGTTACAAAATGACGCAGTCTACATGGGGCGAAAAATAAAGCAAAATTAGCACACCTTACAAAATTGCGCTCAAGCGTGGGACAAACAACTTCTCACAGGGTACAGAAAAAGATGCCTCAAACTGAGGACAGTTTAGCATGTCATAAAAAGACGTCACAACAGTTTAAATAGTACATAGCATGTACAGGGCTAAATACATACATAAAGTCCGTACGTTATATCTTTACCCGTGCGTCATAGTTTTCAGGCCATATAACAGACGACTATTATATTATTTGTCTCTTTTCACCAATAAATCGTAGGTATTGGTAAAAAGAGACAAAAAATATAATAGTCGTTTGGGATATTGCCTGAAAACTATGACGCACATGTAATGATATAACGTACGGACTTTATGTATGTATGTACTACATACAAAATAAAAAGAATAATATAAAATCTGTTAATACATATGTACATTCTACGTACATACGTACTAGGAAAAATAATCAGTTAATTTCTTTTGAACATTACTTTTGAAAAATAATTGTTGCTCAACAAAATTCTCGCATTTATTCAAATGCATAAAGATTTGATCAGGTACACTTTCCTGGCCCCTGAGAGTAGTTCGCACAATGTCAAATGCATTTCTTATTTCATTTTCACTAAATTTAGCAGGACATTCCCCGGTTTCAGTTTCTTCTTCATGATCTTCTATACTTTTTATATCGTCAATTATGTCTTGGTCAGTTGGGAGATCTGTCGTGCCAACATCATTGTCGATTTCTAAGAAATCTTCAAGTAAAAAATCTGCGTCGACGGTAGCAGTTTTTTGTAGAATACTCCATTGCCTTTTTAAGGTAGCGAGATCCATTTCGTCTTCTTCTTCCCGTTCGTCAATTTTTTCAGTAAAACTTGCTTTAGAAAAGCTGTTTTTGATAGTTTCCTGAGAAACATTTTCACTCCATACTTTAGCGACTTCGGTTATACACTCTTTAAGGGTAATCAATTTTTAGACTGGAAGGTTGTTCTCAATCGCATTAACAATTTTGTGAACAATTCTGTTTCGGTAACGGTGTTTTATGTTTTTTATAATACCCTGGTCCATATGTTGCAATTTGGAGGTCATGTTTGGTGGAAAAAAGATCAATTCAATATTCCTTAATTTTTTACTTACAGTAACTGGATGTGCAGGACAATTGTCTATAAACATCACAATCTTTCCCTTTTGACTTTTCATTTTCGTGTCCAGTTCTTTGATCCATTTTTCGAAAATCTCAGAAGTCATCCATATCTTTTATTATTGGCGTAATCTAACTCCAGAGATTTAACTCCTTTTAAACAACGGGGATTTTTGCTTTTACCTATGAGCAGTAATTTCAGTTTTTCTGAGCCATCCATGTTTGTTCCAACCATAAATGTCACCCTTTCTTTACTTATTTTAACACCAAAACATTTATCACTTTTAAAAGCAAAAGTTTTATTTGGCAAACATTTAAAAAACAAACCGGTTTCATCACAATTGAAAACGTTTTTTGGCTCATACTTTTTCACTACACTTTTTAAAACAGTTTCAGTCCAAATGTCACAGTCCTCCTGACTAACGCTTGCACTCTCGCCAGACACCGTCTTGAAAACAATTGAATTGCGAATCTTCCAGGCACTCAACCACCCTTCACTAGCTTGAAAATTAACGCAGTTAAATTTTTTAGTAAATTGTAGAGCCTTTTGCTTTATTAAATTTCCCGATACTGGTATGTTTTGATGCGTACGGGCCACTTGAAACCATCGTAAAACTGCTTCATTTACATCCTCGTAAGTACTCACCCGTACTCGTTTTCGACTGTTTGGAACACTAGGTTTCTTGATGATACTGTCGCGACTTTTTATTATCAGAGAGACGCAACTTGGAGAAACACCAAATTTTGCAGCAACATCATTTTTTTTGCAGCCTTTATCAACTTCCTCCAAAACTTTAATTTTCTCAGCTAAACTTAAACACACTCGCTTGGACATCTTACTTGATTCTTAAACAAAAAGAAACTGAAGCTGAATTTGCGAATTACTAGGCTAGGCTACTATAAAATGGGTTTTTCACCGGGTTTCTATAAAATGGGTTTCTCACAGAAATCTACCTGATTTATTGCCAACCATTTGGCGTTATAAACGCGTTAAGAACCTTTTCAAAAGAATTCGTCATAAAAATGGAATTCGTGCTAATGTTAGATAAAAATGGGAAACCCGAAATGGCCAAGATCTTAATAAATGCATAAAAATTTATATATAAAATTCCGGTAAAAATTTTATTATATATAGAGTGTTACTATTTTACAGATTAACTATATGCAGGGCTTTTTACATGAAATTTCATTAAAATATTCTAAGGCTTGAAAAAATTGCACTATAAAGGGTTTTTCACTATATAGAGTTTCACCCTAAACAGTGTCGACTGTATATATATATATATATATATATATATATATATATATATATATATATATATATATATATATATATGTATGTATATATATATATATATATATATATATATATATATATATATATATATATATATATATATACATACACTTAACAATTACCGATAATAGTTTGACGGAGTTTAACGGAAAATAACAGTTTCGTTTAAACTAATATTTAGTGGGACCGCCGTTGGCCTTGATAATCTCTGGTAACCTTTTTGTTATGCTTGCAACCAGCTTTCTAGTAACTTCTGTTGGCATGTTCTCCCATTCGTTCAATATTCTGTTTTTAATTCTTCTCTACTTGAAACATTATGTTTGCGAACACGCCGTTTAAGTTCCTCCTGCTCAATGGCGTTAATATCAGGTGATTGCGGAGGTATGTATATGAAGCTGCTGTCGCACATTTTGGATCATCCATTCTTGTACCAAATTTGCTGTATGTTTCGGATCATTGTCCTATTGGAAAATGTATCTTTTTTCGAGTACTAATTTTTGGACACTTTCTTTTAAATTGTCTCTCAAAATGTTCAGATAAACATGCTGATTCATGGTACTATTAATAAAATGTAAAATTCCGACCCCTCCAGCGAACATGCATCCTCAAAACAGAACACTGCCACCCCCTTGTCTCACTGTGGTACAAATGTTTTTAATACCGAATGCGGTATTCTTCTTTCGCCAAACTTTAGTTCTGCCATCAGACCCAAAAAGGTTAATTTTAGTTTCAGCACTAAAGAATACGGATTCCCAAAATTTAGGAGGTTTAGTAACGTATACCTTAGCAAAAGCTAACCGCTTTTTGCGATTAGCTTCCGAAATTAACAGCTTTTTCTTGGCTTCAGACCCCTTATAGCCTGCCTTGTGTAAACAATTTCTCACTATTTGGACCAAACATTTTTCGAAAACACTTCCGGCACTTCTTCTTTTAATTTTGGTGCACTTTTCTTGGGATCTATAATTATTTGTCTAACAATACTGGCCTATATTTCTGTACGATTTTCCATCTTTCCACAAATCAATTATAATCTTTCGAACTTGAAACGCTCATTTTTAATACTACTTTGAAAACCTACTGCAAAATTACTAGCAACAAGTGACAGATTATAAAGTATGGCCGAAAATTATTCATTTGTTTTCAGTTTAGCGAGCAATAGATAGCTTGATAAAAGGCGGCTGATTATAACGTGTTTTTTTTCAATGCAATTCTTGAGTGTATAAAGACTTTTTGACATTAATTTTGTTTAAATTTTTATAATAATGATGTAAGTTCTAAATAAAATGTTCCGAAGTTGTTTTAAATATTAATCCTCGTTGGTTAAGTTTCAAATATTAACTTAAACATAACAGAAAAATAGTATAGAAAGCAGGTGGTGTATCGAGACTTTTTGGACTAACTGTATATATATATATATATATATATATATATATATATATATATATATATATATATACGAGGCTGGTTTGAAAAGTCCGTGCAAAGTCCGAGAGATGGCACCACCGGCGCGTATCGAGGTCATGTTTAGTTAGTAGCATCTCTTGAATGAACGCACACCAAATTTCAGCCATATTGGTCTATTTCTTTGTGTTTGGCATTCGTGTGAATCAAGGAAGTCGAGTGATTTTCAAGAAATGGACGAAAAAGAATTTCGTGTGGTGATTAAACATTACTTTATGAAAGGCAAAACGCCTCAGGAGACTAAAGAGAAGCTTGATAAACATTATGGTGACTCTGCACCTTCGATTAGAACAGTTTATAAGTGGTTTCAAAATTTTCGGACTGGCCATATGGGCACAAGTGACGCTGAACGTTCTGGACGGCCTGTGGAGGTTACGACTCCAGAAATCATTGATCAAATCCATGATATGGTGATGGATGACAGAAGAGTTAAGGTGCGTGAGATTGCTAGTGCTGTGGGCATCTCGACTGAATGGGTACATAATATTTTGCATAAACATTTGGACATGAGAAAGCTATCCGCAAGATGGGTGCCGCGATTGCTCACGCTTGACCAAAAACGGAATCGTCTGAAGTGTTGCAAGGATGGTTTGCAGCTGTTCCAGAAGAATCCGGAGGACTTTAAGTGTCGTTTCGTCACTGTGGATGAAACATGGATACATTATTATACTCCTGAGACCAAACAACAATCTAAACAATGGGTTACCAAGGGGGAATCTGCACCAAAAAAGGCGAAGACCGTTCCTTCGGCCGGAAAGGTTATGGCGACTGTCTTTTGGGATTCGCAAGGGATAATCCTCATCGACTATCTGGAAAAGGGTAAAACTATTACAGGTGAATATTATTCATCGTTATTGGACCGTTTGAAAACCGAGCTGCAAGAAAAACGCCCGCGATTGGCCCACAAGAAAGTCCTTTTCCATCACGACAACGCACCAGCACACACCTCAGCAGTTCTGGTCGCAAAATTAATGGAAATAGGATTCCAACTCGTTTCACATCTCCCCTATTCTCCAGACTTGGCTCCCTCGGACTACTATTTGTTCCCCAATTTGAAGAAATGGCTGGCAGGACAAAGATTTTATTCAAACGAGGAGGTGATTGCAGACACTAATGGATATTTTGCAGACTTGGACAAATCCTATTATTCGGAAGGGATCAACAAACTAGAACATCGTTGGACGAAGTGCATAAGCCTAAAAGGAGACTATGTCGAAAAATAAAAAAGGTTTACCCCAAACACATAAGTAGTTTTTATTTTTGCACGGACTTTTCAAACCAGCCTCGTATATATATATATATATATATATATATATATATATATATATATATATATATATATATATATGTATATGCATATGCATAAATGTTGGCGAATGAGGGTGTGTATACAACGCTCTTCTTCTATATATTTTCTTAACCTTCATCCATGTAGACGATTGAATAGAGCAAGACCACTATGTAGGCTAACTTTCAGCTTATATTTTAGTTACTTGAGAAGAAAATTCGAAGAGTAACCTCCGTAGATTGTCACTTGTTCCGTACGCCTATCTATAATAGTGTGGCAAATAGTTTTAGTTATACGATTAATTGCCAGAGTTATAACGCAGATGACCCTTCAAATGTAAACATCATACTTATTTAAAGAATTGATTGAGTGGTCCGTTACTTTGTGACAGTACATTTTAACAATAAAACTACTTAATTACTTTGTTAACTGTTACTAAATATATTTGTAAAGATTTTACAATTGCGTTATCGCGATTTCGTAGTACAACTACATTGTCAAACGCTTAACTAAGACTAAAACAGATTTTTGGTATTTTATGTTTATATGATGAACAGATGTGGGTCTATTATATGTTAAAAAAGTTTGAACAAAGGAGAATTTGATACGTCTAATTGACTATTCAGTAAATTTATATTATGGTCCTTTGAATGTCTGTAAATTTCTATAGATTCTAAGAAGTTGAGTTTTGACCCTTTAGGTGCCATATGGAGTATTTGTAAACAATCGATATTGGGAAAAGTATGGCCTGTTTCTAAGAAGTGTTTAGCAAAGTGTGATTTTTCATTTTTTAGCCTGTAAGAGGCATTGTGTTCTGCGAATCTTGTCTTGAAATTCCGTCCCGTTTGGCCTACGTAACAGCTATTGCACTCTAAGGTCTATAGAGTTTTTTGTGTTGTATTTTGAATTGAATTGTGTAATTTCTTTGAAGATGGTGTTGAGATGTGTTGCCAGATTTTTTAGGGGGGTGTTGCTGTACGATACTACTGGTCTTATTGGCGAGTTTTCTTTATGTATTTTTATCAGGCCATACAAATAAACTTAAAAATATCTCCATTCCAAATAACGCCCTTCTAGTTTCATTCGATGTAACAAATATGTTCTCCAATATCCCAAATAAAGATTGTTTAGAAATTATAAAAACTATGTTACAAAAAAACAACGTCAATATAATAATACAACAAGATATATTGAAACTGTTAGAATTTTGTATATCCGGAAATTATTTTCAGTTCAATAATCAATTTTTCAAACAAAGAGATGGACTTGCCATGGGGTCTCCACTTAGTCCTTTGCTAGCCGAAATCTTTATAACAGAATTGGAAAACAGTTTTCTAAAAACTCAACACGCGAAAAATATTCTCTTTTGGTTTAGATATGTGGACGACATCTTAGTATGTTTCCTTGGAAATGATACTGAACTAAATTCTAGTTTAAATCAGCTAAATAATTTACACCCCAACATAAAATTCACACTTGAAAAGGAAACCGATAATAAAACAAATTTCTTAGATATTACAATTTTGAAAAAGAGAAATAAACTAGAATTCGATATCTTCCGCAAACCAACCTTTTCAGATGTCACCATCCCAGCTGACTCAATACATCCTAACTCCCATAAACTGGCAGCCTATAGATCTATGATCCATAGAGCCTTCAATATCCCTCTTAGTAAAAATAATTTAAAAAAAGAACTGGACACAATCAAAAATATAGCACTCAATAACGGCTTCCAACCCAAAATAATTAATACCCTAATAAACCGTAAACGAAAACAAATCACTTTCAGCTTAATCTACCCCATAAAAGAATACCGACAAGAGAAAACATTCATACCTCTGACATATTTTGGTCCCATCTCGGATAAAATATCCCAAGTTCTCAAGACCGAAAAAACAAGAATAGCTTTAAAACCCGCTCAAAAATTATCCAATATATTTTTTAATGCCAAAGATAAAACTAATAAATACAATAAATCAGGAGTTTATAAATTTAATTGTCAAGAGTGCAATAGCTGTTACGTAGGCCAAACGGGACGGAATTTCAAGACAAGATTCGCAGAACACAATGCCTCTTATTGCTAAACACTTCTTAGAAACAGGCCATACTTTTCCCAATATCGATTGTTTACAAATACTCCATATGGCACCTAAAGGGTCAAAACTCAACTTCTTAGAATCTATAGAAATTTACAGACATTCAAAGGACCATAATATAAATTTACTGAATAGTCAATTAGACGTAGCAAATTCTCCTTTGTTCAAACTTTTTTAACATATAATAGACCCACATCTGTTCATCATATAAACATAAAATACCAAAAATCTGTTTTAGTCTTAGTTAAGCGTTTGACAATGTAGTTGTACTACGAAATCGCGATAACGCAATTGTAAAATCTTTACAAATATATTTAGTGACAGTTAACAAAGTAATTAAGTAGTTTTATTGATCATACTTATTTGCCGAGAAAATTTGCCTAAATACATCTGAACCATTAGTGATACGAATACCGACTTCTGTCATCTCGTGAAAATTAACGTGCAGCTAAGCGTATAAAGGAATAGAAAAGCAGAATTTAAATAATTATTGAAGAAAATGAAATATTTCTTGCATTAAGAACTCCATCAATGAACCGAAAATACATCTCTTAATTGGCTAAATACAAGTTAATGTAAGTCAATTAACATTTGAATTCATGATTCAAAATTAAAGCCAAACGAGGCACAAAGCACTAAAAAAGCTCTTCTTATTGTTGTTATATTAAATGTATTATGTATTGTTGTTTAATATTGTGTTATTTTTAGTAATACTGAATAGAATTTAATAAGTCGACAGCCTAAAAAAAACATTATTTAGATTAAAATATTATTTAATAAATGCATCCTGGAAGAAATAACTCCATCACAATGGAATAATCTAATGATTGTTATTATGCATAAAAAAGGAGAAAGTTCAGACCTTACAAACTGTCGATCCATTAGCCACCTGAGTCTCGTGTACTAATTATTCACTGAAATACTTACCAAATGTCTAACAAATAAATTTGAGTTTTTTCTTTCCAGGGAACAGGCAGGTTTCGGCTCAGGTTATGGAACAAACGACAATCTGCTTACAGTTAAAGTCCTTTTGAGAAAACGTATAGAATAACATCCTCTGGTGTTAATATTCGTGGACTTCGAGAAAGTTTTTGATTCTGTAAATCAGCAGACTCATAGAAACGCTTGCTAAATGTCGTATTGAACATCGATATTCCAATGCTGCCCAAAAAGTTAATTGGAGCGAGCAGTGGGACATCACATCTGTATAAAAATCCATGTGGATCTTTTCGGGCTTCATTTATATCTTACTGATCTAACCCACAGCGTCAAGTCTTTCAATACACCATCCAAACTGATTTGCAGCAGGTCAGATATCCCAGATATAATCCAAGAATTTTACGAAACAGTTGACAGAAAAGCAGACAAGTTAGCAGAAGGGGATTCTGGTAGGTTTATTATTAATTTTTAATGTGTTTTCAACTATCTTTTTAATTTTCTCTTTTTTTATGGGTCTAGCACACGTGCCACAGGGAAGTCCCTAGAGCGCTACAGGAGCGACATGTGTGCGGAGTAGGCGATTCACGTTGTTCTTGAATCGCTGTAGATTGTACTCGGTAGGAAACACAGTCCTGGGCAAATTATTCCAAAGGGATGATGTTCTCCATATAAAAGACTGCTTGAAAAGTGTTGTACGGGGAGTAACAAGCTGAACCTCATACGGATGTGAAAAATTAGTGCGACGTGTACTTCTAACATGCACCGCTCTGGGAGGAATTAAGCGGGCCACACATCTTTCGAACACTTTCCATGAAAGTACTTGTAGAATAGGCTCAAGTCGCCAACCGTTCTTCGATGTTCCAGCGAATCAAGGCCGACGGTCAGTTCCGGGTCTCCAATCAGACGAACAGCCCTTCTCTGAATAGAATCCAACAAATGCAGTGTATGTTTGGGAGCGGAGCTCCAAACATGGGAGCAGTATTCCCTAGTTGGTCGAATTTGAGCTTTGTAAAGAATTAACAGTTGTTGTGGAGTGTCAAGCTTTCTGGTTCGAAATAATATTCCCAACTTTTGAGAAGCTCTCCTTGCTATGCCTGCAACATGTTCATGCCAGGACATATTTGCTCCCAAATTAACGCCCAATAAATTGAGTGACGATGTTAGAGGAATGGAGTGCCCCGACATAACTATGTCGGGTTCAGCAACGTTAAGTTTTTTAGAAAAAACTGTCGCTTGGGTTTTTGTAGCGTTAAATTCCACTTGGTTACTGTCACCCCAAGATAGAATTTCTTCCAGGTCTTTGTTAAGTTGAACGACTTCCTGCTGTCTGCGGATATTCGTCTGAGTAGCCGATGTCCGAGCGTTCAAAGTGAATGAAGAGATAAGTGTACTGTCACCTGCAAAGCTGTAGATTGGATTCTCGGTCTTTTCCAGCAGATCGTTAATGTAAATGAGAAAAAGAGTAGGAGACAGTATGGAGCCTTGAGGTACACCGGCGTTGATAGTGAAGGTGTTAGAAAGAAATCCGACGACTGCCACTCGTAAAGAACGCTCTCTGAGGAAACATGAGAGCCACAAACAGAACTTTTCCGACATACCATAAGAACGTAGCTTAGCCAACAGCCCATCGTGCCAAACACGGTCGAATGCCTTGGATATGTCCAGAGCAACCGCTCGAGATTCTCCAAAGTGTTCAATTGCATTGTTCCAAACATGTGTTACATAAGTCAGAAGATCTCCTGTTGATCTATTTTTACAAAAGCCATATTGGTGATCGCTAATAATGTTGAATCCTTCAAGATATTTTAGAAGATGCTGATTGATAGCCTTTTCCATGACTTTCGATATTATTGAAAGCAGTGCGATTGGTCGGTAGTTATTTGGCAAGGTCTTCTTGCCTTTTTTAGGTATCGGCTGAACTGTAGCACATTTCCAGCAGGAAGGAAATATTCTCTTTCTGTAGGATAGGTTGAAAAGTGTACAGAAAACTGGTGTTAGTTCCCTCGCACAGATTTTAAGAACTATGGCAGGTATTCCGTCAGCGCCAGAAGCCTTTTTGGTGCCTAGCTTCATTAGAATACGCTTTATAATACGCTGTCTGAAGACAACATCGGGCATCCTTGACTGCACTATGGGAATAGTAGGTGGTGTTTTTCCTTGGAAATCGACAGTAGAATGTGAAGCAAAGAGTTCAGCCAACAAGTTCACTTTCTCAACAGGTGTTATTGCAATAGAATTATCTGGCCGTGTGAGTGGTGGTATGGTGGATTTGGTGAAATTTTGACTAACTGCCTTAGCGACCGACCAAAAGGACCTTGAATTGCCGGGACAGGCGAGAAGTTTGTTTCTAATCAGTTGATTGTGTATCTCCTTGGTTTCGTCGATAATTTCTTTGCATCTGTTCCTGGCACGAACAAATGTGTTACGATTTATGGTGTTAGGATTTTTCGCGCCATTGTCGGTATGCAAGATGTTTAGAAGCAACAGCTTCTTTGCATTTTCGGTCAAACCAAGGCTTGCCGTTGGAAGGGCATTTCTTCGAAAAAGGGATGTAAGCCTCCATACCGGCCAAAATAACATCGGAAACCTCCCTGGCGCAGTCAGATGGGTCGTCGGATCGAAAACAAACGTCCAACCAAGGGAAAGTTCGAAAATATTCCATGAGATCTTCCCATTTAGCAGATTTACGCTGACTGTGTAAATCTCCGAATTGGTGGTTAAAAAGAGATCAAGAAGACTGGTAAACTCTCCGTCTCGATCAGGGATCCGTGTTGGTTCGTCAATAAGCTGAGTTAAGCCACAACTGATTGAAAATGATTCGGCTTCACGACCTTGTTCATCGGTAGTATTTGAATATTTAAGCCAGTTGATGTTGTGGGCATTAAAGTCGCCCAGGATGGCAATTTCGCCTATTCTTAATTTTAATATCTATTTTTATTACTACTGGGTAATACATATATAAAAATGCCATCGCTCATGTCAAAACACAAACTAACCAATCCACCAGCAAATTTCAAATCTAAAGAGGACTCCGACAGGGTGATACGCTCTCTCACAAGCTTTTCGTATTACTTCTAGAAAATATGCTACAATCAATAGACTGGGAAAAATGAGACTTAACATTGATGGTGAAAAGTTAAATTACTTTTGTTTTACCGAGGCCATTGTCTTAAGAGACAATGTGAAAGAAGCTTTCGAAAAGGTTGGTTTGAAAGTCAACCTCTCCGAGACGCAGTTTAGGACAAATCTTGTATTAAACGACTCTATAAAACTGAATAACATGGAGATCGAGCAAGTACATCGATATCAATACGTAGGACATGAAATCAGAATAGGAAGAAACAACCATATGAAATTCAGAGGTGAATAGGTCTCTTCTGGACGGCATATGGCAAACCGGCCTATATGTTCAAATCTAACCTTTCTATGTGTTTAAAAGGAAAAGTTTTTGACAAATGCGTACTTCCTGTTTTGATGTTTATTAATCAAATAACAACAAATTTTCAGTCATTTTCACGTTAACGAAAATGAAATTTTTAAATAAAGGTCTCCTGATTCTCTATGACAAAAAAATTTCAATTTTTTTTCCAAATGACCGAACAAAGTATTTGTTATTATTTGATTAATAATTAATTTTGCCTGCTTTTACAACTTTGTAGGTTATGTACGCACTTGAGCGACGTAAAACTAAAGAGGATTTATTAGAAATTTCATTACGAAGAGGTTTGGTTTTTTTTCTCAATTCGGTTTCTATAACCGGAGTTATTCGCTATTATTATATGTTGATATACAAAAGATTTTTTCGAGGTCCAAACTCAGGAAAATACGGTGATACCCCAGAAAGGATAAAATCATAGTATTACTGCATCTAGACTGTTCAATTTCAAATGCTTTTTTTCCTGCTTTACAAGGAGATTTTTCTTTCTTGAATTTGAAATGCATTGGTTAGATTGACAAAAGAATTTTAAAATTTATGTGCTGATTCCAAGCCATGTTTTATTTCTTTCACGACCAATAATTAAATAACCGGCCAAGTGTAAGTCGGTTCCGTACGTTGTTGCTTTTAAAATAAAAATTTTTGTTGAGGAGATGTAAAATGATCAGTGACTTTACAAAACACACCTCAAATGAGTTTTTAACAAAGTTTGTTTCCGATCTTCGTTGAAAACTGGTGACCTTAAAGTTTTTTTTTATATACTGGATAATTTATTAAAGGTAATGCACTCGTAATAATTTTCGTTCAATTTATACTCTGTATAGAATATTTCGGAATTTTTTTAGAATTATTTGATCAGTACTTTTCGAGATAAGGAGAGGGAGACCGAGATTTTTGGCAATTTTTTAAAAATAACACAAAGAAAGTGTGCGCAAGTATTACATTATATATATTTTTGAACTCGTATTTTCACAAGCATTCATTTGACACCCCACTCGATGACCTAGTAAAATATTTTTTTTTTCACTTATGATTTCACCCCCTAAAACTAACCCTTTAAGTCAAAATTTATCTTTCAAAACTACATGACTCTGATGGGGCCATTAATTCCTAACTTACTGCCAAATTTCTACTTTCTATGTCAAATAGTTTCGGAGAAAATCGGGTGTGACAGATAGACGGATAAACAGACACCGAAGTGATCTTATGAGTGCAGCAACTGTCGCAAGGCAATTATCGAATATTTTTGAGTAGGGTCAAAATTTTATTGCAAAAAAGAGAAGAAAACCTGTGATTTAATATTTACTATAAAGATATTGACTATATAGTATACAAAAAATAAGTAAATGACACATACTTTACAAATTAAATAAACAAAAAACCATAAACTTCAAAAAAAATTATTTAGTTTACATTTATTCCTTTTTGTTTTCCAATAAATTATTACGTCCCTTAAAAATAAAAACTTCATACTGCAAGTAATATGGTAAAAATATTCGATAATTGTAGGTGCGACACTTACGGTTTTATGAATTTTTTAATTATTGAATATAAAACAAATAAAACATAACTTGAAATCAAAAAATAATTGTTCAATTTCTTACACCAATTTAAAAAATATTTATCAAATTCAAAATATAAAATTATTTATTGGTCAAAAATGGGCAAACTACAATTTTTGCCCAATCTATCTAAAATTTTGCACCTTAACATAAAATGAAATTCTAAACCCTCTTTCTAATAAATGTTTTCGATATTTTAATAAACAAACAAATTTCCAACAACACGAAAAATGACAATCGACACTACCAAATCATTTTTTTTTGGGATTCAGAAGATACAGAATACACCTATAAACTCACTTTTCTTCTAAATTTAATCGTAAGGACAAATTCCCTGTGTCGCACACTTTCTGTCTGTCAATATATATGAACAAAAGAAAATCATTTAAAAATTCCTACAAAGTTGAGAAATAAAGTAATTTCTGGGGACATCGTACTAAACAGTTTACCAGCCTCTAATAAATATGAATTTTAATTTTAATTTTTTTTTTATTGTAATTTATTTCAAATAGTAGATTTGCTCATACATAAAACTGTTACTTTAATTTTATTACATGTAGATTCGGTTTTGACTATATAAATAGGCTTAATGAACTTATTCAGTAATATCCTTAGGCGAAGGCATCGGCACAGTTTTCTCAAATTACTTTCTGTAAAATTTCAAATTGTGACATATTCTCCTTTAATTTTCAATTATCGAAATCATTCTGTTCATTTTAAAAATCATTTTTGACAGCCGTTATCAATATCCGATTTACCGGAGATACCACTTTGTCAACAGCCTATTCACCAGTCAAATTCACACCCACATTTCGAAATAAATTTATTTTTAAACGTCATATTTCATAGATGGGTGGCACCGATAAACACCGAAAAAGAATTATACTGGAAAAAATGCTTGGCCAGAAAAAATCTATTTGGCAATTTACATTTTATTTATGACATCGACTTGACTAAAAAGGAATTACCAGTTTAAAGTTTAAAATTAAATGATTCGATAAAAAATAAAATCTTTGATTGTGTTAGCCGATACTTGTTGGAAATTCATAATAAAATTATATAAAAACAACACTATGTTTTAATTAATATTTGAAGTAACTTGACAATTGTTTCACTATACAATGGCTTCTTCAGAAGTTTATTTCTGGAGAAGCCATTATATGGTGACAATTATCAAGTTACTTTAAATATATTGGAAATTAAAACATAGTGTTGTTTTTATATAATATTATATAAAAAATAAATTAAAATTTTCTATTACATAAAAAAGAAACGGAAGTGGTGTTCTGTAAGTACAGTTTTTATGTATTTTATGGTATATAGTTTTCCTTCAAGTCTTGCTTATTGCTACAAATATCAGAAGAACAAAAAGGATTTATACTAGGAAAGGAAACACGGGAGCAAATTTTGAATGTGCTCCAACTGATAGAAAAAAAAAGAGAATATAACATCAAAATTTATCTCTGCTTCATCGACTATCAGAAAGCGTTTGACAAGGTCAGATGGCCGAAACTAAGGTCGATTCTGAAAGAAATGGGAACACCGCCACCATTATTAAAGCTAATACAAACGCTTTACGAATTCATTTAATAACATGTACGCAGAAAGCTTCACCACGAAAACTGGTATCCGGCAAGGATGTATTCTTTCGCCACTACTGTTCAACATTTATACTCAGTACATAACACAAGAAGTTTTCCATAACTGAAACGGTGGTATATCCGTTGGAGGAAAACGCATACAGAATTTGCACTATGCAGATGACACCTTGATTATAGCCGCAAAAGGAAATTGAAATAGAGGTCTTTATGCAAAGACTAACAATGATCAGTAAAAGCTAAGGATTAGAAGTAAACAACAACAAAAGAACAATAATGATCATTAGTAGAAGGAATGATAATCAACCCCAACATCTACTAAGGTATGAAATCGTAGATTCCTCTCAATATCTTGGGTCTCTAATTACCAATACCGGCCAGTGTCACTCAGAAATACCTAGGAGACTCTCAATTGCTCGCTCTGCAGCCACAAAATTAGTCAAAAGACTCGAGTATGTCGCGATCGATTTAGTTAAGGCTAGCGATTGAAACATATGCATCGGAAACATGGACGATAAAGAAAGCAGACAGAAATAAAATTGCTGTATTTGCGACGTGGATGCATCGTCGAATTTTCAGGGTGGAACATCGAACTAACCAATCTATTCTATAAGAACTAAAAATTACTAAAAAGTGACCTCGCTTATAATTATTTTTTGTATTATTTTTAATCGATCAAAGATATAAAGGATACTGCAATAGGGGAGAGGGTTAAAGGCGTTTCTTCAAATCTATAGTGTTATAACTTTTTCTTAGGATTCTTTATGACAAAGAATGCGCAAATGTATTATTTTTTCATTACTTTCAAATTATTAAACAT